>OZ026621.1:61243938-61317938 GCA_964020975.1 Hermodice carunculata
TTTTCTTCGTGAAGCAATATAAAGACACTTGTACAGTTGCACACTGTTATGTTTGTGGTAATTAAGTGACTTTATATTTACCCTGTATATTTAAGCTTCTAATCTCTGTTCTTAATATTTTTGCAAGTTGTTTGCTAATTATAATTTTACCGAAAGGTGGCCTTGGCGATAGCGGATCATAGAATCCTTAGCCAAGGTCATCCTAATATCATTTAGTTCAATTACGAGTTCTTGGTTATTGCTTAATTACCACTTTGTCACTACAAACGTTGAAATTCATGTAACCCATTTCATATCATATTAAATAAACTGTTCTGAGTTCTGGGAGTTCTGAGTTATCAAAGGTGTGCTATCAAGATTTCAGCTGGTGGATTATATGTATATGAAATGTCTCTCTCTCTCTCTCTCTCTCTCTCTCTCTCTCTCTCTCACACACACACACACACACACACACACACACATATATATATATATATATATATATATACATATACATATATATATACATATATATATATATATATATATATATATATATATATATATATATATATATATATATATCGTGTGTGTTTTGCTGATTCTGACGTCTGCAAATTGACGTCTCCGCAAGCATCACATTATATTTTCCGACGTCGCAATTGACACCAATTTACTAAATGGACTCAATACCCTATAAAACGTGATTTCCCCGAAAATTCTTTCGTCATCAACAGGAAATATTGCGTGTGTAAATATTTGACTTATACATATATAAGTGTTGCAAAAATAGAAGATAAGGTTGTGGTGTAATGGATGCCACGCTGGGCTCTGGTACACACAATGCCGAGTTCAAACACTGACCACCTGCACAGTTTTTCATTAAAAAGTGAAGAAAGAAACTGCCCAATTTCACTCTTAGTGCTGAACTCACTGGTACTTCAAGCATGTTGGGCGGGTAAAGGCCTATATGAAATACATTCTGTCCCGGTGGATTTAATCATTTCAAATAAACCCCGTGCCAGGCGAGCTGTGTGGATATTGGACTGCACCAAACGAAATTGGGAAGAGGAGTTTAAATTATGGTAAAAGTAAACTTTGCATGTTCATAGATTAAAGAAGAAGAAATGTATCTGAATAAAGTTATTCTGAATTTGAATGAATATTAAACATTATCAGTAATGAATAGCCCAAGCTATCTTTCACATAATTAATGCTGAAACCTCAGTGGAAAGTGCTGTTTTCAATGATTATTCCCGTTGGTCAGGGTAATTGTTTCATGGCATTTCCCTATTTACTGTAGATCACTTACCGTAGTAGATGAATTACTGTCAGCAAGCCCCAAGAGTATGATCGTTGGCTGATGTGCGTCCCCTATTAGAAAGATTCATGACCACTGTCCACTTAAAAGCACCGAAGCAATTGCTTTGGGTCATCTGCACGAAGACGAATCGAATATATAAAACAAATTATCTCATCGAAAACATCGCGTTACTTGTTGAATACAGTGATTTGCATACGCATGCGTTGTACTAGCTGCACACTTACGACTTCATAATGAAGTTGCTTCAGTTGATTCTTTGTACGTCTGCAAATGTACAACTGTCACCTTATAATTGCTAACCTCGCAATTCACAGCAATTGACTAAATGAACAAAATACCCTGTTGGAGGTATTTCCCCTGAAAACTTCTTTCGTCATCAGCAGGGTAGAAAGGCTATGGTATTTTTCACATGCTCAAATCATATTTTAACGCAGTGCCACGACCGCTTACTTGCGACTATAACTTTACGTTCTCAACGGAAGCAACGTCGGTTACGATAAATCAATAAAATTTCATGCAACCTAAGCATGCGCAGTGGAAGTTCGGAACATTGCTAGGCATACAGATGACTTTTTTAAACACACACACACACACACACACACACACACACACACACACACACACAAAACAGTTTGCATGGTGCTCTTGTCTGTCGGAGTGATATTTATGTAAATATTCGAAGATCGGATATAATGTGAAAAGTTGGCCCACATCTGGAATATAAAACTTCTGGTACTTATGATTTGTCAACAATATGAAAAATTAACGCATGGCACACTGTAAGGTTAAGTCAGCTGCGTTGAGCTGGGAAAGCGATGTTTAAATAAACCAAGTAGCATTTAGATAATGCCACCCCTACCATTGCTTATGTTGTCATTCTTGTGAAACCAATCTTTTAAGTTTGCTCACTGACACAGTAAAAACAAGCAACTTTGCTTGATTTTAGCGAAAAAAGTGAAACTAAATTTGTAACACAGTTTCTTTGCTTTCATCGTACAATTTACTGCATCTTTACTTTTTTCCATTTTCAATCAGAAGTGAACTGTATGACGTAAAAATTGCGACATCTTCTGTAATTAATATATATTAATAATTACAGTTGAGGTATACCATAATGGTGCTATCAAATAATTTGATAGTATAGGAGAGTGCTGCGCTGCCCTGTGTGCGTGTTTCTAACTTTTTGAGCTCATGGAATTTAAGTTTCCTGTGGAAATTGCCTTTTGTGAGGCAAAACTTGCACTGACTGGATGAGGTGAGTGTGGGGATTGCTGGCAAATGGAAAGTTTTGACAGAATCTGATCATATCAGATCAGTGGGAACAGAAGACCTGACAAAAGCTCCCCAAGTTGAGACATATTTACCTGTCCAAGAAAAACCGACAAAATGAGTGACGCAGGTTTTGAGGCATTTGGGTAGTTTAAAGAGGTTGAAAATATATTATTTTTTTGTTTTAGAAGTGGTCAAGACGATCTGCAAAGATCGCTGGTAAAGAAATGGAGAAATTGAAAAATGAAGGTCTTGAAAATATCTCCACACAGATATCAGACCTGAGAGAAAATTTCGAAATGGAGTCAAAAGTTTTAAAAAAGACCAATATGGAGAATTTGGAAAAATGGGTAAACAGGTTGGAGACCCCTCAACGTGGTGGTGGAAAAAAAGGCAATGCAAGGCTTGAAGAAGAGGTCAGAATGATTGCTATGCAGCCTCTTTAAGCACTGATGAGAATGTGCTTGATCAAGTGGCAAAACCCAGGTGGTACTGGGGTTCAACAAATATGAGATTCAGGTACAGACGGCATCAAGGAAAGTGAAGGAAAACCTGGCATAGTAAATATTGAACTGGAAAATCTTGAGGACAAATTGAATATTCCGCATGAAAAATCAAGGATAAACGACAAGTGCTGCATTAAAGCTCTATTTAAGGCTAGGGATGGATATTTTCAATTCAGATATGTCAAAGAAAGAACAAGTAAACAGAGTGTTTAGAAGTTCAAAACCGTATTTGACAGAGGGATTTACAATTCTTTGGGAGGATATGCACAGCAAGAAAAAATGTACGAACGAGGGCAGGCAAAAAATGAGCACTACCGGGTTTCCAAAGGTGCACAGTACATTTTTGATGACACATTAACAAAAGAAGAGAAGCTATGCAGAGGAAGCCTGTTGTTAGAAAATGAGGATGTGACTGTAAATAATCCAACAGAGTTGTGAAATCATGTTAAAAGTTTGTGTCCAAAACAGAAGACAGAAATTCCACTAAAGGTAGAAGGAAACTGTGTTATTAATGATGACATTAAGGATCTTTCAGCTCGGTGGAAAACATATTTTGAAATATCATATAACCAATAGACGAGAACACTGAGTTTAAGGAAGACTTCTATATAAATATTATGAATAGGAAGGTTCAGATTCGGTCCACATCAGCTTTATTCGTCATATACACAAGTTTTATATTCAGAAAAAGGTAAGATAGTAGTATTTACTAAATAAATATGCAATATTTGAAACACAAAAAAATATATACAATGCATCATTGTCAAGATTACCAAAGCCAAGGTCAATCAGCCAAGTATTATTGTGACAAATAAAAAGTGCAGACAAGAATGTAGATTATGATTTTTATTACAGATCTATCACAGTCTACGACGGAATATATTCCAAAGTATTGTCTAAGAAGGAGTAACTTTATGAATTGTTGGAAGCCAGTGTAAGGATGAGTATGTTTGTGATCGGTAATACTTGAAGGCCTCTCATAAAATAGGGAAGGTATATGGTAATGGATGCTTTTTTCAGCAGGAATGTGTTGAGGGACGGCATAACGAGGAACATCTGGATGCCGAGTCATGTGTAAAAGGTAAAGTGGAGCAAAAATTACTAAAGCATCTTGGCAACTCATTTTCAGAATATCTATAGTGAAATTTTAGGGTTTTTAGGTAAAACGAATGAGAGACCTTCAGGATATTTAGCTCCTGAAGTAGTCGCACCATAGGATGCACGGAACAATAGATGGACACCAGTCCTTTACAGTTTGAAAGTACGATCACAGGAAAGATTCAAGGAAGGAAGTAAATTATTTACACAAGGCAGAAAAGGAGAACTTTACACGAGTAAAAGGGTAATGATGGGAAAAAATTGTGAAATCGTTTAGGAATTCCAACAATTTTGGGAAGTTTATTGGGTACTTTGCTTATATGGGCATTCCAGTTTAAGTTTAAGTGTTCATCAATCATTAGACCTAAATATCGAAAGCTGTAGTCTTTTCAATATTTGTGTCAACGAATTGCAGAAGGATATTTAAATCTATAGATCTAGTTGACGCTGAGGGAATGAGATTAAATGATCTTTGCTTTTAATACAGTCAAAGAAAAGTTCTTAGCTGCCAGTCAACTCTTTTCTTTGTCGAATTCGGGATTCACTTAAATGGAAACATTTACATTGTTTGATGAAAGGCTGTGATTGAAATTGCAGAGTGAACGAATCAGAGTTGTGTCGTAAGCACAAAATAATCTAATTTTGGGAAGCCATATATATAGGGAGGCCCTAATATAGACTGATGAGCTTGTCGGCCATTTTATTTTCAAAACATATGTTTAAACTAAATACGGGACATTTATAAAGATAAAAAGGGGTGATCCTTCATTATGCAATTTTGTACACAAATATACATACATCCATACACATATATACAAGCATACATACATACATACATACATACATACATACATACATACATACATACATTGGTTATATAATTTAGAACATTAATTACATATAGGGTACATGGATTCCATTTATGGATATTAAGTAGCGAGGTGTATATACCACCTAAGTTTGCATAGCAACATGCTCTATACAAGTTTATAAGGCCAGGTTTTGGTCATACCAGCAAGCTCACCCCTAAAAGCACACTCCATGCTAGGTTTTCATTCTGTTCCTCATTTTTTTCCTGCACAACCAGTTACTTTCACCTGCCCAGACAGCTGCTCTTCCTTCATTCTTTTTTAAATTTGCAGGTTCCACACAAAAGTCGTTTTGCCATAGATATTCTTTATGAGTAATATATTGGTTTTATACCTTTTAATTTCAAAATAATGTGTTAAATATCTGTCTATGTTGTTAATACATGTAATGCAGACCAAAGCAGTTATATTGCTCAAAAACACTACAAAGGGAAAAACAATGCCAAGGGAAGGCACCAGCTGCTGATACTTCACAAACATTTTAATAATGTCAGTGCAGACATACCGAAGGTAATCATGATGCTCAAATCCGCACGGAGTTCAGAGAAAAGGACATGAAGAGAGAGAGAGAGAGAGAGAGAGAGAGAGAGAGAGAGAGAGAGAGAGAGAGAGAGAGAGAGAGAGAGAGAGAGAGAGAGAGAGAGAGAGAGACCATTGTTAAACTGACAAAATTACAACCATGTGATACCAGAGATACTACAGATATAAACTGAAAGCAAGAACTGAACACTGAATTGTTGTATTGTCGTAAACTATATGATGGATGAGAAACAGGGAAAATTAAATGGCAACAAAACAAAGCCAAAAGCAAAATACAAAAAACAAACAAAAGAGAATCAAACCTATATAGACATGCTACAAATTATACTTTCTCAAAGTAATAAGGCCTTTGAAGATATGATAATTTCTCTTAGCAACCGTTAAGCAGAGTTTTATGGAACTGAGGCAGTGGATTTTGCGCGCGGGGGAGAGAGAGAGAGAGAGAGAGAGAGAGAGAGAGAGAGAGAGAGAGAGAGAGAGAGAGAGAGAGAGAGAGAAGAGAGAGAGAAGAGAGAGAGAGAGAGAGAGAGAAAAATGCCCTCATGACTGTGAGGTGTGTGGTAGATCACAAACGCTGGGAAACGCCACAATTCAATTAAATCCACTTGGAGCTTGGTTTTATCCAGCGTACGTCGGCGTTTCCCTGCGTTTGACACCCTTTCAACGCCGGCAACCGCTGGGAAAGGCTGTCTAACG
Source organism: Hermodice carunculata (assembly GCA_964020975.1). Lineage (NCBI taxonomy): Eukaryota > Metazoa > Annelida > Polychaeta > Eunicida > Amphinomidae > Hermodice > Hermodice carunculata. The sequence goes on from OZ026621.1 coordinate 61,250,220, forward strand.
CCGGTTACCGCTGGCAAACGCTCTCTAGTTTTCTTAACTAGCAAACTCACTGAAATACATGTAAAATCTGAATGCAGTTGAAATGGAATGAAAAGGATTCATGTAAATTTGTGTCTTGTACTAGTACTAACTATCGATATACTTTTATTTTTATACTAATGGGCAATATTACATCATTATCCTTAATATTACGATGATGATGATTCATCCATCGAGTGTATGTTTTGTGAATGACCTAGCTCATGATCACTGATAGTTTGATCACTTCAATCTTGGTTATAAAGTAAAGACAAACAAACAAACCTGTTTTCAAATTATAATTTATTAACGACAGAGCATTACAATTTTTATTGTATGTTCAGCAAAAATCAGCAATGTTTTGCTTTGGGGTAGCATAGATGTGAATCTGGGTGAATATAATACATGGAATTTATCATTAAATGCACATTTATTCTATGCGGCATGTTCCATTGGTATGCTTATTTTGTGTACATCAAAACTGGCACAGCTGCATTGTATTTTTTCAATGAAATGAACACAATTTAAGGTCAAATCAGAAGAGTGGAGTCATTTTATACACTGTATGAAACCAGTGCATTTTGATTTATAGACCAACCTGTAGGTGATCTTGATCAAGAATACACATGCAAATTAAAAAAAAAAAAGTTTTCCCATTTCTTTTGCTGTTACCTAAGCATGAGAAGCAAATTGAATCGGAATGAACAATTTCGAAATTAAGACATCGTCTGTCTATCAGAATAGTCTGTCCTGTTCAGCACGTGCGAATAGTTGCAATTGAAGCCAGTTTGTTGCTGGCATTTCCACAACTTTATGTTGAAGAATGTTTAACACTAAACCAAAAGTTAATGCCACATCTGTCCTTGTCCTTAATTTCAGGAATCCTCCGCTTTAAACATACATTCATAACTCTGTTAACCTGCACATAGTTGCGTACCCAGGTGTATTAGTTTTTTGACATTTGTGATGACTGGATCAATGTCTGCTTTTTCGAAGTCAATGCCTAGTTTCTTGTAGACAGCCAAGACTTGCATGCAGTCATCATCGGTAAGAAATGTTGTTTCAGATGTTTTCTCTCTTTACTGATCACTATGCTTGAACATGTCCAAAAATTGTCTCACGGTGCATCCAGACGTTGGTGCATGGCCTGCCGCAGCAGATTCCTGTAGTTTACCAGATATGGCCATGAATGCAATCCACTCATATATCTACAACATTAAGATGGTACAAAAAATATCACTTGATTTTACAGTGCTACAGGTACAATTTTACTGTTAAACTGAAATGCGCCCCCCCCCCATGATATGATGTAAGGGCATTGTTATTGAATGTGTGTTTCTGATGTCCCGAAACAGAAAAATATGGGTAGGTACATTTAAGTCAAAATAAATTTTTCAGTAGAAAAAAATACAGAGCTGGGAGCAATTTTATGGGTTGGTCGGGACATGAAAAACAGACAATTTAATAACAATGCCTTACCGTACCAGCTTTGCAACACTCACAATGTCGGTGATAACATGGAAACCTACATCGTCAAAGTACAACAGTCTGTCAATAGATAAACAAATATGGCAAACCAAGCCATTAGCAAAAATAGGCCTGACCACACCTTGTGCCTAGAAAAAGTGGTCACATAACAGCAAGTAGCCTTTCACCACAGAAAGCATTTTTATCACGTTTCCCTAAAAATGTGGTCACAAAGAGCAGGCGCTACCGTAAATTTAATGCTTTGAAACATCAAGAGAGTAGAACATACCCTGTAAGTCTCCATTATATTGGTTTCTTGGTTGTGTTTGTCTAGTATTTGGTGGCTCAGCCAACATTGGACCCTTTAAAATGGGTACAGTCCCCTTCCTTGAAATGGTCCAAAATCTGCTAGTATCTTCCACAACATGGTGTATCATTCTGTAACATGAACATATATTTAAAGGCTGCAATGGAAACAGCTAGTTCACATATATATATATATATATATATTATTATATATATATATATATAATATTATATATATATATATATATATATATATATATATATATATATATATATACACATGTTCAGTTATGCTCCATTCATAATAGCTGGTCATTTTTGCGTTCACTGGTGATACGATTAAGAAATGGTGAACTATGCATTGTGATCCAAAACGAGGTATGGGTGGAGCAGTCGCCATGTTTTTTAGAAGTAAAAGTCTCAACTCGTTCAAATGTCTCAAACCTTTTACATATGGCCACAGGCAGTTAGTACAAAAACCAGCATAGCCAGCATGTTCTAAATATAAGGCTAGTTCTTTGCATTATCATGAAGCTATCACGTACCTTGTTGCCTGACAGATCCCTCCAGACGCCCGGTAACACCAGCAGGGGGAAATCCACACCTGGGCTGAATGTCCGTCCGTCCACCGTGAGGGTGTCAATAGATCTGTAATCAATGCCTCCGTATATGTTACAGCGCCCTCTGGCTATGGATCTGGCAGTCATAAATCAGCACCCCAATCTCATAGATGCCACAATCACGAACCAGCACTACACTCTCCCTCTGTTTAACAGGAGAAGGCCATAGGTTTTATGTAGAATAGAGGCAAAAATGATATATAGTATCCTGATTTCAGTAAACCGCTGAATATCATTTCATGCATACTGTGTTCATCCAGCTTTACCAGTTTGCAAAAATAGAGAAAATGCTACCACCAGATTACAACATTGCATACAAATCTTATGTAGAACCCTACATGTTACTTAGTGTCTATCCAGAGTTAAACCACATCTAGATATAAAATATTACAAAATGACTCCCAAGTTCAGCATGCATATTAATTGCACACATGCATATCATGTTCACGCATGCATCATTACATCACTCCTATAACCAAAAGTCCATATGCATCTCCCCGATGCTGTTCTATCCATTGCCAGCATGCACCCTGAAAATAGAAAATCAAACAGTTAGTCACATTATTTACACATTCACAGATACAAACGTATCAATGAAATATTATATACAACATAGTGCAAAGCGGTATTCCTGACATCAGAGAAAACAATTCAGAAACATCACCAAATGGCACAACTCTCGGATTCAGGAAATCTGCTGACTTTAGACTCTGTAGAACCTCTGGGTGTTCCGCAAGGTCACCTGGCAGATAATGCGGAGAGGAAGATTCTTCAAACATGCCAGATATTCCGCCACCTCTAGCAACATCCCTGGGTTACAATACTTTGCCTGGGACTTGAACTTCTCAGGGACCAAATAAGGTGCATCGCTCTCAATGAGGATCTTGTCCAATGGAACTGATGTCACTGCGGTATTCAATTCAGACCACTTGTCATAGCACAGCTTGGCCGTGAACCCAAACTTAGCTGATGGAAAATGGTGAATTATCATCTCCACCTCCTTCTTTGTTCCTGAAAAACAATGAAAATGGATTGGATGATCACGACACAGCTCCATTTGCAAATAATAAAGACACTCTTCCATTGCTCCTTCCCCTCTACAATGAATGACCACTGGTAACTGCAGCTCTCTTGCCAATGGCAGTACACTCCTCAAAACCATACCTTGCCTCTCTCTGTCTTTTTGCCTAACACTGCTGCTGCGGTCAATCCCAATCTCTCCCAAAGCCACCACTTTAGGTGCCTGTAGATACTGCCTCAGTCTTGGACTATCATACTTGTCTGAAAAACAACTGGCAAACCTAGGATGCACCCTAAACGTTAATCTTAACCGGTGATCTCTTAGGGTATGAGCTTGCTCTTCCTTTGTTGGCGAACTTCCAGGAAAACGATAATTGGAAATCCCCAGCTGCAACACAAACGGTTTGAAGGAAACTTGTTCTTCATTGAGGACTATATGCAGTAATGGCATCTCCATTTTTTTCAACAACTCTGCCAAATGGAAGTGACTGTCAGCGATTTTGAAACGCTCTTCTACTAAACTGTAGATTCCCTTCTTTCCCTCAGCCATATTTTCAAGCTCCTTGAACACCTTCTTTCTCTTCTTAGGAATCTGCGACAATATTTGAGAAAGAACCCGCCGATGGAATAATGCAGCAATGGAGTTAGGAGGTTAAACTTCATGACGTCCTGCTACTGGTAGACCATCCCGTGCTTCCTAGAAAGACCACAAAGCACGGTCGATGTCAGTAACCCTGGCCCTTTCATCTGGATACCATTTCCTCTGTCACACCAATTCCAGTAACCCCACTGGATCCACTTTAAACTCAGAGCTAAGGAACTGCAGGGCACCCCTCATGAAGCATACCCAAAATTCTAGCTTCTCATCTGTGAACATTGGCTCTGCATCTCCATGCTCCGCTATATGTTGTAGGAAGATCTAGTACTGCTGTGCTTCCTGTTTACCACATGCCCAACATGCAGTTTCTGGGTATACATAAAATGGCAGATGATCACGCAAAACATTTCTTTTCACATGAACTACCCGTCGCGGACATACAGCACATGCCTTCTTCCTCTGACCTAATCCAGTATGCTCCCCTATGTTTGGAATGTCACTCAAGCTTGAATCTGACTCGCTACCCAATGTCTCATCCAGCACAGTCCATTCCTCTCCAGAGTCCATACTGAAATACATGATATTTGATAAGATACATTACCATATACAAAACATTTCCATAACAACTATTTACACATGAATGAGATAGGAATCCATCTCATTTTGTCAATTTAAGCTGTGTAGTCCACCAGGTATGCTGGTCTCCTGACTTGGCGCCCACCCCTAGTGGAACCCACTGGAGACTGGAGACTTTTCCTAGCTATGGTGTGAACTTCATGTAAGCTTCCTTCAACCGAACCACATACTCTACAACAGTGGAGTCTTGACCTAACGTATCAGAGGTACCAAACAGAATATCAACTGGCTTGGTCACCTCCCGACCTAACATGAGCATGTTAGCAGAAAACCCTGTTTGCCTGTGAACCATACTTCTTACTGCACTTCCCAAGAGTGTTAAATCCTGGTCCCAAGTATTTTGATTACCTCTTATACAACAACGGACAATTTGCATGATTAACATGACATTTCCCTGAACGATGTAAAATTGTAATATCAATTGTGAGAGTTCTTCCAACCATCTGGCCAGCTGTCTACCAATCAGTTTGAACCTCATAAACCATGTTAAGCTGTTATGGTCTGTCCTGACCAGTATGTTCCGCCCCAGAAGATAGTGTCGAAACTGCCTGGTGAATCTAACCACGGAAAGTAATTCCTTCCGGGTAGTACAATAACGACGCTGTGCTGGAGTTACCACAAAGCTACTGTAACAAATGGTTCTTTCTTCCCCATCTTGGATCTGACTGAGCTCACAACTAATACAACAATTAGAGGCATCGTAATCCAACACAAAAGTACCATCTGCAGTAGGCAGAGACAGGACTGGAGTGTTGGTTAAAACCTCCTTGAGTTGCTCAAATGCTGGTTGATGTTCATTGGTCCATTCAAAGATCGCTTTTGGTCCCGTTAGTTGGTACAGACACTTTGAAATCTGGGCAAAATTAGCAATATGATCACGGTGGTAATTGCTGAACCCTAGAAATGATTCCACTTCATGGACTGACTTTGGCACTGGCCAATCAGCAACTGCTTTGACCTTATCTGGGTCAATGGACACTCCTTCTCCTGACACATGCTTGCCAAGGAACTTGATCTCTAATTGAAACAACCGACATTTCCGCGGCTTCAACTTGAGGTCAAACTGTTGAAATCGGTCCAAGACCTCACAAAGATTATGTAAATGGCCGGAAATGCTTTTTCCAAGGAATATTACATCATCCAGATATGCTAATGTTGTTTTCCATGTTAACCATCGAAGTACCAGATGCACAGCTTGCTGAAAAGTCGCTGGGATCCGGTCAATCCGAATGCCATTCTCTGGTGTTCTAAAAGCCCGTACTTTGTAATAAAAGCAGTCTCATGTCGGTCGCGCTCATCAATCTTCATTTGATAGTATCCGGAAGCCATATCTAAGGAGCTGAAGTAGACGTTACCAGACAAAGTGTCGAGGCATTCTTCAATTAGAGGCAATGGATACGCATCTTTAATGGTTACCTTATTTAAAGCCCTATAATCGATACACCATCTCACATTTCCGTCCTTTTTCCACACTAAAACGGGGGCAGCCGCCCATTCAGAACATGATGGAGTGATGAAGCCATGATCCAACATCGATTGTAGGTGTTTTTCTTCTTCCTCCTGAAATCCAAGTGGAGTCCTGCGCATGCACTGTTTGAAGGGAGCAGCTTCATTGGTTGTAATTCGATGTTTGATTTCCTTGAAGCATCCGATATCCATGTCTGATCTCGAGAAAACGTCTTTATATCTAGCGAATACTTCTCATAGCTGTTGTTGTTGTTCACTGTTCAGATTGGATAATGAGTCCCTATACAGCTGTTGAAGATGCTCTGGTACCTCTGACTCTGACTTACCAATTTGTTTCACTGTGGGAATATTCTCACATCTCCTAGAAAGACCACAAGATGCAGAACCATTGGCACTATTCTCTGAGACCAAATGTGTTGCACTTCTGACGTAGTTTGACTCCTTAGACTCCACAGCTTCACCATAATCTGCAGTAATAGCGTTACCCATCAAATGACCAGCCCTGAGACTAAGAAATACAAAAAATTGGAAAATACAGTGTGCACCGTAATGTACAGAAAATTTTCCACTACACTGTACAAAATTTTGAATAGAATGTACTCAAAATAAAGAGGTACAGCATGCACAAAAGCAAAAACATTACTAATGCTGTACACAAAAGTCACAGTGTACATACATCAGAATACTACCTACTGTGTACACACACACAAAGAAAAACAAGTACAGTGTATGCAAAAGATCAGAGAGAGAGAGAAAAAAACAGTTCAATTTGTAATGTCATTGAACATTTTCTTAATTTCTCAAGTTGCATACCAATTCATGTCTTACAACATTTTCTTTCAAAATAAATCCATAAACACTGTGTGTATGAAAAGTGTTGAAAATGCAATCTATCCTGGGCAAAAACTGAAAAGCTGTTGACTGAAACTTTGAAAGGTGTGCTTTTCCTTGGAGTCACTCGCACCACATACAACTCACGCCTGTATGTCAAATGTATAATCAGGTATCCGTAAATCAGAGTGATCAACAAAGTAAACCTTATTGAACACCACTGAAAGACGAAATCCTTGTAGAAAGCAACAATTATTATTGCAAAAGGCTTGGCACATCTAATTATGTTGTATGGTTGACATGACGATGCTCATTTCCATACCGTATGTGACGTCATAACCCTGGTAAATTGACTGCAAATCATTGCCATATTTTTGTGGAGCAAAAGAAATCTAAGTGTCGAAAATATGAATAGAAAGTGACGATTCTTTTCAAATAATTGAATTTACTAACAGTAAAATCAGCGTAGAAAACCACACTGAATCTATACGAATTAGCGCAATTTATGAAGCTCAAACAATCATGAAATGTCCATCCATCAAGCAGAGCCACTTCAGGATTGCCTCCACGGTAATCAGACTATCTTCTCAAAAAGTTCACTTCTCTCCAGCGTTGAAATGTGCTTTACTTCTGACACCAATATAGTGAAGCTATCACGTACCTTGTTGCCTGACAGATCCCTCCAGACGCCCGGTAACACCAGCAGGGGAAATCCACACCTGGGCTGAATGTCCATCCGTCCACGGTGAGGGTGTCAATCGATCTGTAATCAATGCCTCCGTATATGTTACAGCGCCCTCTGGCTATGGATCCGGCAGTCATAAATCAGCACCCCGATCTCATAGATGCCACAATCATGAACCAGCACAACAGCATCATTAGGTGTTCTTTATAACAGAAATGAGACCTGTTTTCACTGTACTTGTTAATGTTTCAACCATAATACCAAGACACTTGTCCAAATTCTGTTATACCAATCTGAATCACTCTCATTCCCGTTACATATACATTGTATTCCCCATAGAAAGACCTGAAAAAATATGTCAATAGCTTACCTCTCATGCTGTGGGCAGCGTGAGAGAAATGCTGAACATTTATCAGCCTCTAAACATAAGCTGATTTACAAGTCATTCTGCAATATGTGCATTTACTAACCTGTATTGAGAGTGCTAGATCTCACTCGATGAGGGCCATCGCTATTTGCAGATCTTCCTCCAGAGATTCTATTTCATCCACTCTCAAAGACGGCTCATGAATCTTAGTCAGATTGGCGAAGAAATTGAAAAGAGTATCCTCCTGTGTCCTTCGTAGCACACCCCGTATGCACCAAGCCAATATGTTTTCAGCTGCAAACTGAAACAGATTATTTCATTATTGAATGCACATTGTTACGGTTAAACATTGTTGACATCTGATAATATGCAGAAAACTAAAAAGATGCAAGTTTATACTGAAGCAGCAACAAAACTGCAAACAGTACCGATAAACCAAACATCTATTTTGACCCTTCACACATAAAGTGCTGAAAGGTATTGTCATCCCCTGCTTCATCGGTCTGTCCGTCTTGTCAACTTTACTATGATATCTTAAAAAATATTCAGCATACATATAGCTGTACCAAATTTTTGTCACAGAAGGACCTTATGATGGACCAGGTTCCCATCGAAAACCAGCATCCTCTGGTAATTACAAAACTTTCTATGAATTTAATGTATTTATTTGAAGGCCGTCTGAGTGGCGCCAACCCTGAAGACGACATCAAGATATCTAAAGAGATATTGACCACAGCTTTACCAAATTTTTGTTTCCATTTAAAACCAGCATCTTCTTTGCGTTTATAAAGTTTTGATGAAACTTTTCAAGCATTTATATTCAAGGCCGTTTGAGTGGTGCACAAGGGGATGACGTCACCATAATATCTCTACAAGAATCCAATGCAACTTCACCAATTTTTTGTCAGAGATGCACATATATAGTGGACCACATTTCTATTGAAAACCAGCTTCTTCTTATTATTGTTAAACTTGTTATGGAACTTTTGAAGTATTTCTTTGATGGCTGCCTGAGTGACGCATAATACAGTTGTCTCTTTTGCCAGAACTTACCCCATGAACACATTCAAAAGTGCTCTTTCATACCATAGACAACAATGTAGAAATTCTATTAAAGTGTTCTACTGTAAAGTCTTTTTTAAAAAATGCAGAATAGAGGAAAAAGAGATTGTGGGCACTGAAGGTAATCCATTCTCTGAATGCTATTTTTTCATTTTCTGTTCAGTATAGTTTTATTAAAACCCTGATCATATTTTCATATTTAGCAATAACACCATATATGGGGATAGTTAAAAATAAAGGTTGCTGTTAGGCCATGCTCATATTAAAATATTGAAATGAATACAAATGGTGTTTTATAGATACTAGCTGCTGATACAGAAGGGGATTAATACAGACATAGTCACCTGCTTTTTGGAATGCATCTTTCCAAGCTTAGATGGCTTAGTAAAATACTCGCCATGTTGCAATTCCATATTTGCAGTGAACTGGACCTTGGATAGTCGTTGATTTGCGAACTGAATGTTTTGTTTTGTCAGCCTCCATGGGGCGGCAAGTTAGTACCACTGTTGGTGCGTGCTCTTTTGCTATGGTGTGCTGCAGGCAGCCATGTGCTCTCAAACCGCCCTGCTTTCTGCTCTGCATTCTGCACTTTTTCTGTGTCTGTTTCACCCACAAGTAATTTTAAAATGTTATCAAGTACATCCACTACTGTCTGCATCGAATCGGGCGACATTTGGTAAACCCTGTCATAGCTAGGCATTTTCATCATACAGTGTGTAACTTTCACACCAGTTTGTTTTTGTAGAAGCTGTTTCCTGTGCATATTAGGCTGGCTATCAAATTGCTCTCAGTTTTGTTTTTCTTTTTCATATCACCCTTGACAGGCATACCTCTGTCATCTACATGGAATAGAGTTGTTTATTCTGACGCAATGTGTATTCTGGGCAGGAATGTCCTACTTGAAGTGTGGATAACCTTAGACAAACATTTATTCTATTTCGCCACATCAGTACATCAGAAACATCACTTCTCTGCAGCTTGGCCGGGCAGTTTCAGCAAATTCCCAAAAGCTGGAAAACCATGCAAATAATAAAGTATGCTCAGTTTTACAGGAATTGGGGCTTTGTGACATGCATTGTACAAGGACTGCTTTTTTAGTCGCAAGCACTCATCAAGAACAATGTGTATGTAAGGGTCCAGGTTTTCTGGTTCTTTGCTCCCTTTACCAGGTATTATCCCTGCTAACATCAATGGCCCTAAGCACATTCTGTACTCATGAGGCAATGGCAGCAATTACACAAGTACTGGCCACATGGACCTTTGCAGATGAGCATTCCTATTTGGCTTTAAGCCATCTGTGAACACCCCAAGTTCAATGCCCCCATCACCACTCTCTCCAAATACCCCAACATCAGAGTACCAGCTTTTCAATATGGTCCCATCTTGAAAATCATCCAATGCGTCTTTCATTGCAATTTTTTTTTTGTGTGAACAAGTTTGACCAAATTCTCCTCAGCAAATAATCTTTTCAATCTTGGTTCAGGCATGTATGTAAAGGTTTTCTGGGGTGTCTTAGTCTCTCTGTGATATCTTGCAGTTTTGCATCTAGGACACTCGTTTGCATCTGTTAAGTCCACAAGAAATACTACACAATCACGAATGCAGCAGTCAAACTTCTAGAGAGTTACAAGGTTTGGATTTATCAGAAAAACTACCTCTTTGTAGTATTTGGGCATATTCTTTGGTTTTGGCAGAGCTTCTTCAGGTGTATATGAAGTTTCTGACATTGCCTCTTTGACATACCATTGTTGCCAACAAAGTTAACAAATTGCCTGCTTACAGCTTCCAGTGTAGTTTGTGTACTTCCCTCATAAAAGAGTTGGTCTGCAATTGGTGATGTAGATATATATTTCCCTTGTTGAACAGACTGCATTTCACTCTGATGGGCCGAAACATTTGCTAAAAGCTTCTTGTGATCTTGTCTTATATGGCTGTGCCAAGTGTGTTTATCTACTCACTTTCCAGCACACATGTCAGACTTGCAGAAACACTGTTTTGTACCTGAAGGTGGGGAAAAGATACTGTAACATCTAACATTTGTGTTTCTACAGCTGTAGTTCAAAAACTAGGTCTAGCAACTATGAGACTACCAGAACTGAACTAGTCTTAGGTCTACAGCATACCCAAAATAGACTCAACGTAGTCAATACCAATAGGTAAAAACGAGTAAATCAGCTCTCCTAAAATTTTACCCTGCTTGGTCTCAGATCGAGGCAGACATAGTGAGTTGATCACTTTTAATTTTCCAGACTGAAAGTATGACAAAGATTATCACGGAGAATTTTCAGTGTATCCAAAGTATGATATATCCGTTAATAGGGGTAATTATTGTGAGGAAAATATGTCACTATTGTACAACAACAAAGCATTAGCACCAAAGGCTGTGAAAATTGGCCATATAAACAACAGAATATACATGACATAGGCTTTACTTATCTCTTATTTTGATCATCCCTCACCCACAGCGAGTATGTCAATATGGTGAATGTGCATTAACACTATGTCCGATATAAAAAAAACCAACACACAGCTTTCTTTTAGTCCCTGATGATGTCCCACAGAAGGCCGCAATGCCTTGGCCCATATTACACCACTTGTCAGCCCAAAGGGGCCGGGGGAGTGGTCAGAATATATATATATGGGTGATGAAAAATGGAAAGGGGGGGGGGCTGAAAATGTATACACCCTTTGAGGGGATGTGCAGGGGGGGCGGGCACCTGAAACAAATATTGCATCCATAATGCACCAGCATGCATAAATGCCCCAAACCAGTATCCCTCTATGTAACATTTATTTTCTGGTAAAATATTAATTTTCATCAGAGCCCCTCCCCCAAGCGCCTCCATTGCCAGATATTTTGTCAGGTCCCTAACGACTTTGCCTTGTCTCTCTAATATATTACTACCTGTATTACTCCCCCAATACACAGTTGAGTCCCTCGGTTATACGGGGTTTTGCTATAATACAGTCTGTTCTGGGTATTCCAACACCAGCATTATAAGAACAGAGCACTGTGGTACACATCTAAATTATTGTGGTGTTACCAGATGCATATTCCTTTGGGATCCTGGTCAACAGTTTCCTTTTGTGCTACATCTGGCACTTTAAGGCTTACTAGAATCTTTTGTAATCAGGGATATTTTGGTAAGGTAGACTGTACCCTAAACACAATATATATATATATATATATATATATATATATATATATATATATATATATATAGATATGTATATATATACATATATATATAGATATGTATATTTATGTATATGAATATATATATATATATATATATATATATATATATATATATATATATATATATATATATATATATATATATATATATATATATATATATATGCATTAGCCCAAAAAATACTTACATTTCTTTCCACCATCTGTATTCCCTGCTGACACACTTGACAGAAATGACTGTGTTGTGAAGAAAAGTGCACTTCCATACACAGTCAGTTTCTGAAGATTCTGCAGTACACAGTTAAAAATCTTCATGGTGAGAGTGGTCAGCACATAAAAATGCAGCTATCTGGCTTTTCACAACTCAATCGAAGTAAAGTGTGAATCCTGTACCAAAGGCTACACAAAAATGCAGCTATATGGCTTTTGACAACTGGATCCATGTAAAGTGGCAATCCTGCAAAAGTCTCAACACAATTGAGTCATACCACAGCTTGCTTGTATATGTGCTGTATATGTCACAATAATTATGATCACACAGAGCAGTATGTAACTCCCTAAATGGAGTAAAGGCAAGATAATAACTTCAACAGATCAACAACCCATGCAAGTCACTGTTCACCTATGCAGGATCATGTATACATCACATACATGTATCATGCAGTAACCATGCAGAGACACATTCTGGCTGCAAAACGTAGTGTGCCAATGAGCTGCATTCTGGCCCCAAACTCAGTCTGTTAATCGTTGGTGAAGACATGGCATAACCACTCAAACTCAGTCTGTCAATACACATCAAACACCAACAGTTAAAACAATCTGGTCTATTCCAAGCTCCATTATACGCATGTATTGTATCGATATATGGGATAACACTGATCTTAGAACACTGGCAAGAATGGGCCCCCTAAATCCAGCTACATGATCAATAACACTCAAAGTTAACATCTTACTTTTGACTAGAGTATAACAAAGTAATTAACCAGATTATGGGGCTGTTCAGGTACGCAGTGAGCAACTACTGCTACTGGGCTTAAAAACAGGTGTCATAACTTTCATAAAGCTTGCGTTTGTGTATACCTGTGTCAGCCTGTGACATGTATTGCTAGATAAACCATGGCAGACAAAGGAATCCTGAGACCAAACTATTGTTCCTTTAGGCTTAATCTTATTGGCAAGTGAGGTGAGGGCTACATTTGGCCAAACACACTGTCTTTAGTCTGCATATGCAAGTACTTCATGTGGATCACTCCTGAGGATATAGGAGGTTTCATTAAGCCATACTCACAGCATCCAAATTGAAGATATATTTTCTTCTGTCACCTCTCCAACAATCATGATGAATGAATCTGATTGTGATGTGCCAGAGATTGTGGCAATGGGAAACGCAGTGCTGCCAGGAAACATGGACTTTTCTCCCAGAGGGGGAAACTACCATGCCAATGGACATTTCACACCTTGCCATTAATGCAACTCCAAGCGAGCAGGCCAAGGTTGCTGGGGTGACAGTGAGAAAAAGACAATCCCCACCCAGCCAGATGTTTCGTACCTTGCAGACAGCTATGTTTCACGGTTCATGGAAGTGGAACTTTTCAAAAAGGGGTTCTACTGCACATACACTGCTGATTGTAAGTATTCCAGCTTTGTTACAATTTTATGCGTACAGTTTGAATGTTGGTTGCTTGCATACACCAAAGAGCCTACATACAGACCCTTCTTTCTCACTGCTGAAAGGAAGAAGGAGGACTGCATCATAGACAAGGATGAAACTTGCTTAATCTAAAATTATTATCAAAATAAGTCGGTATATATAAAGCTCGGAGTATGAGGCCTTAATCAGCTGTCAAATGGACTGCGCTCACAAAACCATCACTCACCAGCCTTGAAGCCTCAGATATGGATATAACATGTTAATCAATGATCCATTCACCTACAGCTTCCACATGTACCAGTTAGTAAACTTTAAATTTTATTTTTTTGCAGGGAGAAATCAAAACACAGATTCGAAAACATAAAAAAAGTGAATATCGACACCAGAAGTAAAAAAGCAAGCATTTGCCAAGCTATAGAAGAGGTAAGTGGCCTCAAGTTACAAATATTTATTTGCAGAGATCAATTTGAATCTTAAGATTGACTCTGTACCTTTTGACATGATGCTGAATATATATTAACTATCCGTCCATGCCGATGTTATGGTCCTAGAATTCTGTTGTGTTTGTTTTAATCATTTGGTGCCCAAGATCACTGCCATTGATTCCATGCACAAAATTAGAAAATACGAATATATGTTGTTCAGCTATTGATTGTGCTAAATGTAATTGTGCAACAACTTTATACTTTCAATGAAAATGGCGTTTGCATGCAATTAAGCTTTGGCATAAAAAAATGCAGGACTGTAGTTAATCATCTGCTTAAGGATACACTGCAGCTGGTACCTGCTATAAAGACCACCTCCAATGAGATCCAGATGGGCTTATTGTACCTTTTATGAAAGACCACATGTCCTGAGAGGCCATGCATGCACTTTTAGACTGCCCTTGGGGTGGTGTCTCATGGGAGGAACAATGTAGCCTTAAGCTTTTTGTTTTCAGATTTATGACATGTTTCTGGACCTGTCTATAAACACAAAGAATACACAAATGCTCCAGCTGCGTTTGAGGAAAATGACAGGAGATATTGGGCGAGGCCAGAACAAGTAAGTTGAAACCTAAATTTTAATAATGATTTTCAAGTAATAAATCTCCCCATATGGATAACCTGAATATTAGGATGAAAATATTCCCACATAAAACTATATTCTATATTTTTTAAGAGAGAATATCCTTGCATTATGCAAGACTAAAACAGTCCTGTATATAGGACAGATAATAAATTGAGAAATTGTGAAGCTTTGTGGTTCGATCTTCATTGGGTGAAGGAGATGATACATACCCTAATAGCTAGGGAAATCATTTGTGTTTTTATATGCTTATGACTGCTAGGTAAATTTTTTTTATTGAAATATACCATTCCATGTGGGACCCTTGTTCTTGTATTTTATATTAATTATAGATACATGATTTGCACCCTTCTCAGGTCTCTTATTGCAAACACTCCAGAAGGACAAAGTACCCCTGCCAACCCCATAGTGAATGAAGACCCTGTGGTGCCAGATGCACAAGTTGCTCCAAACTGCACCTAAACGTAAAAGGTGGGCTGCATGTACTTTTAGATTTGCTTTCAGGGAGGAACAGAAATTCATATAACTTTACATAAGTATATGAAAATTGAATACTGGGTGTACCAATAATTGACCAAAGTGCTGTGGTAAAATAAAAAGGGGTGGGGTGGGGAGAGAAAAAAGTACAGACGTGTCATGGGACTACATAAATAAACAACAGGGATAAACATGAAGATGTGGACATTATGGTGGACAGAACAGAGAGTAAAGTGACATATATATTGTAAAGCCTTGTAGTTCCACTTAAACGCCAATAAGATGATAAATACCCTTAGTCTAAGTTGCTAGGGAAATCATATTGTCTTTTACATATACATGTATATACATATATATATATATATATATATATATATATATATATATATATATATATATATGTACATATATATACATATATATATATATATATACACATATATATATGTGTATATATATATATATATATATATATATATATATATATATATATATATATATATATATATATATATTTAAGCTTGCACTTGTACATGTATCTTATAAATGCATGATTTTGTACCCTTCAGAGTCAGGTCTGTTACTGCAAACACTCCAGATGAACAACGTACCCCTACCAACCCCATAGTGAATGACAACCCTGTGGTTATAGATGCACTGGTTGCTCCAGCTGAAACCAAACCATGCAAACGTAAATGTAGGGTGCATGTACATTTATATTTCTCTATGCAAGTATCAACAATAACTCATACATGTGTTATTTATAGAAACTAAATTTGATTAAGGTAGTCTCTGCTTTGGAAGACCACTGTGATGAAAGACCACCTGCCTTTTGTGACAACATTTCTCTGGTCCCTAGTGCTATTATTCCCACACTATTCTCCTTCTATTGAGAGGCCATCTGCTTTTTGTGACCATGCACCTTTTGGCCTGCAAAAAGGGGGTCTCTCAAAACGGGAATTACAGTACTATGCACTACTGGCATTCAAAAGATTTTGAAATTAACACTTTCATATAAGGACTAACAAGTAACATGTACATAATAATGACCGGTCCATTGATTAAGTATGTTCTCACTTTGGCATAGACATGGACCTACCTTTTGCTTGAGTGACATTCAAACTCTGAATCAGCCGAATATGTTGCAAACACGAGTCACGTGCTTTTACTTGTGACAGTAAACCTGTTACCATGGTCATTGTGCAGATTGACAAGTACAAGTAAAACCATGTCATAACTTCTGTCTAAATGGAACACTTGTAGGCCTCTTGTATCTCATTAGTACAATGCATGATTTGTACCCTTCTCAGGTCTGTTACTGCAAAAACACCCCAGATGGACAAAGTACCCCTGCTAACCCCATAGTGAATGAAGACCCTGTGGTGCCAGATGCACCAGTTGGTGCAGCTGCACCCAAACGTAAAAGGTGGGCTGCATGTACGTTTTGATATGTTTGCAGGAAACAAGGAAAACTTATATAACTTTACACGACATACAATTATGTAAAATGTGAATACTACGCTTTTGAATAGGCACTGCCAATTTTCTCATATGGTTTGAACATTACATTGTTCAAAGCTTATAATTAACTTACAATCAAGCGAACAACTAGGATGCCATCAAAATTTAGCTTGCCCTTCAACTGATACAGGTTACATGCATGCAGACCACATCAATCTGTAAAATGTGATTCCCTGTCAAACAGAATCAACTGGACATTTATCCTGTGAAGATAAATGGAGTTATGACAAAAGTTTCCTGTATACAATAATAGCATGTACTGTATAGCTCCTAATAGTAGCAGAACGCTCTTGGACATAGACTGTAGACAAACTACAAAAAATACCCTCTCCCCCCCTATATATTTTTGAATGCATGTATAGAACACAATATTCACAATATATTTGAAAACAAACTTGTGAATGATAATTCATACGTCCACATGAGCTTATGGTAAAGCTTTGTTTGTTTTTCAGCTCATATTGAATAAGGTATAATAATTATAATATACATTTTTAATTAATTTTCCATTATTTATTACTAGTCATTATGAAGAAACTTTTTGGGAGTATGTATGGTCATGCGACATATCACAAACTTCTGATACTGAATTTATTGTACAATTATTACTTCTGGATTCCAATTTAGGGCTGTCTTACCCAGACTGATCTGCACTTTTTTATAATGACAGTCCAAGGACTGTTAGTAAGTCTATATATACTGTTCATGGTGATTTATTGCTTTAACATCTGATTACAGAGACAATCTGAGCAACCCTATGCATTTGAGTGAGACACATAGGGATTCTGGTAAAGAGGTTGAGAAAAGTGTAGCATCACCACAGAATTAAGAGCAACCAGCCCAAATCCAAGACACAGCAAAGTAAGGATAAGTATGAAATATACATAAATGGAATGTGTAAAATTTATGATTTCAGGGATGATATATAGTGGTACAGTAAAGTGCCTGAACACAACTACTTCACAGAACAGACCACAGGTCATTTGAGAACTTAGATAGTCACTTTACTTTAATTTATATTGGTTCACCCATCTAAAAATTGGGAGATATGAGGGCAGAGTAACAATTGTTGGGTCCTGAACGGCCATGAGATCTACTTGGGCTGTATCCTCCCTGGGGAGGCGAGAAACGATTGGATTGAATAGGTGCAGTGATCAGGGGGTTAAGTTGTCAGGCTGCGCAAATACACCTTGTGTAGATACAAAACTATAAACTGCAACTTTAACTATTACGTAAATTTTTAAGTACAGAACAACAAATTTTCTTTTAAAATGCTTCCCTGTATCAGCACTTGTGTTTGGTTCTTAATTCTTTTTCTTCTTCACACATTCAGGTATATTTGCCAGCATGCTGAGTCAAGTAGATCTTTTCTTTCAGCTCACAACTTGATTTTCAGGGCAAAGTTGGAATGAGACGACCATTAGTGTAAAATGAACAATGTGTGGTGAAAGAACAATTTAAGTGCCTTTATCTCCCATTATTTGTTCTTTCTCTCTCTCTCTCTCTCTCTCTCTCTCTTTTCAGGGCCATATATGCAGCGACTACGGAACCACCTCGAACCTGCAAGACATTGAAGTAATAGGGCGGGCATCAACAGCTTCGACCTGGCTATGGTCAAGAATCAGCTTGGAGAGTCCAAGCTCAGTGTCGCATACATGACAAGAAAGAAATGAAGCGGAAAGATCCAGTATCTCATAGGCTCAGGAGGGGCACAGCGAACTGACAACATACACAAAAACCGCTTCATATATGTTCCAAATGTAGTCAACAACACAATCAGCAAAGAGGAGGTGGCTACAATCAAGAATTTAACAAGATAAATATATAAGTAAAGAACAGGGTTGAAGACTATTAAATGAATCAATGGCTGTACAGGGTTGTTGACTATTAAATGAATAAATGACTGTAGAGTATTAAATGAATAATAAATAGATAACTTTGGAAATAAAAAACAAGATTGTTTATTTGTCTTTACTTTATAACCAAGATTGAAGTGAACAAAATATCAGTGATCACAGGCAAGGTCTTTTACAACACAAACACCCTGATGGACAGAAGTGCATCATAACAAAAAGATAATTAAGTTATATTTCCCATGACTATAAAACAAAAAAGTGTATTGAGGGTTTTAGTGCAAGTAAAAGGCCTATTTACATGGTTGCTTTTCATCCCACTTCAACTAATTTCAATTTTTACTTTTTTTCAATGGGTAAAAGATGCATGACACCCGTCACTCCAGTGGAATCCTTATTTTTGACAAAATGGGGATAGAGTTGACATGATGAGAGGATTATGTATTTTTCCTTGAATTTAGGCTTTGAGCGATTTTGCATGAATCGTTGACAGAAATAGGATGGCAGGCTATGAATCGTTGACAGAATTAGGATGGCAGGCTGCATGTCTCAATTTGTGGATGGAACAAATGGATTTCGAATGCCTGACATTTTAGGTAAGTGATGCTTTTACAAACTATTTTTACTTGCCATATCTATGTACTGCCATCTTAAAACCACCTTCAAACTATCCTATTTCTATCTTCAAATAATGATGTGTTGTTGACGTCATCGTACTTTGCCTTGTGTGTTTTTGTATAGGAAAACACATTGTACTGATCAAATTCAACCGTGGAACGCTTATTTGTAAATAAATACATTGCATAAGTTACATGTTTTTTTAAACTTTATTTTGGCTCAAAGAGGGTCCCACAGTTAAAATGATAATGACTGCTTTCTCAAAATATTTTACGCATGAACAGTAAATGGGCTTGCGCAAGAGGAGTACATATGCTAGTGATTATTCCTGTAGTAATGTTAGGCCAATTTTTAACTTATCATTAGGAGCAGAGTGAGCTTGCTATATATCATCAGGCATATTTCAGGTACTGTAGCTGTGTTGCGACTCCAAAAGTTTAAATAAACTTATATTGAAAATAAATTTCACAGTTAATATATTTGTTCTATATGACCGCTGCAGAGAGGCCTTAGGGTGATACAATAGGGCTGTGTATGCGTCAATAAGCTTCAATTAGTATATCGCCAACAACATCCAAGAAGGCTCATTTTAATAACTTGTGCTGAGGAGCGATAAAAATCAATCCTCCCATCTGATACTTTCCGTATCCTGCCTGAAGCATCCCAAACCCCATTAATATGCACTTTGTGCGCTTTGGTGAGGATACACCACACAGACGAAACAAGCATGAACAGAATCACTTCACCGTTGGATTATAGGAACTCTAGCATAAAATGTACCGTCAAATCTAACTCTATTCCTGGTGCATGCTACCTAATAGTTATATCGTATTGATTGAATGACATCACCATTCAAAATTGAACCAAAACAAATTTGAGAGTGTTTCAAGCTGTTATTGAAGGCGAATGGCAAGGAACTTAATTAGTAAGTTAGAATCACATTTACGAAAAAAAAAAAAAAAAAAAAAAAAAAAAATTTAGCACCCACTTAATTAGACAGTGTCATTACCATATCCAAACCGTAGTCCTAACAAAACAAATCCAAGTCAATTCCGACCAAAGGCAATGTTCCTTGGTATGTATAGCTGAAACATATAAATTTATAGTTCGTATTTACCTAAAAGAGACCAAAACGTAAGTGCAAAGGTCCATAGGGGAAAAAAACTTTATCTAGTTTTCACATGACAGAATGCAAAAAGTTTTGTTTGAAATTATAGGCCTATTTCAGTAAATTGGCTTGAACAGTTGCATCATTCATGCATATACAGGACCATACAATTTATGAAAAGGGACCAAAATTTGCAGCACATCAGAGAATTTGTAAGTGGAGGTTCTTAACTTCTTGAAAATGTCAATAAAATTCAGTATGTAAAAAGGTACTACTTGCAACCACCATCTCAACAATGATCATCATCCATATAAGTCCACAAAGCGACACCAACACCAATCCATCAGAAAAGCCCTCTAGGCCTAAAATGATCATCAATAAGAATCTAAACAACATGATTATGTAATTCGATGTGTTTTAGGCATGTAGTTAAAGACATGATGTTGTTTTAAAGGAGATAAACTAAGAGTATTTCAAAAAGAAAAGTGTTTGAATTTCCAAATATAGTTAGTACATTGGTTCAAATGTTAAACATCAGCCAGAAGCAAGTGACATTAGGCCTCAAATCATTAAAACGTAGTCAAAATGCATTACAATAATCAAAATTTGTAAGGATAGCAGTCACATTTCACGTTGGTTTCCAGAAGTATTTTTGAAAGGACATTTAAATGTTCAAGAAAGCATATAATCCCACAAATCATCTAATAAGTCAATTATTAGGGTAATAATTTAGAATTCCAAAAATGTAGCATGCCATTGTAAGTCATCTGTAAGTCAGCCAAGCATAATGTACATCTTATTCGTGGTTCTATAAAGTTCAAAAGGTCAAATTGTAAAACAGTCCTAATTATTAAAGGTAAATTCTACTACCTTTATCAGAGAAAGAATTCGGTTTTTTGAAGAGAGAGAGAGAGAGAGAGAGAGAGAGAGAGAGAGAGAGAGAGAGAGAGAGAGATCATTTGAAATTCCTAAAGGTGACTGTAAGTATAACTGTTTTCCTGTAACAGTTTTAAATTTTTTCATTTATAATCAGACGTAGTTCAACTTGTCAGTCAGTTGATTTAGATGCTAATTATTTATACAAGAGAGAGACAGAGAAAGAGTACATTAAACACTTTGAGCCAACCTGACATGACTTTCAGAATAACAAACTATATTCATCAGACAATTATAAAAACAACATCAGTTTCACTACACTTGGAACACTTACTGCACTGTAATATGTGCAGAAAATGCCTGAAGGTTACAGACTACAGTTGTGATTGGCTGGTTGCGCATCCCAACGGATAGTCCGTAATTGTGAAAATACTGTGTTTTCAGCATGCTGTAGCTTCTGTTTAAATAAAGTTAGCTAAGTCAGGTTTGCTGCATCGCAGAGTTGCTTCATTGGTGGTCATATAGGTGCACTGTCTTCCAGGCCAGGTGGGAACTTTATGGTGGGGAAGGACAATGATGTGACCCTGGCAAGAGCACAGTTCATACACCTGTATAAAGCTGACATCCAGGTGTTGTTTCGTATTTCAATTATCACAAATTAACGAGCTGGGAATTGTATGACAAAAATCCGTGCATATTTTTCTGACATTTTTATCTGTTAAATGCCGTTCACGGAATTTTAAAATACCAAAATGCTGATTTTTTAGACTGAAAAATGCTAATATGAAAAATAGAAGGATTTATAACTGTAGTCTGTGGCCTATTAGGGCTAACTCTGTATGTATTGGGACTCACATGGTCATGTTGTTATTCTATTATCGTCCATCAAGCAAGTTAAAAATGGGAAGTCAGCACTTTTTGACAGCTGCAGGGACAATTTTGAGTGATCCTAACAACTTTTACATGGATGGAGCATGCAAGATATGGTCCTGGGACTGTAGATCACAAGGCAAATGGTTCGGGCTATGGTATTGTGTACCTCAGGCCAGCTTATGAAAGGAGAAAAGAAGTTTTACACCCACAGATCGGCTGTGAATATCAAGTTTAACAGTCTTAATTTTCTAAAAATTCATGAAGTATCACATTTATGTCACAAATCATTGTGCATAGACATGTTGTACCTATCAGTGGAACCACACTGCATAAATAATAACAGGATTCGATGCAAGACATTTAACAAGTGCACAGGCTATGCCTCCTTTGCTGACTGCTTGGTAGATAGATAGCTTCCATAGCCCTTTGTATTTAGCGATACCTCACTTGTACCACACAGGTAATCATATGTGTGTATGAGAAATTATCAATGCTAATATGATATGAATAAATTATGCTAATCCCATTGATATGAAACTTAGTGACCCTCTGTTTCAAACTTTTAATTTTGTGGCATTGTCATTGTAGGCCTATAGCCTCCATTCATATGCAGAGCTGTTTATACAAAACCATGTCAAAGTGATTTTGGCCATACCAGAAAAAAATGCGCATTGTCTGTCAGTAGAGCTGTACAAATCTTAGGTAAAATGTAAATTTCTTTGTTTTTTGTTTTTGTTTTTGTTTCTCCCCCCACCCACCCACCCACCCCACCCCCCTTTTATTTTTATTATTTTTTTTTTTTTTGGTAGACAAAAGCTTGTCATACATGTGTGTCATTTGACTGGGGTAAATCATTTAAAGTCAGGCATGCTGACTTTGTTGAGCTGTTGAGTTCATCAGCATGTTATTTTCACATAAATGAATCAATTTATATCCATGAATATGGATGACAGCACTTATGAACTGCAGATTTTATAACTTTTACCAAGCTAGTGTACATAGGTGGCAAAACATTTGAACTTCAACATACAACCACATATAATTATAAGAGTTTCAGAAAGTGAAACAAGGGGAAAAAAGTTAGCTTCCATTAAACACTTGCCTGAAAACACTTGCGCCTGATAATTGGATTGATAATTGGATGCTTATCAAATTTAAAATCAGAGCACTTGTGAATACAAATATGCCTTTATAATATTGGAGTAACTGTACAAACTTTTGTCATTTTCTTTCTAATATGTGCACATACACCAGAAACCATGTCAATAAACCACAACTTGTACAGTCTACTGCAGAAAAAAAGGCATAGCACTATTGGTTTGTGGAAGCTGGATCACCCAACTGTCCTCCTAATGTTCAAACAAAGGGCGCGTTAAAATTCCATAATTTTAGTACCAAAAAACATAATTTGTTGAATACTGCGACTCTAATCTGTGACCAACTGGTCTTAAACTGTGCACTTTGATGGGCTAATAATGTTTAAACACTGAAACTGTTCCATTGTCTGCCGTAATTCAGATTATATCAGGAAAATACTGCCATAATGACTGGTATTAGATGCTGACTTGGTGTAACTGATACTCCCCCCATCCGCCATTAATGCCTCAGCAGTGATAGATGTCATATTTTTTGTAGATAAATGTTACGAATCTATCCATAAATAGTAAAAAATTCACCAATTTCACCTAAAAATTCATAAAATTTTAGCAATATATTCAAATTTGGGGTTAAAATTAAGGGGTGGGGCATTGTAATTTGATCTCTCATTGTAAGGGCAGGACATGCAGGCAAGTGATTATGGGTTTGCATCATAGCCCATTGTGTATCGTATTCATATTGGACAGAAAAGATTTGATTGGATGCAATTATATAATTTTCCTCAAAATTTTAATTAATTATTTTATGTGTCATAAAAACTGATTTTTCAGATTTTAAGGTTGCTTGCAAAAAAGTTGATATTTTCTTTAATATTGAAGTTTGGTAAAGTTAATGCAAATCTTTTGCAGGAAACAAGTTGTGGCGTCAGTTAAACAAGTTTTAAAAATTTTGATAAGTCTATTAGGTTACAGACTACAGTTGTGATTGGCTGGTTGCGCATCCCAACGGAGATAGTCCGTAATTGTGAAAATACTGTGTTTTCAGCATGCTGTAGCTTCTGTTTAAATAAAGTTAGCTAAGTCAGGTTTGCTGCATCGCAGAGTTGCTTCATTGGTGGTCATATAGGTGCACTGTCTTCCAGGCCAGGTGGGAACTTTATGGTGGGGAAGGACAATGATGTGACCCTGGCAAGAGCACAGTTCATACACCTGTATAAAGCTGACATCCAGGTGTTGTTTCGTATTTCAATTATCACAAATTAACGAGCTGGGAATTGTATGACAAAAATCCGTGCATATTTTTCTGACATTTTTATCTGTTAAATGCCGTTCACGGAATTTTAAAATACCAAAATGCTGATTTTTTAGACTGAAAAATGCTAATATGAAAAATAGAAGGATTTATAACTGTAGTCTGTGGCCTGAATGATCAAATTGTTACCAAATATATAAGGGTGCCATGAAAAAGGAAGTGGATAACAATTTTCCATGATAGTGATGAGACCAAACCGAATACCATTTTAACCTTGTCAGATCCAGGATCATTGACGAAATAGTAAGACATGCTAGTGTTCGTCGTCAGAAGAATCCATTACCAACAGTAATGATATTTAAACGAATGAGAGTATCTTCTACCTGCCTTGGAACAGGTTACCAACGTATTGGCAGTGGGTTAAACCAGTTGTACGGGATCCCAATCCTCCCACTTTGGAAAACACTCACATTCATTTAAAGTAGGCCTAAAACAAATTCAGCCCTTAATGTTAATGTACAGTTATAAAAGGTAATTACTTGACCATAGTTCACAAACATCATCCAAACAATGACAGGACAATTAAGAATTTTAAGTCAGACTACTATATTTACATTAGAATTGCGTAACATGTCAAAATTTGGATTTAAACACCAAAAAAAAAGTTTCCACGTGAACACAGGATAACTAAATTTGATGCTAATATTACATTTATTATGAAACATGGTTAAGTTCTTCCATGTTCCATTCTCACTAGAAAAAACAGCACAATAGGCCTAAATTCGTTACAAAAATATTGCTCACATCAGCTGAGTAAGTATTCCTTACATTTTGTCACTATATTCAAAAGGATGAGAAAATAGAAGGCCTGTATTGTTCAACATGATGCCTGAGAACTTAAATGGTCCTTATTTCATTTTATATTTGTTGTAATTATAATAAATTTTATTTTTCAGTATTGAAAGTTCGATCAAGCTCATGGTAAAACAATCTCAGCTACAACATTAAAATACATAAACATATTTCTATGTGTTTTACTGACACTCAGAAAATACCGTATTAATATGTTCATATAAATCAACATGATATTTCTGTAGAACATATTGATATTTATCTTTAAAGTTAAGAAAAACCTTTTTTAATCTTATTTTGGAAAACCCCTGTTTAATAAGTCTTCCAAAAAGTGATTTATGTCTATCAGCAAAATCTTTAAAATCAGTACAGTTTCTTGCGAAAGCAGTTAGTCTTGAGACATAGACACCATAAGCAGGATTGATAGGAATATTACTATTATATATATTAAAAAATTACTGCTTCAATTTGCCGACAAAATCTGTATTTTGGTGTTTTTCAGCATGAATACAGGAGCTGGCATTGAATAGAAGGGACATTAGCAGGCATGTGAAGCTGTAATTATCCTACTAACTCAATCCGCAAAACTTTTTTTAATTGTCACCGACAACTTTGCAGATAGTTGTTGCACAAATTCTTCACTGCATTAATGGATGACGCTGCAACTTGAATTATTGGTTTTGTGTTTATCATTTTGTATGGTGCTCATTTATTTTAGCACAAGTATAAGGATAATCACAAATACACGCCCTCCCAATGCCAACAAATGTCATGTTATGTAAACTATACATTTAGAGTGCCAGTTTAGCTAACAAGCCTTAATGGAAAGCTGTTAGCTGAAACATAAATGCAGATACAAATTTCAGAAGAAGCAGTATACACTGACACGTCCCCTTTCATGTGTAAGTGTCAAAAACGTCCTGTTTATAATCAGCATAAATGGTGTTCGCTTCCTGGAACGTTTTTGCTGGTTTACGTTATTTGACATGATCAATAAGTAGCCACTTTAGGAAAATTACACGTTGCACAAACGTAAAATCGGAAAAGCATTATAGTATATGTTTAAAGACATTTTAAAGACATTTCTTTTTAATGCTTAGTCGGTTCTCTAGGCAGTTGCTTGGGTTGCTATATTATGTGAGCAAAGATTATCACAGTTTCTTATTGTCATTTCATTATGTACTGCTGCTCTGTTGATAGAGGCTTTCTGAGCCTTATTCTCTGAAAGGTCAATCCATACATGCATACTGTCTTTCGTTTGTACGTAACTATATTCATACCATTACTGTATAAAATATTTGGTAAACAAATTTTTGTGACATCGAGACAAGAATCACAACATGTGTAATATCTATTGACATAAACATAAACACCACTAGTTATAGTGGATTCTGATGGTTACGTATAAGGCAACCCTTCCCTTTCCGGAACAGAAAAGTAGGGGACATACACCTAATGACCTGCCAAGGCAGGTAAATAATCATGATCGTTGGGGCAACACTAATTTAGCAACATAGAGCCAACTCCCTACCTGGATAGCAGCCGCAGCGTTTTTGTCTGCCACTGCAATTATCTTCTGAGTAGTTGCAGCAACTGCCCTCGGCCTGTTAGTAGGGACGCTGCTGTGCAACTAATTCTCTGTTTATGCAATTTGGTGCAGAATGTCCCGTCCAAGACCACACACATCACAAGTACATGCAAGTTACCAAAGCAGGATGTGGTATCTTAGTCATGGTTTTCAAATATATGTATACTATCAAAGAGTTTAGCCCCATGCATAGCCAGTCGCCACTGATAGTCAAGTCACAGATGTGTGCAGATTGACACATCGATATATGAACACTTTGCTGTGTACAAATATATCAATAGTCTCAGAATACGAGAGACAGCTATATTCTGCTATTCTGACGTCTACCTTGTTGCCAATTTTACATTCAATGCATAATATTCTGTTTATTTACCCTCACTTGCATAAATAATATATATGTCAAAATGCTACACCATTCGCATCATTGACCATTTAATGTACCTAAGTACAAACCAATTAATTAAAGTGGAAATAATACTTGATAAAACATTTAATGTACCTAAGTACAAACCAATTAATTAAAGTGGAAATAATACTTGCTTTTTATCACTTGCCGCCTACGTCAAATCTTGTCTTGAATAGTTTCCAGTTTTAAATTTTATAAATTTCCTTATTTACATTCATTGAAATATACAACTTTGGTACACCGTTCATTGGATGCACCTATAGCACAATCCTATGAACTGAAGTTGGAACGACACTTCCATCTCTGACAGAGTTGAAATGCTCAAGATTTGAAGATATTTCAATTTCATGCATTCAGCTAACTTGCATAATTTTCTGATCCACAACTATGGTCTATAGTTTATTTGGTGCAGTTATAGAACAAACCTAGAGAATGATTGGTACCTCTATATTATTATTTTTTTTTTTTAAGATAAAGAAGTCTTGTACTTCGTGCATTTGACCAGTTTGGTTAAAATATAATTTGATTGCAATTCACTTCAACTTCCATAGACCAACGTGGTATAGCAATTGGGGAAAAGCCAGTGCCCATGTTAATCCCTGCTGTAGAGTGGAAGACAACATGAATACGGGACAATGCGTTGTGACATATTTTTGATGCATGAACAGCCACGGGTGAAAGTTGGTTGGTTATGCAACAACAACAAATATGAGGAAACGTTCACAGCAGACGAAGGACAGATATAGGGGCACACTTCAAACATAATTAAATGGCAATGATATAAATTGCAAGAAAAATCAGGCGAACAAAAATTGAAGATTTTCCAAGAAAGTACAAACTTGAGAGCCGTACAAAACCGTTTGTAAGGCAGAGGGACCATACTTTGATACAATTGTGTGTAGTTTTGTATGTTCCAAACAATACAATGGTCACCAGAGAAATAATGCCATACATGTTCGCAGGCTCCTCCATACTTGCATCTGGGACTCATTTTGACGCCAATTTAAAAAAGATGCCAGTGCAGCTGACTGTTGCCTAAATGTAGACGGGTGTGTTAAATGGAGGCATCCCTATTTCCAAAATTTTGAAGTTCCGAAAAGAGGATTCGATCGAGAAGAATCTTTAATAACTTTGGATTTAAAAAGTAAGAATGGTTAATTTCGGACATTAAGAGTTAGCACATTCCAAAGGCATACATGAGGATGGAATGAATTATTGAAAAGATCATTTCGGGCTCAAAGTCATATTTTTGAAGAGTATTGTGAGTAAACTTGTCAGGATTGACAATATTTGGGATAACAGATTGCCAAAAGATATATCAAAGAGCAGCTGTAAATATGAAACTTACATTTGGTTCCAAGGAATATCATGATGAAAGATGGTTTGATGAAGATTGCCTGAGTGCAAAAACAGACTAAAACAGCATTTTACAAAAATTTAGAGAAAATAATTATGAAGATGATTTTCAAAAATATAGGTTTGCCAAGAATAAATACAGATCATTAAGCAGGGAGAAACAGGATAAGTGGAAAGGAAAGCAACAGAGTTAGTTGGAATCAGTGAAAAATGATGTAAACAAATGCTGGCAACGTATTAAAGGACAATGTTCTCATAGTTCCAGAAGTAAAATACCTGATGAATGGTTTCAGTACTTAAAAGCATCGTAATATCCCAATGTGGATAATAGTACTTTTGATGACGACATACAAGAATATTTAAATAGTCACGATTTATGGTGTGATACATGTACAGGAAATGAACCAATAGAGATGAATCTACTAATTGAGGCTGCAGAAGTTGCAAAGGCAATGAAATGTATGAAAAATAAGAAAGCCACCGGGGTTGATGGCATTAGCATTGAAGTTTTTTAGGCTTCCAAAGATAAAGTAATACCATATCTTCTCTTATTATTTAACAATTTTTGAGCTCAAAACTTTTCCTAACAAATTTTCCCAGGCCATTCTATGTGCTATCCACAAGCATGGGTCTAAAGAAGCTAAAGGTAATTATAGAGGTATGTCCCTTTTAGTTGTCGGTAGCAAAATTTTTACGAAAATTATAAATAACAGACTTATACATTGCAGTGAAAGACTTGGAAAATCCATGAATCTCATTGTGGTTTTAGAAAAGGCAGGTCAACCATTGATCATATATTTACATTAACTGCACTGAAAGAAAAATATTTAACCAAAAAAGGTGGCAATTTATATCTTTTATTTATCGATTTTCCTAAAGCGTTTGACAGAGTTGTACATGACTATTTGTGCTACAGACTTGTTAGTTATGGTAAACATGGGAAAGTATTAAAAGTACTCAAGTCAATGTACTCTGAGCTAAAATCATGTATCCGTACAACTGAAGGACTAACTGAATTCTTTGAATGTAGTACAGGAACCCGGCAAGGATGCATGGTCAGCCCTTTCCTCTTTATTTGGTATATCAATGATTTTGTACTTGATTTGGAAAAACAAGGTTGTAAAGGAGTGTTTGTTTCTCCAGAATGCCCAAATATTCTTGCCCTTATATTTCCTGATGATATTGTGGATATTGCAGATACAGTTGGTCCTTTACAGAAACAAATAAATGTTTTAGTTGAATTTTGTGGCAAATGGGTCATGAATGTAAATACAAATGAGACAAAAGTTATGGTTTGCAGAAATAGCTGACCTCTTCGTAAGAGTAAACAAATATTTTGAGCATGAGTTACTAGAATATACTTCTTATTATATGTACTGGGAATTATGTTTTCAACCAGATTAGGATGGTCTAAAGCAAAAGAAAACTTTGCAGCAAAAGAACAGAAGGCTATCGGATAATTAAGGTGTTTTGAAAGTAAGTGCGGAAAATTGTCTTATGATATTGACTTCCACATTTTTGGATCGAATGATACTTCTAATCTTATTATATGGCTCTGAAGTTTGAGCAACTACTTATTGTGAAGAAAAAAAGAAAAAGTTCAAATTAAATTTTGTAAAAAATTTTTAAGGATTACCTATGTCAGCCAGTAATTAAGCAGCATTAGGTGAATGTGGTAAATACCCTCTTTCTATTCGCTACATGAAACGAAGTATCAAATATTGGATCAAAGTGATAAGAATGGATACAAACAGATACCCTAGACAATGTTATGACATGCTCTTCAATCTTGATTTGACTGGAAGGAAAAATTGGGTTACAGATTTAAAACACTTACTCTACAGGTTAGGGTTTGGTTTTGTTTGGATTACACAGGATCTTGGAAATATTCAGCTCTTTTACCTGAAATAGACCAATGATTAAAAGACACAGCCTTACAAAACTGGCACAGTGATATTGACAATGATAATAAATTATTTAATCATGTTAAATTTAAAACTTTGCTAAATGTTGAAAGGTATGTTAAAGATTTAAAGGAATTTAAGTTAAGGAGAGCTTTAGCTAGATTTCGTACTGCTTCTCGTTATCTCAATAGTGAGTTAGGTAGACATTTGAATGTAGATATGAGCTCAAATTGTGTTCATTTTGTTTATCTAAAGGTTTATACTTTATTGAAGATGAGATTCATTTTTTGTAAAACTTTTGCCGTCTGAAGAACATGGAACAATTTCACATAGTCTGAGCAGTGTGCGACCATAAGTTGCAGCATGCGTCAACATTTTTAGATACCAAACCTGGAAAAAATCCCAATTCAAAGTATTAAAGCACTCTCTAAAAAGGCCGAAGTTGGCCTTTCCATATATCCATATACGCCTAGTATAAACAGGTTCCTTCTTCGGTCGAAACAAAAGACTTGCTCTAATGACGCCGTGATTGCAATTAGCGATAGGTGAAAGTGTTCGAATATTATCAATAAAATAAGGAATATTGCTGACAATTTGGTCCATATATGTTGCAGTCTGTCGAGTGACACGAGTTGGTTCACTGACATGAATAGACAGGTAATTCCATGAAGCAAGATCATGAAGTTGGCTACCTGACGACGAACGAGGGTCACCGCATGTAAGTAAATTTTTAATGCCAGTAGCCTTGGCCAGGTCAAAACTGTCTTGTAGTTTTTTTCCCCAACGAAGCCAGAGTTATGGGTTCTGCAAATCACGCCAAAGAGCATTTTATATCAAGTAGTTTAACTTCACACCATAGCAGTTCGAATTCAGGAATTTCAAGATCTTTTCGGCGGTTATTAAATTAAGAGCAAGAGACAAAGGAGGCCACTCCCCCAACGACAGCGTTAATACCCAAAAATATGAGCCGTTACCAGAATGTAAAGGTGTGTCTGAGAAGGCTGCCCATAAGCTACATTTTCGATAATTAACAACACATTTGGTTAAGAAATATACCACGAGTGAATATAAAGTGTCCATGCCTTTGAAACGGCAAGATACTACAGATCCAGCTCAGAAAGAAACATAATTCAACATACAAAATAGCTGTTACAGCAAAGACTGTTCATTGATGACTCAAAATCAAGCATGAATAACATGCGGTCGTTGGCAAAGCATTAGGCACTTCGTACACACAACAGAATCGCTGGTATATTTGACACGCTATTGCACTAATGGGCATGTAAACAAAGATAGCACCAATGCTGATACTTTCATAAATAATACATACAAGAGATATAAAGGCAGCGATTCGTGTACACAAGAAGCTTAACACAGTTACAAAATTTCATACTTGAGGAGTGACAATTCCAACGTATACCAAACTCTATTTAATTTAGCCAAAGCTCTACAACTAATTCTACACAATAAGGTCACGGTGTAAGCTAAAAGGACGTTTTGGTTCAGATAGAGGCAAAAACATGCGGCAATAAACCTTAATATTTAACCCAGAACTAAAAAAAACACGGTTAAATCTGCGAAAACAGATATCGATTGAAACCACGTCATGTAAAGTAAATACACCAACACTGAAAGACAACACATATAACACAAAGACGACAAAGCTTGAATATGAACATTTATTAGCAGTATCAAGGCAAACTAGCATTCCTTGAGGAAACCCAGGCCATGGCTTGCCGACTTACATATTAACACTAAGATGTTTGAGT
Source organism: Hermodice carunculata (assembly GCA_964020975.1). Taxonomy (NCBI): domain Eukaryota; kingdom Metazoa; phylum Annelida; class Polychaeta; order Eunicida; family Amphinomidae; genus Hermodice; species Hermodice carunculata. Next base: position 61,282,765 of record OZ026621.1, read on the forward strand.
AACAAATAGGTAATGTCTGCATTAATTTGAGGTTAGTGGTAACACACACACTCACACAAAAGAGTCATTGACCCCATTGGTACACATAAACACATTTGCCATTTTTTCACATGGTCTGACCCGTTTGTATTAATTAAATGCACCTACTTTGGTTCATGATTAATTACATATGCTTATAGGACAAACTTTTAAATTAATGTTGGGGTGGTATCTTTATCTGCAATAGTTGATGCAGCTATACAAGATTTTAATTTTATTTGTTCATCTAATTCGCATAAATTGAACCTTTCAACTTTGGTTTATGGTTCGTTGGATGTGCCGATAGTAAGCCCATATAAATTGAACTGACTCGCTATCCATGTAAATGTAATTTTGGAAAATATTCAGCGTTTCATTTTTTCAAAATGTACCTACTTAGCGTAATTTAAAATTGTACGACGTTTTGAACCGGCAGGTGAAACAAATTTACAGGTACACCTAGACATTCTGTTATAATTGTTTAGAAGATATGTCACCTTTAAAAATGTAGTTTCCCCTCAATTGCATAATTTTTAACTCCCTGACAATTCAGAGTAAGGTGCAGACCTCCATGAGAGATGTAGTTTTTCCATTAATTTCCAAAGTTGTGGCTTTTAGGGTGTCTGAGAAAAATGTCACACAACGGAAATTAATAAAGAGAGAAAACGGAAGAAAGAAAGAAACCTCTGTTTGCAGATAGACATAATTCAAAGCATTAAACATTGGATGGTGCCATTAGTTTAAAAAGAAAGCCTCATGACGAATTACTCCTTGCTTTGCATCTGCAATTGGCAAAGGTCTAGTCAAAGCATGGGGAAGGGAAGCAACTGTAGCCACCGTTTGTGTTCTTATTGGCTCATTTCTATATGTGACAGTACTGATATTTTACGTAGCATTTCATTCAAGGTTGTTCGTTTCTTTTACCAATTAGGAGTTCCATTATAGTAGGGAATATCGCTGGCATAGGTGGTTAACATTTGAATGAAATATAGAGAAAAAAATCTATGATTTACGAAACCGTGAAGAGAACACTGTATATTGTTGCATAGAGTTCTAAAATTGGACTTGCAAACAATTCTCCAATATTTGCATATGGATATAGCACAGAGGCGGAATGTGACAGAAATTCATCTTTCATAAATTTCAAATACAAGAACCGCTACATGAAAGTTGCATTTTACTTTAAGTGAATATTGTAAGCATCATCTAGGTGAACTCGTTTAATTGTACCTTTACCAGCGTAAAGCTCTAAGACATACACAACGGGACTACATTTTCAATTGCTCAGCGCCACAAAAAAAAAAAAAAAAAAAAAAAAGTGTGCGGCATGCATTTGGGCACATTGGTCACGGTGTCAAAGCGTTTTTATGATGATATAAACTCATGATATGCGACAGATTACGAATAATACTAGTTAGTTTTTTCCTGGATGAAACTTTTCATGTAATGTGTATTGTATTTGGAATTGTATGAAATGGAGAAGTTTTTTAATGGAATATTTGTTCGTGTAACCTTTGCCATTAGAATTGAATGTACACATATAATCACCATAAATCTGTCAGGATCTAAGCACTGTCATGTGACTATAAGTTACTAAGTTATATATTGTGAATATGTCTTAGATATATATATATATGTGTGTGTGTATTGTATGACACCAGATAAGATAAAACATGAAGGGCATTGCAACATGTAGCTGTTGACAGACCTTGGATTATTGGGCCACACTTCGAAAAATCTCAGTAAGCATATTAGAGCAAATATACCACCTACACTTCTACATTTCATGTGATGAGGTATGAGGTACCGTCCAGAAGAATTTCAGTTAAAGCAAGAGGGAAGTCTTAATGTGTATTGGCCCAGGGGTTGTGTGAATAAAATAAGCATTGTGTCATCATTACATAAATGAGCAACAAAGACATTCTCAGAAATATTGTTTTCAATAAACATGCACTTTATATAAGTTGTTAAATTGCGTCGGAAGGTCAGTAACCACTTGCCTAACATGACTGCAAACTACTTCTGTATTTAATATATGCAGTCAGTAAAGCAATGAATGCTTTACAGTTCATGTAGATGATAAAATCTTTACCAATTTAACATACAGACTGAGAGAATTTTGGTACAGTTTTATGCTATGAACACATTATCCATTCTAAAGTTGGTATGAATGCGTCGAATATAATGACAATACGCGATGAAGTTATATGAATTAATGTATGCACTAACAGACAAAAACTTAGCAAAATTACAATTTTAATTTACCCTGAGGGAAAAATACATTAATGTCTGAATATTCGGAGAGAGGGGCAACAAATGTAACTGTCTATTGAAAAAGAGTTGAAGTACAGAATGACTGCCTTTAACCCGAACCTACACAAAGGTGTCACAAATCAACCTTACCTCATGTACACTAAAACGGAACCAATAAAATTGCGATTGTATTCTTAGGTTGGTTGTTTATTAAACTTGAAACCCTAAGTTGTTCAATACCTGGCACTGTTATAGATCAAACATACCAAGAGGACCGTTTCTCTGGCTGTTGTGAATATGTCCTGATATTGATAGAGTGATGCAAAGGCGTGTTTTAATTAAAAATAACTGCGATTGTTTTGACTATACATGTTTGTGTTTTCTCCTTTATGCTGTTCATTCTGGCTGTAGAACACACGAAGCAAAGGAGAGCGCCCCATGTAGTTCTATAACCACTAATATGAATTTTGATAGGTGAATGAGGCGAGGGCAAATATTTCAAGATTTAGGGATGAATGCACGTGTCTGATACCCTTTGCGGCCTGGACCAACCTCGAAGCATTTTTCAAACGCATAGGTAGTTTCTTTGCCACACAGATGAGGTTCGACATGCAAAGATTCCAGTTTAGAACGATTCGCAAAAAATCCCCCCCCCCAAAAAAAAATTTTAGTTTAAGTTAAACTAAATATATTTATGAGACAATATATAATGTTGACTATTCTGCGGGAAACAAGGCAAACGGAAATCATTGCAACTAAAGAATCCAAACAACATGGCAATATTAGACTATTTGCAAAAAAAATCATAAACTATTTCATCAGACAAACTACATTATATTTCCTTGATTTAAGTTTAGTATAGATGTACCTTACTCTGATAGCAAAATCTGAAACCTTGAAATAAATGCCGCAGAGTCGTAAAACTTGTGACAAAAGGTAATATAAGCAGTATGGTCAGTTAAGCACTTTTAAGGAACGGATAATTGACTTGTCAAGAATCAAAATAGTGTCTTTGTGATATATTATGACATCAAATCAAAGACTAGAAACATTAATATCCCCAAAACAATTGATTCCAGTGTTTTTTAATATTGTAAGCCATTATCCCACGCCAAATGATGTGCCGAGAGAAATATAAGGAACACATATATCTTGCAAACAATTTAGGGTGGGTAGGCTTATTATGTGCGTAATTAATTTAAATCAAATTAGGTCAGTTTATGTGGCACTGAAAGATGTAAATTGTTCAATTATTCAGTGCAATGAATTTTCGTTATCAAAGCACTTCACAGGGCGGAACATTGGTAGTTGTTTAAGGCAGTAAGTATATTGCGGTTTGATACGGGGGCAATTTTCATTTCAATGACAGAAACGGTTCGTCTTTTATTTCTATTGGTGTGGTGTATTTCCACGCATCAGCCCTAAAAAACAATAAATACGAAGAAAGTTGTCCTATCTGTTATGCCTTTTATCTGCCAGTTTTACCCAAATTGTACGATGAGGAATCAATTGAAGGGCTTAATGCAAGAACCTGTTAACTCGAGTTACAGGTTTTTGCCTATAATTGGCAGAATTTCAATCACAACCTCTCTTTCTTTCTCCTGGCAAAATATTGAAGCATTTGGAGTAAAATTGATAGGAAAAATTGGTGCAAGTACATGATAACTCGACATAAATGTCACACCCATATAGGCAACAGCTTGTTAAGAATACATATCAGTTATATGCATAAGTTATCAAATGTAGAGTAACGATGTCTTCCATGCAAGTATATGATAACTCAAAGTAACAAGGCCAAGCTTGGAGGCCCAAGCTGTCAACATGAGTTAACAGGTACTTGCACTGAGGTGAAACTAGATAACTTACATGCTATTTTGCGGATGAACCATGGTTTCTAGACATAACAATCACATTGCTTGTGCACATGAAGTTGATAACTCAACATAATGCCTAGCTCTGATTGGTCAGAAGTTCTGTGGGGCTGTTTTCTAGTGAAATCAGGGACAGTAAGCACATGGCCTTGCATCTCAAGTTTTATTCTTTGAAGTCAGGTAAGTAAATATATCAAAATAATATTGCATACCAATGTGTCACACTTAAATAACATAAGACCTATAAATGATAAGTCTGTTAGTACGCTGTTATGCTGTTCTTGTTGGGCCTATTTATGATCATTCATCATTTTGACCTAGTTGTCAGCAGAAGCCTATACATTGTTATACATAGGCCTGCTATTAGTAATATTGCAGTAGCTTTCAGGCCTGTTATATGCTGTGTAGAACAAGCAGGCCTACATATTCTTCAAACCCATAATTTGCATATGTCTACATGAAAAACCAACAGGGTTTGTAAGGCCTGTACTTTTCACAAATGTTCTGGCCCATAATAATTTTGTCAACATGTTAAGGACCATGTTAAAGCCTGTTTATTTTTCATTTAACTGTCACTAGATTTGTTGAAAATAGGCATAAGCTAGTTACCATAGTCTGTAGCTATGTAGGCCCTGGGCTATAGGCCTATGCCAATTTTGCTTTTGTCCTTTATTGGTTAGGTGTAAATCATAGTGCAAAAGATTAGGCTAGTCTCTACTTTTTATAGGTGGACAAGAGCTACAAGTAGTGCTGACCTAAAGATGGAAAGAAAAATAACTGAGTCAGTTACTGTTGGTAACAACCCAGTAGAAGTTGTAGACCTACAAAATCATGATCAAGTTGCAGGCCCCTCAGCAATGTCAGAATGTCAAACACTGGATGATCTATTCAACTGCATGCAAAATCTTGTGGGCCAAGATATTGCAAAGATAGACAATGCTGATGCTACAAATGAGACAGTCTCCATGCATGATGAAGGCCAGGGCCAAGTTGTCTCCGAGATAGACAATGCTGATGTTACAAATGAGACAGTCTCCATGCATGGTGAAGGCCAGGGCCAAGTTGTTCCAGATATAGACAGGGTCCATGAAGGGAAAAAATCTAGAAAAAGAAAGAAAAATGAAAAGGGATGGGTTAGAAATAAAAGAAAGCTGGCTCGACAACATGGTAAAGAATATACCAACACTAAAGGTGAGAAAGTTGCAGCCAAGCAGCCACTGACAGAAGGACAACTATGTCATGAAAAGTGTTGCTTAAAATGTAATCAAAAAGTTGGGCCAGAAGCCAGGATTGTCTTATTCAAGGCATTCTATGACATGGAAAGTTCAAATGCTCAAGACGCATATCTATGTGCATCTATTAAACCCTTCAAACCCTTGACACAGATGACAGGGGCTAATGTGCACCGTGCATCTTCATTTCATTACTTTATTACGTGGAAGGGAGAGAAGATTCAAGTCTGCAAGACTGCATTTTCTTCAATATTCCAGATAGCACGGGGAAAGATTGATGTAATCTTGTCAAAAATAAAGGATAGCTCAAATGGTGTAGTTACAACCAATAAACGCGGCAAGCACACCAATCGACCCAATCGAGTCCCAGCAGAGAAAGTGAGAAAGGTCAGACAGCATATTGAAAAATATCCAGCAGAGTCATCCCACTACAGCAGGCATAATAATATTAATCGCAAGTACTTATCTTCCACCTTGACAGTCCCAAAAATGTATGAACAATACAAAAAATGGTGTGAAGAAGAAGATATAGAACCAGTGAGTGCCTGTATTTATAGAAAGATTTTTGTGACAGATTTCAACTTGGGATTTGGGAATCCAAGATCTGATACATGCAGCAGATGTGATGCAGGGCAAGGTAATGAAGAACACAAACAAAGAGCGGAACTAGCTTTTAAGGCAATGAAGCAAGATCAACAATCTGCTCAAGCAAATTCAGAAGGCAATATACACTTTCTAACATTTGATTTAGAGAAAACCTTGCCCTTGCCAAAGCTTCTTACTAGTCAGGCATTTTATCTTAGGCAGGTATGGCTGTATAACATGGGGGTACACTACTCTAATGGTCCAAAGGACAAGGTCTTTTTCCAAATCTGGACAGAGGACCAGGGCGGCCGTGGGAGCGATGAAATAGGCAGCAGCCTGCTGGTGTTCCTCGATGCTGCTGATGTCAAAGGTGGCCACTTACTTGCTTGGTCTGATTCTTGTGGGGGTCAAAACAAAATTTTTTCTATATTATGCTTATGGCAACATTTGATCCAAACTAAACGATTTGATGTCATTGATCACAAATTTCCTGAACCGGGACATTCATACATGCCCATTGATAGAGATTTTGGGCATGTGGAGACCTTAGTAAACAAGCATGAAAGTATATTCAGCATAGATGAGTATCAAGACATTATGAAGGATTCACAGCGTCGCACTAAGATTGTAGTAGCCAGAATGCAGGACAAATTCTTCAATGTAGGAGACATTGCAAAGCAAATGAAGCTCACTAACAGAAAACAGACAGTGGACAAGAGACCAGTACCATTCAGAGATGGTATAAGATGGATAAGGATATCATCTCCTGGTAAATATAAATTCAGATGCAGCATGGATGAAAGTGAACCCTGGCAAACAGTGACACTAGATACTGGCCCAGTTCAGCGAGCAGTCCTAGCAAATAAAGCATCTACAGCACGCCCTATAAATAAAAAAAAGTGGGATGACATCCAAAAACAGAAAAAATTCATTCCACCAATCCACATGGGCTTTTATGATTCTCTGAAATACGGCAATATGGCAGATGATCAGCAAGAACTTGATGAAGTAGAGGATGAGGAGACACAGCAAGTTTCCACCGTCAGAGAAGCTACACCTTTAACTTCTAGCACCAGGACTCAGGCTCTATCGCAACCTGCTAGTACTACACAAGATGCCCCCTCTTCAACTTCTACTGAACAACAATTAGTGTCCAGCGAAAAGCAAGTGGCTGCAGAAATCCCTCCATCACGTAGAAGTACACGGAAGCAGAGCAAAAGTGTAAAGACTTAAGGAGAGGTTTTTCTGTGGTGTAACGTCACCGTCCAACATGTAAGGTCTCCACATGTCCACGAGCTTACAGAAAGAAAATCAATATTGATCTTGAAAGTATCGAGCTCAAAATTTAATAATCTCTGAGATATATTTAAGACATTCTCAGTCATTCAATCATTATGCTGGATATTTCTCAATCTGCTGTCTGCTAATTATTTATCAAAATGTCAGATACATGAGGCACAATGTTTGCCATTCAAGTTCCCGAACTATATATACACTCACGTAATTAGCCTAAGGACTGCCTTGACGAAAAGACACTGAACTTTGGATTTTATGAACTGAATATTTTACATATGACTTTTTTTTTAAAAGCAATGGCATGGTAAGTCACATATTGAAATTGCCGTTAAATCATGTCTATTTTGAACTTTAAATTGCCCGTATTGAAGCTCCACTGAACTTTTAATCATTATTTCTATATCATCAACAAAAACAATCTGTTAATTTCATTCATTCACGAAAAAAAAATAACCTATGAGCATATAGGTGACCTGACAAGATTTGTCATCAAGTCGGAGGAGCAGGTACGTATAGGACTGCATTTGATTGTACATGCACTGTTTCCAGTAATAGGTATAATATTATTGACAAAGTATGTTTAAAAATGCTCAACTGGACTAATCATGGTCCCAAAGTTTCTGGGGTTTTTTTGTTTTTTTTGTTTTTTCAAATAAACAAGGTGCTTAGCCGAACTTGCAGATTTTGTGTTATATGATTTCTGTTCCAGGGTATATGCATAGCCCAAAATGTGAAGTATAAAACTGTCAAGTTTAGAAAATCTTAATAGTGTAATTCTATATGTCAACATTTTGCATGGATTATATCCCTGGTATCCCATTTTCAACTTCAAAGTAATTACATGGTATAAGTTCTTAACAGGCTTTCCTATTGAAAAGTTGCAGAATTACTCACCGACACGAAAGTAGAAAAGTTTGACAATCAAATATATCATGTTATTGCACGAAGAAACGGATGGTGGTCTCTTTTGGTAACTGAATATTTCAAGTTTATGATTTCACCCAAAACAAATGCAGTGAGTTTGTCCGTTATGCAATAACATGATAACTACGAAAAAAATGATTTTTTCGCTAAATATAAATGTTTAACTCTGTATCAAACATTGTTTTCATGAAAAACAGAAAATGAGTCGGAATAAGTTATAACCAATCAGATATGTGACCTAGACTCTGAGCAAATCAATGGGTTTGTTCAGCAACTTCAAAGCCCGTTTTCTCAGTTTCATCAAAAGTGCACTTATCAAGTTCTTGCATTAAGCCCTTCAATTTCGTTTTGCATCTTTCTTATTAAGAGCCTAGTCCACACAATGTTTTCAGCAGGTGCTTATGATATTATAAAGTTGATCAGGAAACTTTAAGTGAAAATTTAAACATATTTATTTATTCTGGATCACCTAATAGTATACATCGAGATACTAAAAAACAGGCTCTCCAGACGATACGGAGACGGATTGCAAAGGGCTAGCACATGCAATGAAAATTGATATCTAATGACGCAATTTGTTTCCATCAGGGACATGGATTAAGATGGTGTTTTGATTGGAAAATCGCGATTCTGTTCCATGTGTTGCAATTTTTTTGTGTCCGGTCGGCGATGGTAAACAAAAGAAACAAACAGCCGACCCGAGTTGGAAAAAGTGCCATAACCAGCCACCTTTCTGTTAAAAAACCATTAAACTTTGATGTAGACATTTAAATAAAAGATGTTTTCGTAAAATATAGACTTTGGTCGTTGGTTCCGTGTTTTTTGTTTGTGAGGATTCGAATGACAAAATCGAGTTTAAATGGCACAAAAGTTGCCGATTTTTTGTATTTATGTAAATATCCCGCAATACATTGCTTCAAATTATTCGTAAAGACTTTTTATTGATCATTTATAATCGTGTAATATAGAGGTATACGGCCGATGCAGTATTTGGTGAGTGGCTCCCGATAAAGAAATGGAGGACCCCGTTATTAATTTACCCGTATTTCAGCCTTCAAAATTTGTTTATTTTCGAGTCACCTTTGTTTATTTCCTATCCAGAATGTTTGTAAAAATGATACCACACACACACACACACGTTACACAGGTACAGCGAATGAAACCATGACATGCTCACAGTGTCTTTGCCTGTTGTGCAGCGACAGGCGTAATTACCTAGGTCACGCATTGTGCCAGTGTTGGAACTGGGGGCAGGGAAGCATGCACACAAAATGTCGTCGCTGCTTCCGGTAAGAGACACATGCGTAGTCTTGACCCTTTCGCACCCAATGGTAAAATAAACACAGTGCCATGGTAATGGCAAAAATAACAGTGAGGCAGACCTTGTTTTTCAAAGGAGGGCCATAAGTGCCATTTCCCTTTTAATCCACGTCCCTGGTTTCAATCGATAATGATATATTTTAATAAAAATGTTTTTTTTTTGTTCAAAGAATCGATAACATCCCATTTACGTGTTATTGGTTGCAACTGTTTTTGTACATATCTGATCTCATATTTTCATAAATTCGAATTGTGAACTGACTTCAAATGTGTTACCCCTTATGTTTTATGTTTTGCCAGAATAAGAGTAACGTGGTTCGAATTATACCTTCATTTTCTAAGACAGAAAAACTAACTGGAGGTTATCAAATTTTCCATGTTTGTGCATTAAGATTTCATTATCCAATTTTGGTCAGTGCTGTTCACCTCGCAAGGTGCACAAAACCAGTGTCGTGAAGGTGTCTTGAAATCGCTTTGACGTGAAACAATACAGTACGAAATTAACAGCGTGGTTTGCGTACATGAGGCAACCTGTTATAAGAAATGTTGAAGTAGTTATAACCTGCCAGATCTGGTGTATTATATTTGCTATCGATATTGGGCCTGTTAGAAAAAGAAAAGTGAAGGAGATGGTCAATAGCGTCCGGGTAACCACAGCATCCTGGCCAGCTCGTGTGTTATTATCTCTCGCAGTAATTCCTCCTGTCATGTCCCTCCTGGCCTTTGCGCGCCTTCGAAGTTGGGTTATAATAAGGATATTTAAGGTAAAGAGTGCTGATGCAGGAATATAGCAAGCCAGCGAGGAATCAATGTAGGGCCATATATGTAGCAGAAAAAAGTTGGAAACTCCAGTATTCATATCTAGCGCACTGCAAAGTACGTTCCCTGTCGCCGTTCGTACCACTGTTGCAGTTACGAAAAAATGGCAGTTAATGGCGAAAACAAATGCAAGAATGACACATATGCTGACCTTAGCTGTAACCCTGCTGCATATTTGAGTTGCACGAAGAGGAAACGTGACAGCTATCCACCTGTCTGCAGTCAGTAGTACCAGTAGTAAAACGTCAAATTGAATGAATCCATATGAGACAGGTCCTGATAACTTGCATGTTATTGCATTAAATACAATTTTGCTCCGCCAATGAATGACTATCCAGTTAAATAAACCCGACAAAAGCACCAATGAGTCCGCTATACAGAGTATTAACAAGTAAAATACGGTCTGTCCTTTGCTTTTCATTCGTTTGAGTACCACGAAGCACATCACGTTACCCGTTATTCCAAATGCTGCACACAGAGGTATGAAATACTTGTAGAAATCTAGCACAGAACGATCAAAAAAATGTCCAACTATGCTGGCATTCCTGCTAAGCAAAGGGGCTAACGTAGGCCTATATTCTGTTATTGTAGTCATATTATCCATAGGTCTGTTTTACTCCCCTTTTCATTAAGTCCTGTTCAGTATTGAAACGGGCGATTATTGCACACGTCATGCACGTAAAGTGATATGCCGGGCATTGTAATGCGTGTCGTCGTGTCCAAATCCTGGATTGGTTCATTCGCATGCGCAGGATTCTATCTGTGCCTGGCTACCAAAACATTGGTGTTGGGCATGAGCAACGGATTGTGAGAAGTGTGTGTACTTTCATCATAGGACTTTTAAATGGATGGTAATGCAAACTGTTATCAGTCTAAAAGGTATTTTTTTTCTAGCATCAGTTTGCTTTGTCGGTATAGGGCTACTTGCCAAACCGTGAAGCTTACCCGATAATGCATAATGGACAAAAGAGTTTCATATCCATGGCACATCGATATTTGCTTGTGTTCGATAATTCACGCTTTTAGGCTATGTAAATAATAAAGCTTAAAAGCGAAGAGAGATCATTTGCATGCATCGCCAAACATAGTACCATAGGTTTTGTTTGCATTGGATAAAACTTCATAGCAAGTTATTTTTATTTGGATGTTAATATATTTTGGGGACGTCCTAAGCCTTAACAAAACACAAAGGTATGGAAATTTTCAATTAATGCATCAACAGAAAGCTGATGATTCACACAAGTTCTTTATCTTTTAAATTAAAAGATGCATTATGGGTACTATGTGACGCACTATAATAGGAAGTATTAGTATTTAACTTTATTAACTGCGGACCTGCGCTGGTCCCCTTAGTTCCTATTCAACAGAACTATTCCTCTGTCATGATGACGACACTTGTGCCAATTATATTACTCAACCATCCAGAAGTAACACATTTTTTTCTGACCAAACAAACGAGATTTTTGTTTTCAAAAGATAAGATAGTAATTTGTTTCTCGAGTTGTTTTTTTTTTGTTATACATACTCATTTGGCCCTATTTAATACATGAATGTACCCCCCTGCCTGTCAAGTGTCCTGTGCAACATCATGGGACAATACAGGATCCCATTTAATGTGATTACTTTCTATGGAAGATGCTCAAGCATGTCTTGTTTTAAGACACTCACGATTCCAAATGACTTGATAACAAAATTTTCAGCCGTTTGCAAAGGCGGTCTTTAAATTGTATAATATCACGCACTCACGAAATCTTCATGATTTTTTTGTTTTTCTTTGCAAGTTCAGTCAGATGGAAACTAGGGAACCTGAGCTTACAGAGATGTCCAACTTGGTTCTGTCTAATTTATTCAATTTTCGCCCAGCATAAAACTACATGTTACACCATTGCCACTTAAGTCAACAAGCATAGTAGCTATATCAGTAGTGTTGCAACAAGAATGTGGACATTTCGACAGCATCACTTCGTTGCACTTTAGCTGGCCCCTAAGGTATATATATATATATATATATATATATATATATATATATATATATATATATATATATATATATATATATAAAAATATAAATATATATATATATATATATATATATATATATATATATATATATATATATATATCAGTGTATCCGTCTCTCTCTCTCTCTCTATATATATATACATATATATATATATGTATATGAAGTTAAATTGGACGATACGATGACTATAAAATGTTTAAAAAAGCAGCGATTTGGGTCATGTCGTAAACATGTCCGCCTCTGCAGTATGCTACTTCTTTCGTAGCTGTGATAATGTACTTTGACCGTGCCGTTTCCATACATGTCCTTGACTTTCGATGGTAAAGCTCACTGCGTTGTTTCAGGTGGTATCATAGGCCGCTATTTGCGAAAGACTGGCTTTCAAAGGCACTCAAAATTTTGAGGATTTTGATCTCTAATATGCGGAAATACTGGGCTTTTATTTATCAGAATAGGTGACAACGTTGTTATAAACTGTACAGAATTTCAGAGTAGGGCACGTTTATTTAATTGCTTTGTTTTTGTATGTTACTTAACCTTAACAGCAATATGATGATTACTGATATGCGATGTGGGATATGAAAAAGGTAACGCATAAGAGTTGAGCAAGTGAAAATTAATTTAGAACAAGCCAGGTAACACAGCCAGCTTCACCTGTTCTTTATACTACATTACTGGGATCATCAATTCATGTTAATTCCAACAATCTTAGTCTCATATTCCACCAAGTATGAATACAAAGAAGTCAATACGTTGATATTCAATACAAAGAGAAACTTAACAAACCTAATTCTGTAAGCCCATGTACCGTTTGAACACTATCAAGTCCGATATTCTAAGAGCAAAGTCCTATTCCGTACCATTCATAGAACAACTGTATTGTTCTAAATCATAATAGCAAATTAATTTATGAAAGGAACAAATCATATTCATAAAATTTGAAATTTAGAATATAGTTTTAGGCATTATTAGCTTTTAAAAAATTCGGGTCATCAGCGGGGAACCAGCGCAATACTTGTTTCGGTGCCATTAATCCCCGGACAAGTCATTCTGCTAACTGGCGGCACCATGCTTGCATTTCCAATACAAACATCCCGAGCTGATGTATTACGGAATAAAACGAATATGATGTTCCTTTGTTAGTAGGCCTACTTAAAAACGTAGCCCCCATGACATAAATATGATGAAACTACACCTAACACTCATGATTAGGCCTAACAAAATTGAATAATAAAATAATAAACCATCCCACACTTACCTACAGCGCCTGTATGTGAATAACCACAAGTTTATCAAACTCATATCATTGCGCATACTCAGACATTGACTACTCTGCCAGCCGGCAAGGTTCACCATTTTTATATAGTACGGGCGAGTACCTTTCTAATGTTTTTTCTTTTCTTTTTTTTTCAGAAATATGCACTTCCTACCAATCCCGCCATTTCCTCACATGCGTTTTTCAAAACAAAAACGGGAATTTCCGGTTAAGTCTTCCTAATGGAGGCCAACGCAAAAACGACACATTAAAATTGCGTTTTCATTTGTTGCAGAATTGTTCTTCCACGTTCGTTAACACAAGACACGACTGAATTGAAAAACTGGGCAAGAACTCTACTGCAAAATGGTAGCTTCCCATCACTCTTGCTCAATTCTTGCCATTTTGTGCCCTCGGGGATTGTGCCAGGGTCAGTCATGGAGACAAAATTACCATGATATCTCCAGAGGTATTGGTTGCAACTGTTCAATATTTATCATCGTAATCGCTTGGTACCCATCTACTATTACGTCAACATATAAATCTCCGACATTTTACTGTCTTATTTACGAGTTTTGTTTGCTTTGTTATTTTCTGCTTTTTCTCCACAGCGACAGGCTCGATTCTGTTCGAATACGATGGGACACAGCTTGATATGGTCTCTCGTGTGTGCTAAGTGGTTGTACTGTTTTTCTTGAATGTAAACGAAATTTTAAAAGCACGTAACGTTCACAGAGAGAACATACTATTAAACCTTGTTAGCATTACGAAGTGTACATACACACACACATACACAGATATATATATATATATATATATATATATATATATATATATATATATATATATATATATATGTATATATATATATATGTATATATATATATATATATATATATATATATATATATATATATATATATATATATATATATATATATATATATATAGGGCAACATCACCAGCATCCTAATAATACGTGGTATAATAAAATGGCTTTTAGCTGAATACATACTCCCAACTGGTAAGAGTATCGGTGTCTAACAAATACCTGCTAATATGGCTTTTAGCTAAATACATACTACACAAGTGACACATTTCTTCATCAAGTTGTGTACACGAACCCAGCTGGTGTACTCTGCGACAATAGTTTTGGCGTCAGGATATACAGGCATATTTTTTTTCTTATAGACTAACACTTAATAAGCCTCGTAAAGTCCTGGTGCACAGTCTTTTAGCCATATGGCTTATAGATCTAGGCCTGGCTCATGGACACCAGGAGGCAGTAGCCCAAGGACTAAAATAAACCACCAAACCAGCGTACCTGTAATGGGATTAAAATGAAGGCATGCATGAACATCATTTCAAGCAGTCTGTAGTACTGGATGGGCACACCACTGAACTAGGCCTATAAGTATAACCACAGTTTTCTAATGGTTTTTAGAACTATATAGGCATTTTGACTAGTCGGGGTTTTGTTTTCCTGGTTTCCATAGGTTTCCAAAGGATGTTCAACTTTAGAAGATTTGTCTTTTCACTATGATATGAAATAAATGCAGTACATGCATACATCTCATACTGTTAAGCTTGGTTCTGTTGCACATAAAGACAAATGTTGACAAGAAAACGTTCAGAATATTCAAGCTTGGTTCTGTTGCACACAAAGACAAATGTTGACAAGAAAACGTTCAGAATATTCAGTTTATACTCACAAATCCATTAGAACCTCTTTTCTAGATCCCTCAAATTCTTAATCACTGTCACCATTCACAGAAAATTGAAACTCCACTCGACCAAGTTTTAATGTCACCATCTTCATCACTACTATCTACCACATGGATATTGTCTGACTGCAGTTTATTCCCATTTGTGCCCCATGTACGGTACTCCTGGTGGGTTTAGGTACAATCCTTGCACCTGTTTCAAAACACATACTGGCATGGTTTTTATTTGATGTCATTTGATCCACTGTCCAATAGCGACTGAGGCCTTGCAATTCAAATATAATGCGTGATCCCATGCGCCGAAGTTTACTGCATACTTCCAGTAGCTCCTGTACTTAGCCTTCCGTAAGTTGGCATTTTCTTCACATACACCTTGCCCATTTCCTAAAAAACATATTAGGGTAAGACGTGACAAAAGGATGTGAAAAACAGTGAGGATGGGCGAATGGATCAGGTTGTTCCATTACGATGGGCACCTCATCATTCTCACGGGATTCTTCTCTTGTCTCCTCGGCTGGTGATTGTATCTCAACTTTTTTCTTTGCTGGTAACTGATCTGCTTTTTCTTTGAGTGTCACTTGCAACGTGATATTTAATATAAATACATACTTGACAAGTTGTATGCAAGGAAAAGTATACGTTCTTAATATATACATATTTTCGTGCAATTTAGTACATGTAAGTAGGTATGGGAAAGAGATCACCAGTAACATGAAAACGGATTCTAATCGTACGTTGCATAAGTCCTGCAAGATTTGATTTAGTTGGTATCACTTGTTCAAGAAAACACTCACACACAATCAAATGTGAAGGACACAACTAAACTGGGTAAAGAGATATATGTGTACATGTATATGGTGACAGTGCCATGAATATATTCACTCTGTATAATTTTGCTCATAATTTTTATTGAAACTATACAAGTATCAGTTCGTGATCCCTGTCCCCTCAATAAAAGAATTAAGTGACAACATATTACAATGCTTGCTGTTATGTATTCATTTCATAGTTGGTATGATCAAAGACATTTCAATAAACCCAAGACTAGAACCAAACATTTGTTATGATAGAAACAACTTACCATCTGATTCCTGATTGTGGCCTCTTGATTTGACCAATTCTTCGATAGGTCTCTGTTGCTCCTTTAACAGTAGATATGTCACTTTCATCGTGCCCATGTCTTGGGCCGATAGTGATTATTTATCAGACACAAAAATGAGAACCAAGGTTCAAAGCAAATCTGTCTGTATGCCTTCAAAGGTTGTAAATGTTAAATGCTACAACTGTTATCCTCTGGTACTTCACATTACATTAAGCTTATGGCTGGATACAAATTTAAAAGTCGAAATGACCTTGACTTTGACCTTTACAGGTCACATGTAAATTGCACAATGTTGCAATACCCACAATTCAAGCCCAACATGAACCAAATCGGATAAAAATTAACCAAGTTATGGCAAGATGAAACTTTCAAAGGGCCAAATGATCTTGACCTTTGCCTTTTTGAGGTTACATGTTCTTATAAAAATATGCAGTGTTGCAATAACTACAAATTTGAGTCCAAAATGATTAGAATTGGATGGAAATTGGCCAAGTTATGACTGAATAAAACTTTGAAAGGTCCAAATGACCTTGACTTTTGGCCTTTAGAGGTCATATGAACATTTCAAAAATTTGCAGTTTTACAATAGCTACAATTTGAGCCCAACAAGATCAATATTGAATAAAATTGACCAAGTTATGGCTAAAAGAGAGCCACCATTGAAAGTGACCTTTTACCTTGAAATGACTTTTGACCTTGAGATGACTTTTGAGCTTGAGATGAGCTCAACCTGAAGTGAACTTTGACCTCAAAAATGACATTTTGGCCTAAAATTGACCTTTGACTATGACATGACCTTTGACCTTGCCATGACCTTTGACCTTGACATTTGAGATGACCTTTACCTTGCTATGATCGAACTCCTATACACTCGGAGCCACATCTACTATATTATATAAGATATTGAAAATTTAAAACTTAAATGAGCCCTCATTTGCATAATATTGAAAACCATGACCTCTCATTATAAAAAAAGGCCAGACATCATCAATAGAAGTACTATTGTGCCAAGTTTGGAGTTTCTACTTGTAATACTTTTCAAATGAAATGTCGGATAAATATGCAGTTAAAGAAAGAAGAAAGAAACAAGAAAGAAAGAAAGAATTGCTAGTAAAAAACAATATGTCTGTGTTGGCACACAGACATAATGACGATACAAGACCCCAGCACAAGTAACCCTTCCATAGAAACATCACACAGTGCATGCCCAGTCAGTTTGTGGGAACAATCTCAAGTGTGCAGGTTGCATTAGACATCACATCACTAGACATCACATCACAGCATGTCCAGTGTTGCAGGGATCCACCCGAAATTAACAAACAGTCCATGGCGGGACACACTTTCGAGTCAAACTTCGCCTGTGCCGCCAGCCATAGATTTTGATGGGCCGCATCCATATCAGTTGAAGACAATCATATTGCAAACTTTCGCATGTTCCATACATTTACACACACACACACACACACACACACACACACACACACACACACACACATATATATATATATATATATATATATATATATATATATATATATATATATATATATATATATATAGGGGGCAGCTGAACAACCAGCATGAGAGATTCAGCCAGTTTGCTGACATGGGCATTATATATAGAGGACTCTTTCAACACCTTGTAGTTGCAATGTTTTCTATTATATATCTGTTATATTATGAAAGTATCAATGTAAAAGAACATCAACAAAAGAGTAAAGATGCTGCTATGAAACGTATAGCTGTCATAGCAGATGCCAGACATCAGTGTCGTAAAAACTCATACCCTACTGACTGCCCTTGGTTGTTTAACCCATAAAGTGGCCAACAAGCAACACGGCACAAAAATATGGCAGGTCATATCAAAAGCATGGACCACTAGGGCAAGGAATGTATTCTGATTTTGCCAAGTGAGGTATTATGGTTTAAGAACATGTGCACGAAAGGAGCAGCAGTGTAAACAAAAGTGTTTGAGGCAAGCCCCCTGTATATACCTCCAATGACTGATGGCCCGTTGCAAGGTCAGCTGTGAAGGGGATGACAAAACCCCAAAACAAAACACAACTGGATCAAAAAATGACGAAGAATAGGATATGACATCCCCAGTTGTCCGACAAAATCAGTGGTCTCAGGAAGCGTATCTACATGGCCATAGACAATTGTGAGGGGTTGCCTTCTAGGGTAGTGAAATATTGGGATACCATCCCAAATCACTATCACGGTAAACACACTTCATGTCCCCCCAATTCATTTTCCACAAAACCTGGATTTGCACAAGACACGAACCTGATAACAACTGTTGCTGCTGCGGATATGTTAAGGAAGTTTAAACGTTCAACCATTGTGCATAAAACCCAAGTGAGTATTGCAGAAGCAGAGAAATTTATTATGCAGAAAGCTACAGTAATTTCCCACTGATATTAAGGCTGCCAAACGTGCTTGATGGTTTTCCACTGATGACCTGCTTATAAATTCATTTGGCTGTAGAAGCCTAGAATTTGTAAATGTTGATTTTAATATGATAATATGTAATTAAAAATTTATAGGTATAGACCCAGACAGTGACGGGTACGGCTGTGGAACATAGAGAGATTAGATTGTGGCATTTCTTGTGTTGAGAACTACATGGATGACGTGGCACTTTTGCTCCTGTTTGTACAGTTCCTTGACAAAAGGATCCATTTTACAATACTAAGTGCGAAATTCGAAGGAACCTCAGTACAATTGAGTGGAATGGAAATGTTGCCAGGGCTTACACTTCTAGGAGTATGAAACAAGTAAGCCATCACTCTGAGAGGCATTTGGGGGAAAAATGACACAAAGCTAAAACCTTCAAGTATGTGGACATAGGATGGTAATTATTGAAAAGTAAACTGACTAACTTGACCAAGAGGACTTGAACTTTTCCGTGACCTAGGTGGTAACCGTGACAGTGATTTAGAATTTGAAAAGTTTCAGAAAGACGTTCTATCAATTAAATGGAATATACGAAGATGAAACTCCAAGCAAGCCCGTTGTTATAAAGCAGCGGCAGCGAGAATTATGTTGTCATGCGTTTCCTTAGTTGACTACACTTTTCTGATTTATACAAAAGGTCTGTATATAACTGCTGTATATTGTGAAAATAAACTGAATACGCTGTACATTTCCTTCTCAAAATTTGATTTTACTTCCAAAAAAGTCCAGCTTACAACCATGAGATGTGTGCAACTTTAAACTTAAAAATTCATCAGAAAACTATGGCTAGAAATTGTCTATAAGCTTTCAGGACCATCAGAAATCTGTGGCTACACACATAGCCTGATTCGGTGGTTTGGTTTACTCAGCATTTTACTCCATCTGGGGCTAGTGCTTCTAGGTGTCCAGTAGCCAGGCCAATGTCTTTCAGCCACGTGGCTAAGATACAGAGAACCGGGACTGCACGAGGCTCTTTAAATACATTAGATGTGTATACATATTCAAAGGATAACAGCACCACCGTCCTACAAATACGCGCTATCATACCATTTAGCTAAATACACACACCATCGTCCTACAAATACCAGCTTACATGGTTTATTGATAAATGCAGACTACTCAAGTGATTTTGACACATTTCTTTATCAAATTATATACACGTACCCACCTGATGTATTTACATTAATATTTCAAGAAGACATTTTTGCTTTTGTGCTTAGGTAGACAAGCCTAAAGCACAACCTAATTCTGAAATGTTTAAAAGTGTATTATAATTAGACTGAACGATTAAGCCTCCAGGGACGTTCAGTACATCAATTGATGGGTCTCATGTAAAATTTATGCAAACAATTAAGAAAGGGAGGGGCGAACTTGCGAAGGCAAGGAAAAAGGAATAAACAAACACCACCTGACGATACTTTCCACGCAAACCAACAATCCACTACCCATATATATTTCAAAAGATTTATTATTTTCTCCTTTCTTGTCATCTGCTGCTGAACTGTGTTGGTGATCTATTGTATTGCACTTTTGCAGCAAAAAAGGTTTGACGCCGGATGAGCCACTCCCTGGTGAATGGTAGTGGCCACGTTGGCGGACATCATTTTTTTCTTCCACGACAAATGACTGGTAGCGAATCGACCAAGGTCTCCTGAAATCTCCAGAAATTTTAAAAAAGTAGATAATAAGAAGGCAAGGTGATCCTCGTTTGTTGACAGGCAAACTGATTCTGGTGTGTTTCGTGCAGGGACTTTTTCAGAACATGAGACTGTGGTCCATGTAGCTTGTCGAGAGGGTAGGTTAACATTTGTCACAGGAACATCGATGAATTGTTAGTTTAATTTAAATCTTTTTTTCTTGATAAAGATGAGACAAAAAGGGTGTGGGATAGAGGGGTGGACAGCAAAATCAAAGTCGCAATACAGCAGGGAAAGAAAGCCAGGGCCTATGTCAATTAACTTTGGTCTGTTTTGCTTTTTTCAGTGCTGCAAACAATGTGTCCTAGTATCATAAAGGAAAGCCTAGAGTTTGAAATCGATGGAGGTATTCTCAGATGCAGGTAAATCCCACAGTTTGTAGGGACAGACGTTCAGTCAGACAGCCAGACAATAGATAAACAGATAGATCTGAAATAATTGCAGAAAACGATCAGATATCAAGGATTGAAATTAGACATGGATAATTCTGGAACACAATGAACTTCCGTCCTATCCGTTTCCATCTTTATGGTACAATCATATAAACATGCATGTTCTAATATGTTTAAATTAATAATTTGGGGGTACTATAGATCAATCATTTTTATACATTTTACCATATACCACTGTCATCCCTGTCAATTTCTATAAATCACCATTTGGCCTGTGTGGATAAATTTTATAACGCTCTTTTAGTGGAGTAGCCAAATTCCAAAATACCACAGCACAGATTACATCGTACAACATTTTGGTGCTACCACACTTGGACGTGGGGAAATATCCTCAGCAAAGGTGACATCTTGAGGCTACAGCAGTAATATTTACAAAGTATAGCAGTGAGGACAATCCTCCTGTGCGCCCCACGACCCACGTCAAGGATATGCCGAGGAATCACAAATGGATGA
This sequence comes from Hermodice carunculata, assembly GCA_964020975.1. Lineage (NCBI taxonomy): Eukaryota > Metazoa > Annelida > Polychaeta > Eunicida > Amphinomidae > Hermodice > Hermodice carunculata. The sequence continues at coordinate 61,304,246 of OZ026621.1, forward strand.
GAGTAAGCCTGAGATTACATTATAGTCTCTGTATCCTTCTGTGGAATAATTTTCAATCCCAAAGTTCCTTCATACTTGCAAAATATTTTAACCCCCATTTCGAACATTTATAGGCGTAAATGCGCGAGCCTCCTCCAACTCCCATTTGTACATGACTATTCCCGCTGCAAAATCTCTCTCCTACCTATGATCTAAAATATGGAACAACATCCCCCACCATATCCATGACGTGCATTCCTTTTATAGTGTTAGGAAACGCTGCATTGAATATATTTTAACCACATGTATCGAACCTAAATCTGATCATTTTAGGTTTCTGGTCAACCATGATAATGTGTGCTTCCTTTACTACTCAATTTAGTCAATTAGATAATGCGAATATTGAAATGATCTTAATATATTTAAATGTATCTTTTCATCAATTTCTGCTGTACCTTGTTCACATGGATTTATTATTGTTTCATTTTTTGTGGCCATCCATTAACAACACAATATGAATTGAATATGGATTGCTAATAATTATTCAACAGTTTACAAATTTATTTAACGTAAAAGAAATCATATCATCAAAGAGATAATTGAATGGTTCCATGATTTCAGTAAATCTAAACTTGAAATTTGTTTGAGCTTTCCTTATTATTCCAAAGATGTGATGGAGTTCACTTTCCACGGACCGATAAATTGATCCGTGACCAATAAAGAGTCTGACATGACCAATTTGAATTCCCATACATTGCATTACTTGGTACTGCAATGCAACTTCATAATACATGTTAAAGCTCGCGAGTATGGAAATGAAGCGATACTACCGGCTGGCCGTGTGATATGAATGACACAGGGGACTTTTATTTCAGCCAGATGTAGACTGTCTCACTTGCAAAACATTTGGTTACGGTACAAGAGTTTACGCTTGATCAGCCGTTTAAAAGATCATGAGTAGGCTATAGTGATATAGACAATAATAAATTAAGTGCCTGAATTTCATCACGGTCCACCTTTCGTTTTGATGAAAACAGGCTACAAATTCTAACATCGAAGATCTGATTGTCCCCAACCATAGCACACTGTTCAGTTGAATATACGAATTACTCGAGAATTATCAAGAAGCACCCAACCAACCAGGTTAAAATTTTTGCTACTGCATGAAGGTTAGCAAGCCTAGCTCTTTACTGATAAACCGAGCAGAGTACAATCGTCAAACAGAATGATTCGAATGGTTGTCCTTCGATTTTTACTAGACTTGTTTATCTTCGCTTATGGGCAAGAAATGAGAAACTTTTTTAAGAGTCTGCAATATGTGTACATTTTCACAAAAAAATGTCTTCATTTAAATATACTAAATGAACATCATTGATGTATCAATTCTATATTTTGTCTTCCAGACATTCTTGATTGGTTTTCTGTTGCTGGTCGTCTGATTGCAGCAGTTGGCAATTTGAGCATCATAAGAAGGTCAGTGACATTGTCAACACAGTTACATTAGGCACAGTAATCGCATTTCCATCAATATGAAGTTGGGATGTCGTACAGCCCTTCCTAAAGTAACTGAAACCGGCGTCTATCATCATTACTGCGGTAAGGAGAAAATTTCTTGTCAGTTGATGTGTGTTCGACTAGTAGAGGAACCTCTTGTGCAAAATATTGAAAAAAAAGCACCACGTGACATTCCATGGAATATCAACACGTGTTCGTGTTTTCGTCGTATTAATTTCATGATATTAGTGATAAAGAAGGAACGTCCGAATTCAATTACTGGTGTAGCTTATATAAAACGGCAGATTCATATGCTGGCGAAACAAAGCTAATAGACGACGTTGTCTCAAACAATAACGAAAACCCGAAACGATAAAAATTAGAAGTAGTAAATCAATAATATAGTTTGCAGTGAAACAGTATAAATTGCCTATAAAACAACCATAACCTGTCAGTCCGATTGTATTTTGATATTTGCGTTTCAGTGTTTTACTATCCTGAAGGACAATGGATCATGTTGCATGTGACTTACAAGTTTTTTTTTCTCGTATGAAACACAATTTAGTAAAACTCGTGTAATCAATTGAAAAAAGAATAGATGTACAATTTTTTTTTCGTAAAGACACATTTTATCACGATTTTCTTCTGCACGATATCCTTTCCGCAATATATATATATATATATATATATATATATATATATATATATATATATATATATATATATATATATATATTATGTATATGACCTAAACAATGGCATATTCACAGTTTATTTATCGTATCCCAGTTTTCGAAATGTGAAATCAGTCAAGAACAGCAGACACCTCGGGTGAATGAACTGAAACAGAATCGGGGGGGGGGGGGGGGGGGCGGGTTTGAATGGAACCGTACCGAAGGATTTAGAGAAATTGAACTTGTGGGTGTAATTGTGAAAGGATGTCCTCCCACTCCTTCGAGATCAGCTGGAAGTGAGAAAAATTATATATTCCCGTGATGTTGTTGAGTCACAGTATCCCCGTCTGGCATGATGTCTGATATAGTTAATTTTATCCATTTTTGTGCAATTCATGAATCATAATTAACCAATTTATCCAAGAATCAAATCAGTTCATTTTTTTCGTGTTTTTTTTTTTATAAACTCAAGCACAGTATAGAACAAACCGAATCTGTATTTGCCCATTGCTCTAAAGCATGTTAATTATTACGGAATGGAGATGTCAGTTTGCCACCAAATCATACTGCTTCGGACATCATCGATTTCAAGAATATAATATAGTTTGGTACTTCTCATAGCAGGGAAATTAACAAAACTTCCCTGTATCCTATTAATGTCTTAAAGAGTCCAACACATCCATATATTTATGTTCATATTTACATGTTTATTTCAAGTTGGTAATATTATTGAGTGAATCCAGTGAAGATTGTAGTATGAAAAACGATCCTTTTTTAGCTTCTTTTATTTATGTGTCTAAGGAGGACATTTGAATCTGTACACGTCCTTACAGGGAATACCCTGGAGGTACTTCGATAATATATGTTTTGTGTATATTATGTATTAGAAGATAAGAGAAATTGAATTGATCTTCATTGCATGGCAAATTATGTGTATTCCCGGTATGTATATATTTGACTAAATAAAACAAATCAAAACATGAAACGATTAGCACTAAAAGTATGGAGCAGCAAGTGTGTGGAATCTGATTTCGACAAAAGTGTAATTTTAACTTAGTTAATCATATTTATCTTGAACTTGCCTTTTAAATAACATATATTTTGAATTGTATTCTTTTTCTTGTCCTATGTACGGAACTATAGCCTTAAATATGTTTGCTGCAACACAATACGAGAAAAATGCACGGGTAAACAAACAGGCAAACTATTGCGCTTTGCAAGACTACAACCGTTAACGTTTCACTTCTGTCGGTTGTTCCAGTGGATATAAGGCGGTTCCTATGAGACTGCTGTGCCTGGTATTACTCCCCGTTGAGCATGCCTGCACGCACCAAGATAAAACTGGCCTCTAATATCACAGACAGTGTAACTATTTATAACGTTGATTTGTTTTTGGTCTCTTGATTTTAATGAATTCTCCCTTTTAGTCTATTTTACTATCCGCCGCCCCCAACTTTGACGGGTTTCTGGATGAAGTCTTTATATTGCTCTTGTCATTTATCAAGTGCAACTCTGCCTTTCTATTCCAAACGATTTTGATTATATGCCGACGGCATTATACATTTCAGGGACGTTATTAATTTGTCATATAATTTCTTACATCTTTTGTTGATGATCTGATTGTGTGTGACAGGCGGTGCAGGTAAATGTCTTTGCTTTGGTTGAACATACGGCGTAAATGATAAATTGTTATATCATTTACGTAAATAATGTAATTTTAAACGATCCCTTGTTGTTGATATTTCCAAAATACTGTTACGGTATCAATTTTATTTGTGTCCCGTGGGTTTGTTTTGCGTATTTGCATTCAATATCACAGACCTGCTTCTGCCAAGTCACTCATACAACAGAAAATGCCAATGGGATCCGTAGATATTGGCGCCACAAAAGCTAGAGCGTCCGTTGCGGAACTGTAAATTCGGACGTCTATGTCAGGAGTGCAAACAAAAACTAGGAAAGATGATTTGCTGCATAGCAAATCAGTGGGTATGTCTTCAAAGCATATCGGTATGGCAATGTACAACTATTCCACAACACAGGAGTAGATTTTGGAATGGGATCTCTATCTATTATAGCTTTGAAGTTATTCAAGATTTAAAATTTTTAATGGTGCTATTTACCAAAATTTAAATTGCTACAACTTTTATTTTTTAATTCATTAGGTGCGCAATGGTCAACAACCCTCTAGTAGAAGTTGGTGTGACATCTCTATCTATTAAAGTGTTGAAGATATTCAAGATTGAAAATTTCAAATGCTCCTAATTTGCATGATTTTAAACATCTTCAGGTCTGTGTAATAACAGTCAAACTCCTTGTATGGAGGTACAATCATGCCCAGTTTGGAGTTCCTATGTATAATAGTGTCCGAGAAAAGTGTTGGACAAATTTGCTGGTATAGAAGAAAGCAAGAAAGAAAGAATGAAACTGGAAAAGAAGATTTGCTTGAAAACAAATCTGTCTGTGTGCCTTCAAAGGTTGTAAATATCAAATGCTACAACTTTTATCCTTTGGTACTTCACATTCCATTAAGCTTATGGCTGCATGCAAATTTCAAAGTCCAAATGACCTTGACCTTTGACCCTTTACATGTCATATGTAAATTGCACAGTGTTACAAAACCCACAATTTAAGCCGGACATGAACCAAATCGGAGTAAAATTGACCAAGTCATGGCAAGATGAAACTTTCAAAGGGCCAAATGATCTTCACCTTTGCCTTTTTGAAGTTACATGTTCTTATAAAAATGTCCAGTGTAGCAATATCTACAATCTGAGTCCAACATGATTAGAATTGGATGGAAATTGGCCAAGTTATGACTGAATGAAACTTTCAAAGGTCCAAATGACCTTGACCTTTGAACTTAAGAGGTCACATGTAAATTTTAAAAATGTGCAAGGTTACAATAGCTAAAATTTCAGCACAACAAGATCAAAATTGAAAAAAAAAATGACCAAATTATGGCTAGAAGAAAGACACCACCGAAAGGGGCCTTTGACTTTGAAATGACCTTTGACCTCGAGAGGACCTCTACCTGAAGTGATCCTTGACCTCAAAATGACATTTTGGGTTAAAATTGACCTTTGACCTTGACATGACCTTGACATTTGAGATGACCTTTACCATGCTATGATCGAACTCCTATAAACTCGGAACCACATCTACTATAGTCTATAAGATATTGAACATTGAAAACTTTAATTAGTCCTCATTTGCTTAATTTTGAAAAGCATGACTTCTCATTATAAAAAGGCCCGACTTTATCCATAGAAGTATAATTGTGCCAAGTTTGGAGTTTCTACATATAATACTTTTCAAATGAAATGTCGGACAAATTTGCCGGTAAAGAAAGAAAGAAAGAAAGAAAGAAAGAAAGAAAGAAAGAAAGAAGAAAGAAAGAAAGAAATAAAGAATTCCTAGAAAAACAGAAAAATGTGTGTTGACATACACACTTTAACAAATTGGCTTTACATTTCGCAAAATTTCCCCTTAAAGGAAAACAGTACTCTGTTTTCATCCTCATACAATTTTTTAGAGTGCCGTGTGAGTGTGTATGCATATTTATCGTTTTGCAGTTTCGTGAAGTAACTTTTGTGCTGCAAAAAACTACCGATCATAGAAATGGTCCCTATGATGTGTCTTAACAGGCTCCGAAACATGTTCTGAGCAGTTACCCACTGAAGACCCTTTAATTTATTTGGGCTAATACAGCCTATGTTAAAATTTTACAGAGGAACGTGTACAATATGGACGATAGTACTTCCATATGTATATAGGTTAAACAGGACAGGTAAGCTTATGGAGAGTAAAGAGTTCGGACTGCGGAATAGGGTAATGACGACTAGGAAGTGGTTCTTGGCAAAAAGACACAAATACAATTAAGTTAATCTCCCTGTATTTCTCAATGCAAATTAAAATGTCCAAAGATGAGTGAGTTTGTGCATGTTTCACTGACAAAGCCAAAGATATCCCTGTGTCTTTCCTGGTCTGCCCGCTTAAAACTGAATAACTGGAACTAATAAAAAATAAATAAAATAAAATAAATGCTGGTCTCTGTGACCAACAAATGCAGAAACTACACCTGTACACTAGAGTGTCCTATGTGTATACACATTTATATATATATATATATATATATATATATATATATATATATATATATATATATATATATATATATATATATATATATATATATATATTTACATGTATGTGTATCACCGCCCATGGTTGATGCTACATGAAAATATTACCGCACATGGTACATACTGTCCTGATTAGCAACAACGTTATGCAAAGGAGGGTTCATAAAGTACCGCCTGCGGGGAGGGGGGGGGGAGGCGAGGAGGAAAAAACAGACAGCACGAAAATAAATTCACATGCTCCCCCCCCCCATAATAGTGAAAATAATTGTCAGTCCCTCCCCCCTTTCAAGTGTTTTTCCCCGTGGGCTCCCGCCCATCCACCCACCAGGTGAAACATATCACACCATATCACTGAAATTCAAGAAACTCAGTACCTTCATATCAACAATATCAGACACCACCAAAAGTCTATCATATAAGATTCAGATGCTAAAAAATGGACTGTTTAGAAGACAATTTTCCCTTCAAACCTGAGCCAAGGATTCACCAATGTAAAGGTGTGCTCACATTTTGCAGGACATATTAAACATGCTTGCATATCCCCAAGTATATAACTAAAAACAGAAAACAAGTGTTTGTTTTCTTTGGTACATTATCCCTTCATTCATCCGTGCCCAAGAAATAGCAAACAATGAATAGACGTAATTTTGTATAATCATTCAATTGTGTGCTGCCTTAGCACATGCAATTTACTTTTGATGCCATACACACATTTGTTTTATTATTTTTTATTTTTTTTTATTAAAAGGTGACTTCCAATATCAATTATACCATGTACACACCCCAATCAAGTGCATATTAACTTCAAAAGAAGAGCAGTAAGTAAATGTTTGGTTTTGATCAACAATATTCCACTTAAATGTTCATCATGTCCTTTATAAAATAAGCTAAAGAAAGAAAAAGAAATGAAAATATTTACATGGCAACCTGCCTCAAGATTCACATAAACAGCTTGCTGCTTGAGCATTTTGACCCCGAGAGTTAAAACTTCGGCTGTTTCCTTTAATTTACAGTGAATTTTGCATTGCTCATTTTATGATAACTTTAGCAGAGCGCCAGTACACCTGCCAGACCTGGTCTGCCCAGTAACAGGCACAACCTGATCAGCACCAGCACCAGACCCCGACTATAGATCTTTGTGTTTAGAATTATGTTATCTTGTGATACACGCAGTAAAGCTTCTTTAACATTTGCTTAATAGTAGTCTTATATTCAGACATTTAGAGGCTACACGTATTTTGTCTTCTTTTAGCATGCATGTTATTTTGTGACGCAAGCGATCAGATAATGTTCATTTTAGATCCATCTATAATTGTTTTGCCTTTAGAAATGTAGTTACCACATTACTACATAGATTTAAAAGGATTTATATTTCTGCAGCAATTGGATTCCATCAACTTCTTATTATGTTTCTACCCCCCCCCCCCCTTCCAAAAAAAATCGAGTTACAGTAACATGTATTATTTACATTCTTTAAACGATGGCGTCTATTTATTAGGTCTAGTGGTTTTGTACTTAGACATTTTGGATGGCGTCACATTTATATTGTCATATACACTTTATTGAATGGTCAACTGCTCGGTACACTTTTGTCCACTTTTCGTGTATACACATACAGATTTCCAAATGAGGTAAACACAGATAAACCTGATCTCAGGATCACATCGGTTTTTAAACATGTGACTTGTACACACGAATGCTTTTATCACATGCTTGTCGTGTTTATTCAATAATACAGTAAGTGCTTATGAAAACAAAAATGGTGTCTTTCATTTAGGAGCCAGGATCAGTATCATGTATTCAGACATGCCACATTTTAAGAGATTTGTACCTGGATTCAGAAACTTCTGAAAAGCTTACCAAAACTTTGGCCAAAAATAATCCCCATTTTACTCAAGCTGTTCAAGTCTGATGAAAGAGGAGGACTGGCATATTGTTTTCAAATGATCTTTAAATATTTTATATACATTTTTTTAATCAAAATCAGTGTCATCTCTGTGTATATAATCAGTCATTGAAAGGGTCACTCAAATCCACATCCGCTTAAATGATTACTGAAAAGCAGAACATACAACCTCAGCAAAATGTTGTTCATTGTTATTGACATTCTGAATTGAGGATCTTAATCTAAAAGATCCCCCCCCCCGAAAAAAAAATCAACGGCACTTCTTTTCAGAAATGGAAAAAAAAATTGATACCCTCCTCCCCCCCCCCCCCCCCCAACAAGCTTTTGACGGCACCCCCTTTCAGGAGTAAAATATTTTCGCTCTCCCCCCCCCCCCCCCCCCCACCTGAAGGAAAAAAAACAAAACCTCTCCAGGCGATACTTTATGAACCCCTCCTAAGGTAATTTGGAGTAAAATGCTGTGATATTTTGGGGGAAACTAATACAAACTGAGGCTAAATATAAGGTCGTTTCCTCATTTCTTCTGTAGCCAAATGAAGGAGTTTAAACCCAAGGGCTAGTTATACTACACGCGTCAAGAGTTTTTCACTTTTTACTTCTTATTGGGGTGGCCCAATTTCACAATGGAAAATTGGTATAATCCAACCTTTGGTTATAATCGGGAACCGGAAGAATGTGCCTGCCAATATCGGACTTTTATGTTTTTTTGCATATGCATATTGATATTCAAACTGTATTATTTTATTGAAAGGTCCATCTATGAGTTTCAGAACAAATCTGAATTAACATCTTATATCTAAATTGTTGACAATAGTGAATTAGTGTCTCATAATAGACAGGTCCCTTTGTACCATGTAAATCTTTTCTAAATACATCCAAATCAAATTAAAATGTGACCCAGACAGTTAATTTATTTTGCTGCGGTGCAATGTGAATGGTTATCAGGAAAGGTCATGCACCTATAATTTAACAGTCCAAAAAGTCATATGTCAAATCATTTGAAATCATTGCAGCTATGGCCAGCAAAGCAGAACTGGTCATGACTATAAATATCTTGATATGGTGCCCACAGATGAATCTGAGACAAAGCCCCTGAAAAGTAGTGGTGAAGTTTCAAAAAGACTGACAAACCGCCACTTCAATACCGCGCATTTAATTTACCAGTTGCAGAAAAGACATAAGCAGCAACACTTCGGGGTAACAAACGTCAACAGACGCTTTGCCGTCATCTTCTTTAACTGCCAATCAAAAACCACAACCAGGCTTCTTCCATCTTTAGAAACAGAACAATATAATTGATGTATATTTGGACAGACGCACATATAGCATAAAGCCTGACTGACAGTCGTATGCTTATTTACCCGCAACCAGTATTAATAAATTTAGGTTTTTAGAATATGGTGTTGTATTCTGTTTTTATGTTACAAAATCGGAATCGGATATCAAAATAGCACAATCGGATTCTGTAATGATCGGAAATCAAAACAATCTATAATCGCCCCACCCCTGCATCTTATAAATGTAGTTGTCTACATTCCCATTATTTCAAAACAGCCTTTAAAAATTAAACCACAAGCTTTGTCATAACCACCGAATTTTTGCATTTGTCCATGGCTGAATTGATGCAGCTTGATTTTGCTCAATGATGCGCCATATGCTTTTTTCTGTGAAAAAAAAAATCATTCTACAATTGCACTAAAGTGAATTTAGAAATACGTCTCTTAGACTCTTAAGTCATCAGCAGGAATTTGTGATTTTTACTTAGCCGCTGTCAGGAAAAGGAAACGCCCTGGCGGGCCTACTTGTTTGTCGATGTGGCAACATAACATTGATATGTGTTCGTAGACATGAAGTTTCTATTTTGTCAATTTCCTTTTTGTGGGTAATGTTCACAGATAACAGTGTGCCAGTGGTTCTGATTCTATAAGACAATAAATTAAAGGTGTTAACAACAACTAAACTGGAGATAAAAAATGATAATGAGTTTTACTTCGTGCTATGCATCATTCTTGCAATTAAGCCTTAAATTCTTGTGCCAAGAATAGATGAAGTAGGACGCAATTCAGACACAGACGTTGTCCTGCTGCGAAGCTTCTTCCGCTTCAAGATGGACAGCACAGCCATACGAATGCGCGGGCTTGCAATTGCGTAGCACAGGGGATTTAAAGTACTGTTCAAATACACAATCCAATGCACAGTGTAAAGCAGCCAGTCAGGCAAAGTGTCTGGCTTTAGCGCCTGAAACAGGAGGGTAACAGAGATTGGCATCCAACAAACTGTAATAGCACAGAGTAAGGGTAGAATCATTCTTGCCGCTCGTTTTATCCGTGCCGCCTTTAAACTGTTTTTCCTTTCACCAATAGAAAGACGCGGCTGGATTTCTTGGCCTCCCGCCCTTGTATTTCCAGCTTTGGATGCTATGTGGAGAGTTAAAAGATACAATACGGTGGTACCCAGTATGGGACCCCATATCGAGACACATCCAATCAAAATGGCAAAGTAGAGTTTCGTCCCATAATAAGTGCGACACTGACTTGAGTTTACATCACTTTCCGGGCGCATAAAGTGTTGAGTCAACCCAATAAAGAGACCGTAGGCCAGTGAAGTAAATATCCAAATAAATGCAAGAATGAGTTTACTTCTGTGAGGTGTTATCTTCTTGCGATGTGTAAGCGGCGAACGAACACTTAAATAACGATAGAGACCTATGGTAAATATAGTTAGTATTGTCACATCACGAAAAATGTTATCCAGAGAATTCCAGATGTCGCAAAACAAATCTCCAAAGGGCCAGTATCCTAGGACGGTGTGAGCAGTCCAAACTGGCATTGACACAAGGCTTATCAGAAGATCAGCACTGGCAAGAGAAAAAATGAAATAGTTACTGATACTTCTTAGCGTGCAGTCTTTAATAAAAGCTAGAATGACCAGCACTTGTTCACAAATCGTCACTATAGTTAAAGCTGTGCAGAACACGCATATTACCGTTTGCTCCATGCCATAATGCAAGCTCACCACTGCTGTTTCCGTTGCAGATGTAAAATTATTTTCTTCGCTTTCACAAAGCAGTGTTTCTTCCATTGAGCACGTTTTGCGCTCAAAAAGCAGGTGTGAAACCTCCGACTTGATTTTTGACTTCGTGTTGATCTCAAAATACTAGGACTATGATGGAAAAGTAACTTGGTTTCTATTTATTGGGATAATATGACCAATGTGGCATACGCACTACACACAAGCAACTCACATGCCCGTCAGTGGGATAATAACATTTTAATTAAGAACATGATGACAGTTGACAAAATTATGTTGGCTCCACAAATAGTACAGTTACGTATCAATTTCAAATATTCCTTTCTTTACTCTCTGACTGAAAGTCTATCTTTAACTGCACCATGTATTGAACCGTTGGAGATGAGAGTGAAAGTTGTTTCCATTTGGTCCACTAAAACCCGGACAGGGAGGTATCCATGCCATTTTACATGTGTATGCATGTATCTGTAGACATGTATCCTGTGTTTGCACCAAGTGCGCAGATTAAATTAGCAAACTGCACTGGGTGAAGACATTTTAACCCTTGTATTGCAGACTCCGTGATAAGGGTCCGCTTTGTTTTCAGTATAATGTTTTAATAAAGAAAAAGCTAACTTAGACTTATCAAGCCCGAAATTACTGCTCAGATGTGTTGTGATAAAACATTTGTCCTTAAACAAACTCTATACACCGAAAGCATCCGGGCAACAGTTTATCGGACAATCATGTGCAGGGTCGGTAATTATTACCTGTCAATATAGGCAGTAGATGTAACGACACATTCCCACGTGAATCATCACGGTCATGTTAATACTATTGTGCATGGCTAAGAACAACAAGCATACAATTCACACTTGAATAATTGGTCATGATTTAATAACCTAAATTAGATATGTTGTCAGTTTATGTAGCCACGTGCTTTGGTTATCCAGCATAAGTTGTTTCAGTACACGATTTGGTATCATTGGTTTAAACAGGGATTCCATATCCCTGGTTTAAACATATTTTATTCACAAAAGAAACAAATTGGGAAGAAGGTCAGAACCCTGTGCATATCCCTCATGCAAGAGACGACACAAGCAAAGGACTGACGTAACGCACACCAGCTGCGCCGCGACACTTTGAGTGCAAGAAGCACTCCAGGTGTGGGGACGCAGGGGCAAAGCAAGGACAAGATGGACTCCACCAGAACGGAACACAGACAGAGGGACGTGTAGAAGTTACCAACATATGTATTATGTTAATGAATCAACTTTGAAAAGTTCATTTTTTTTGGTAAAAAGTCTCGCACAGAGAGAAAAACAAAAATATTACTTCCAGACTGCGGTGACAATCACCGAAGAAAATTGTATTTAAACAGCAGGATGCACGAACAAAATAAACAGACATATGAAGATTGTTGCGTATAACAACATATCAAGGGCAAGTAAGGCAGTAATGCCATACGTTTTCTGCAGCAGAACCACACGAACATGCTGATGACTCTCAGGCACTTGTTTGGATAAGATGTTTATTTAATTGGCTGTGGCCCACGCGTAGTGTGGAAAGCAATGTAGATAGATATCCCTCGTGTACGTAAGTTCAAGATATTTCAACGAGCATTTCGATAGAATAGAAATTCTCCATTTAAACTGGCACAATGTCGGTAAATGTCGCACTTTAAGGGGAAATAGTATCATTATACCTGCCTCTCTTAAGCTACAGTCGATCTATTTAGTTATTAATTTCATTTCTGTTAGAAACACTTCTATTGCATTTTATCACTACAAATGCACCATGTATACTTCATTACAAATTTATATACCCGACATCATAACTTAGTTCCATGACAGTGAAAATTGGATTTATATGTTCAAGATGCTGAAAACACAAATACGCTATAGTTTTCTTCAGTCTCTTTTTACTGGTTTTTCCGCGCTGCTATTTTCAATTGTCTAAAAGTGGTATCCTCGCACACACATAAATTATGGTTTTTCCTAATATTTATCAAACCTAACATCATCTTTCAAGTCAGACCCAATGGGGCATTCAATTACGATGAAGCGATTTGCGCCAGTCAGATGTCTATTTACCAGGTGAGTACTACAAGTGCTACTGCAAAAATGTCAGTCGGCAGGCGGATATATTGAGTCATTGACAAGAGAGACAAGCCATCTAAAAGTCATGTATTCTTTGTTGGACAAATATATATATACATAAATATATATGTATGTATGTATGTATATATATATATATATATATATGTATATATATATATATATATATATATATATATATATATATATATATATATATATATAGTGAACTCGTCTTATGGTACACGCATAAGCTGTATGATAATTACAGACATTAATTCAAATAAATGACATGTCCCAATGGGCACATGGATCAATTCATAGGGGACTTTTAATTTTCATAACCACCGGTGTTTCCAACAATCTAAAACACTGGATTAACTATTGTTTACA
>OZ026621.1:61318138-61579105 GCA_964020975.1 Hermodice carunculata
CTCTTTCCCACTCCTCGTGCTTTCCCGACACAGCTCGCATTCATTTCCATGCCTCAAGATACATCTTCCTGCGCCGTATACCCTCTCCTGTCTCCTGCAAGTAGCTCTGATAGCTGTTCTTTGCCTTTCTAATCTATCCGAGACATTCAAACAGAAAAGTTCCCCAATACAGCTTCTCCTGCCACACATGCTGGGGCCGCTGGTATCCTTTTACTTATCTGTCTCTGTCACTTATTCGACTATTCCAGATCTTTCTTACTCATTGCAACTAACCTATATAGCATGCCTTGTACTGCTACCCTCTCTCAAAGCACCCCTCCTTTGAATGCTTTTATGCAACTATTTGTTGGTGTTAGTGTAGTTTTTGTTCTATTGACGTTCATACTTATCGTTCTATTGCCCTTCTGCCTGATCTTATTGACACAATATTGAAACAATCCTTTACTTGTAGCTTTGATCCTAACACCCATATATTTATAATCATCTAGCTCTTCTATCTTAATGACCTTCTCGTGCACATATGGAACCTCATAGTTTCCAACCATGCAATTCTCTTTTTGTCTGTGCCTCTGACTCAGAATCATGAGTTTACTCTTTCTTCACTGTTTCCCAGCCTCCATTTCTCCCCATAGTCCCGTGCTATTCTGTAGTGATTTTGTAATCCCTCTTTCGTGTTACCTATAAGAACAATGTCACTTGCAAAAAACAAGCCTAGTATCCTCTCATCTCCAACCTTACATCTCTTCCATTCTCCAGTAACTAACTGTTCACATAACTAACAGATATTATGCGAACAAAATAGGGGATAGAACACAGCTTAGTTATTTTAGCCAATACACAGCTACGCTCCTTCCCTTCAATCTCCCTAATACTCGCGGTACATTTTACATTCGCATATTTAGCTCTCAAGGCGTCAAATACTTGTCCACAAAGGTTTCAATAGCAGGCAGGTATTTTAGTTGCTGGGGATCAATTGACAGGTCATTGTAATATGATATAGTGTGGTTCGTAAATGGTCACTACTCATGTGTGTTTAAGGCTCAAATGTATTATAAGGGCACAATACATAACATATAGGAGATTTATCACCACCAGAGAGTTGGATTGCTTTTTATAGGCATAAACATAATTTATTTTTTAATATTGTTAGTTATCACGAATTTGTTACTTATATGCACATTTTATTTGCAAAAAATATATATTTTTTATATCTTTACATAAATGATTATATTCAATTTATATGGCTGTGGGCAACATAACGAAAATATCACAGGATGAAGTTTGTTTTTTTTTTAAATCCAACCATGGACAATCCTGGTAGTTTCATAACACACTCCATTTCCAGAAACCTGCTTGGATACCGTTAACGTCATTTGGAGAGAACTGGTTTCCAATTCAGCTGTGGTGCCCGTACAGGTAACCTGACTATGGCACTGAACAGAACAGAGGCATGATATGCTTTTTTGCCAGATGTACTTTTTTTATGCGTTGGGCTCTTATATATGACTTCGTGATGAGAGAGCACTGAATTACACTAAGATCATACTCTGCCAATCAGATATCAAGGTAAAAGCATATATAATTTGGTGGTGAGAGAACAAGGTTTTACACTAAAATCATACTCTGCCAATCAGATATCAAGGTAAAAGTGTACTTTATTTAGCTCCATTAAAAATCTCTTCTATTAAAATGAAACGTTATTGCCGTTTTCTTGAACTTGTAGCATTAGAATAGTCGTGTTACAAAAATAGACAACGGCAGCCATCATTGTCTGATGTAAAATACGTTATAAAACGGGAGCCAGGGACCCATTTTTTCGGTGGATATGGCAACCTTTTGGGAAGGGATGAATTTTTTGCCAAATTAAAATTACATTCCCGGCTTTTATTTTCTAGCCTTTACACTCGTCTAAACATATAGCTTCATATCTGCCTGGCTTGCCACAGTATGAATGTTGAATTATTTCAGAGAACACCAAAAACTGATTTTTGAGCCTAAAACTATATTCCTGTATGTTTTTGTCGCTTTTTTATTTAAAATGTGTCGTTATCACAACATTTATGCATATTGCACATTTGGCACTTTTATTTACTAAACAATATAAAACATGAGAATGAAATATATATAAATATATATATATGGGCGTTTCATGGGTGAAAAAACTACCCCTACGCTCTATTTAATAATATTTTTTCTGCATTTTTGCAACTTTTGGAGTTGTTCTTTGATGAAACATCGCTGTAGAATAATAACACCTGTAAAATTTAAGACTTTTTCTTTTACACCAATGACGTTGAAAAGATATTTTGCTTATTGTAAGGAGGATTCTCCTACTTTAATTGCTCTATTAAGTTGTCTACAACTTTCCTTTAAAAGTGTGTTTGGTACAGAACGCAAGTGATGCACCTTTTGTATTTACGGGGGATGAAAATATATTCGTGAGATATTGTTGAAAATTTCCTTCTCATCATTTTTGTTCAATCATTCTTTTTTTTAATGAAGTTTTTACAAATGTCATTTCAATTAAAATTGTGTTCACAATGTCACCCTTTAAAGGATAAAAATTTACCCCTACCCCATATTTTATTACTCCAGGTATTGATTTCTCAGGTTGCTTAGTTTTAAAAAAAAATATAACACAGACTGTTATAGTTTATAGAAAAGAAATAGTAAAGTTTTCCAGACTCTTATCACATTGTATAATCAATACGGATATAAGCTTTTTTCGAATAGGGGCCTTGTCCTAGCAATTTTAACTCTATGTGCCAAACACTAATGGGTAATGAGGTGTTTGATAGAAACTCACATAAATCGACAAAATACATGTTTACGGCATTCCAGCATGTTTAAAGACGTTAACTGTGCGGTGTATTCTTTTTGACAGGTGTCTTTGACACAAATATGTATCTGCTTGCAGTAGTTACATATCTCTCAATTATTAACAATCACATGCCACAAACGAGTAAATATTCTAGATGTTGCATGCATAAACATTTACCCATACCCGTTATTATGCACCCCCTGTAGGAGGGGATCCTTTTAGTGTTCGGTCTTATCATCCGTCACAGCTGCGTATCTTAATTTCCTCTGTCCCCTCTTGACCTACTAGCTCCTAATATTGTGCAGATAATCTATGGGTCTTTGTTTTGTTTTTTTTTGTTTTTTTGTTTTTTGTTTTTGTTATAATATGCGAACTTGAAGATAAAAGTCTAGGTCAAATCCTTGTTGCATTTTATGCTGACTCATCATTTTTTACATATAAGCCCATACTTGTTCCTTCTTAATGGTGCATCCTAAGCCCAAGGTTACTATTAAACGTTAATAGGAAAGCACGTTTGTTTTAAACCTGAGTGACTTGAAAAGTCAAGCTGCATATATTCCTGTTGATTACTGTGCAAGTCAATGTGAATTGCAATGCTAATTCACATTTTTCACTTCTCAAAACGGTTGACCAGATTCTCTTCAAACATGGTGGGGATGTATGTAGGTATCCACCATGTTCAAATAGTCATGCTCCAATAATTTTGGGATTTTATTTTTATTTTACTACTGAAACAACAACAACTACTACTACTACTGCTACTACTACTACTGCTACTACTACTGTTATTATTATCATTATTGTCATCATCACTATTATAATTATTATTATTATTATTATTATTATTATTATTATTATTATTATTACTATTATTATCTTTTTCATGAATTTTACATTTCTATTGATTACCATATGAGCCCATGGGATCTGGAATGATAGTTCACATTTGAACTTCTACAAATCTGGAAGTCAGATTCACTTGAAACTTTTGGTACAGATTCCCATTGAATTTGGGATTTTATTTTTTCATGTGATTGTGATGACATTCAAGTCATAGGACAAAGTCGCAATACTTTGCACAATAAAATGGCTTCCTGCCACAACCTCAAATGGATAATACTGAAGTCCATCAAGCTTTGTCATCATTTACCCGGGTGAGATGTCTCTTAAATTTGCTAAGAGGTGACTTTGAGCTCAAAGGTCAAGGTCAGTCATTCTACAGAAGAATAGGGGCCCTCTTAGAGTGGTGGCCTCTGGTGAGAGGTACCTGATTGGGGGATGCATAATGTTTTTCACATGGAAAACTTGCTTGTAGTTTAACCATTAGTTAGACAATGTAACCTGTCCACCACCATTTCCTAGACATCCGTGTGTGGACCACAACACGCCAACACAATTGAGTTTGGACCCGATTGTTCTCAAGACCTGGCAGTCCAGGTCACCACTTGGTTCCTGTGGAAGGACGGGGGGGGGGGGGGCTTGTGGTGCATATCCACCCTCTTCTTCCTTCCTCTTCGGGCACCATTTCCATCTCCTGGTCCCTTTCAACATAGGGACAGATAACATTTGACCTGTGGATCCTTGAAGGATTGTGGAAGTTTTGCTTGTCTTGACTCCAAAACAATCTTTTTAATTAAATGGTATCTGGCAGCTAAAATGGCATCTGGCAGTCAAAGGGCTCAGGTGGCTGCAGTTTGTTCACTGGAAATCGGGGGGGGGGGAATAATGGACGAGGCAGCATAGTGGCATTTGTTGGGCCACAAATAGTCCTTTGCAAGGGTCCTGAGTGTTTGTTGCCACCAAAAGTGATACCCAGGGGTTCCTTGGCCACTGATTCAAGGCTGTTGGCAGTCTTCGAGTCGATGGCCAAAAAGCAACATTTGCAAATGGTCTGATCTGCCTACTGTATTGACCCCTCCCCCCCCCCCCCAAGCCAAGAAGCAACAGTTGCAAATGGATCAGATCTGGCAACTGTTTCGCACCCGCTATATGTGGGCTACTTCATATTCCCATCTGAAGAGGCAGGCAAAGCACCACCTGTGTATCTTCCAGCCTGTGGCCCCTGCCGCAACCCAAGTTCCAACTGTGGCATCTCCAATCTCTCTGCTGGCAGTGTGGGCTGCTCTTCCTCTGGGGCCAGACCTGAACAAAGCAGCTGGCAATCTCACTGCACCCTTCCTTCAAGGCACAGTCCCTGCCTCCTTGGAGGGCAAGCAGACTATGAGCTCTGTGAGGAGTACAAGTTGCAAATGGAAACTTTGTCTTCACCCTTCCCCACTGGTACTCCTTCCATATTGGAGTCAGTCATTTTGGATGATCAGCTTGCTGTCTCTGTTTGCAGCCAGTTTGTGCTTGGTCTGCATGCTCTGGAGTTCTCAGAACTCTAGCAGGTACCCTTCTGGGTTGGCGGCTGGTGTGGCTTACACACCAAGCCTCCTGGACGTCCCCTTCTCTGGCCCATCATGGGAGGAGCAGAGGCAGGCTGTGGGGGTTACAGCAATGACGTATGATCTCTACAGAACTTGTCACTCCCCCACTGCAAGGAATGGTGACCTCTGTCACAAGTGGCCACCCCATCTATCTCAGACATTATTTGACCAGCCTTTGGGGACTCTGACTCCTATGCTTGGCAACAAGTCTTCAGACTTTGGCACTGAGAGGAAGGAGCTGCTGCTCTTGGATTCCTCAGTCAGTAGGCCCAGGCTACAAGCTACCAGCCAGCACCCAAACTGACATTGCTATGCTTAGCAGAGCCCTGTAGAATCCATAGTGCTGGCTGAACCCTCATCCCCCATGGATAATACTGTGGTACTGATTTAGGGCTTTGAGCAAGTCAAAGCTCCCATTGAGAGCTTCATGGGCGACCAAGCTGTGTTTGCCTAGCAAAAGGCAGGGAGAGGAGCCAGTGCGATGTGCTGCCTGGACGTATCCTTGCATGACATAGATCATTGATCCCATTTGCACCCTTTGTCCTTGAGTTTTATAACCAGCTGACTGCCAGAATTCACAGCACCTGGGTTCCCATGGAGCTGCTGATGTCACGCTATCTCAGACAAGGTCAAGTTTTTACCCTGGCAGGATGTCGAGGGAAATGGTTATTCCAGCCCTATGCAGATTTACGCCTCCCAGTCACTGGTGGATTTATAGTGGGAAGAGTATGATGAAAAGGTGCAAAGGCCTTTTCCACATCCTTGGACGCCTTCAGTAGATTAGTGGAGCACGCTGCAGGCTCTGTTCTCACTGTGTCTTACCACAATGTGTCACTGTTGGCTATGAGGTCCCTTCTAGATAATCTCCAGCATTTTTGGTGCAGATCTTGGAGGAGTCCGGGACTGGCTTGGTCAAGCACCCTGGCTCATGAAATTTTATTGTTGTGGGGGGATGGACCATCAGATCACTGCACTCTGCAGAAAAACGTGCATTTGTTTTGCAGGGACACCCATCTCGAGGGTCAGAAGTTTCCTGACACAATCTGCCCCTGAGCTAGGCATAGGGCCCCTCCTCTCTAACACGCTGTTTGGAGTAGAGATGGCAGACTTTGTTTGATGAGTGCAGGACCATCAGGCCAGATCTGCCAAACAGGCCAGATCAAAGGCATTGACCAACTCTGTCCAGTTGCATTCCTGCCTGGCTACTGCTGCCCCGAAGTATGGCACCAAGGCAGCACCCTTGGTGGGGTGGGATGCTTACGCTTTGGAGCAAGAACGCCAAGTAGGACAGGGGTTGGCATCCATTTATAGACCAATCTTCACTGACCAAGTACTTCGAGATTCTGTGGAGACCCCACAGTCAGTGGCAGTGGCCCTGTAACCCCAGGAGTGGATGACATCTTTGGATCTCAAGGATACATTCTTCCATGTGCCCATTGCAAAGACTTCATTAGAATATCTGCGGTTTGCATTCTTGGGCCAAGTTTACCAGTTCAGGGTACTTCTGTTGAACTTTGCCAAACTGACTGATCTGGGCACTACAGCACCTGCATTCACTGCACCACACACAGACCATTCTTTAACTTTGAAAATGCTTAGATGTGATTGTATTCTCGCAGTTTGCACAGGCCCTTATGGGTTTCCTGACCTCAATGGACTCTCAGGTTCCCCTGAGCTGCCTGCATCATCATCCCTTGGAGCATGCTGCCAGATAGTTGAAGGACAAGGGCTACCAAGCAAATGTGCCAGTAATCCCGAGGTGCACCGGCACCTGATTTGGCGGAACAAGTGGGACAAGGTCATGTCGGGTGAGACATTGATGCAGTTTCTAGTGTAACTCGTATTGGTCCACTTGAGGAACCCACATGGGAGAGAGCAGGATGGCATCAGGTTTTGGCTAATGCAACTTATATCCCATGATATAAACTGGTTTTGAATTGGTGGCGATATGCTTAGTGCTCCTCTGCATCCAGGACCTAGTGGAGCTCAAACATGTTTTCACTATGTGGGACAACAGCACCACCATAGCCAACCTCCACCAGCAGTGCAGGACATGCTGCCAAAGGTGATGCGGTTAGCCTGATACATCAAATGATGGTGCTCCAAACACAACCTCCACATGCACAAGAGACATGTCCTAGGACTAGAAAATGTTTTGGCAGGTTGTTGGTCCCAGTGGTTGATTGTCAGTATGCTTGTGTTGATACTCCTTCTTACCAATGCATTTGTATATTGGCAATCATGGTCAAGAGGTAATGTTACTTGACTATTACATGAACTTTTTATTAATTTTGGTATAAGTGAGTATACTTCAAAAATATATACACATATCTTTCATATGCATTTAAAAGTAGGCTAAGCCAGTAGTAATCACTCACCATGACACAGATGTCGGTGTTTACTTTCCTACACAACTGTTTACTTTAATTTGTGAGTATACTTACCTCTTGATCACCACAGAAGCCCACCTGACTTCCCCACTTCTGCACTACAGTTAACATCCACTGACCTATCAACCAGAAGGAAATATAGGGGTGCATTCTCAATGAAAGTGACCGCCCCCACCCCCTTTAGTTTCCACATAAAAGAGTGTTGACTGGGACCAGTAGGTCTTTAGAACTATTATGCAATTGTGTTGGGCGTTGTGGCCCAGACACAGAGGGCTCAGCATGGGTCGTCAGCAGGTACGTATACTTAATAATACCAATATTCGTGAACACTTTACTTATTTCTTTATATGATTATAAATATAATGTTCAATGTTTATATTTTGAAATGTGTTCCAATTAAATACATATACTCGGAGTTTTCTTCTCTAAGCTCCCTTTATTAGTCAAATTCCTAATGATGGTGCTCATTTTTTTCTCATCCTGGAAAGCGGAAAATATGTCCAGATACAGCTCTGCTTACACCTTACGTTAAGTCAAAAGTGCAAGATAAAAAAGAAATGTGAATATTTTTAGCATTTCAAAATGTTTTTGCACTTAAAAATTTTATTTTCTATATCATCTCATGTTCATCACTAAATTTGGACATTTTGTAGATTTTACATAGTTCTTCATAATTATTTGTACAATATGCTGAGTTGACACAATGTTAAGTTACTTGAGGCATAATTCATACCACCTATATTTTTTTTCTATTTTATTTAAGAAAATGATCTAGGTTCATTTAAAATGTTACAAAATTGCATGAAATGTAGGCATTAATTTCAAAATTGTGAGATTTCATGATAATTTTTCATTGTACACTTCATTCTGTGAGCATTCAGCACCGTATATGTAAGCCTAAACAAAAAATCTTACTAAAGGAGAAAAAATATACAAAATGTGATTGTTGAAATTAGAAGGTAGGGGTATGAAAATGCTATTTAACGGTACAATCGTGGTCAATATTGCAATATATTTGACGTAAAATATAATGACTGTGTATTTGAAGCAGTCCAGCACAATTGCAGCTAAATGGATGGGCGAACTCTCGTTGATTAGAGCAGAAAATGTGAAACACTTGGTTAAAACTTAAGTTTACAGGTTTTTCCAAGCAAAATTTGCCCCAAAACTAGGTTCATTATGATCAGATAGGTTCAATAAATTGTGTTGATGCTTTACAATTATGACCTATGTATTTCCATTCCATTACAAAATAATATCTTGCAAGGTAATCCATTGCTGAGCTTAAAAAGTCCTAAAAATGCTGGAAAATGGCCTAAAAGGAGAGAATAATATTCGTGGCTAAAACGTGCGTATGTGTAAATCAATACCTTATAAATTCCCTTTAGAATGATGTTCTATACTCCCATACAAACTTCAATCAATAAAATGTTAAAAAAACATGGCCAACACATTGATTATATGTCTTACGCAAAATAGCTTATTGTAGACCACTCAAACAGGCATGAAATTACTGCTACTGGTATTTAGGCCATAGCTTACAAATGAAGTAAGATTAATACCAAACTAAACTTTTTAAAAGTTAAAACTACCCCAAAACAAACCTCCTGACTGTGATCTTCCAAATGATATAACTTTTTTTTAATCCCCAGATGTGGCCACAAAACTCAATTTTTAGGGCATTTCTGGGGACCTGGCTCCAGCACTATTAATCATTCATAAAAAAAGCGGTTTTGCTTTGTTCCACCGTGGGGAGGGGTATCTCCATAACTAAGCCTCTTTTGTGGTGTTTGAGGCTGTACTATATTGTTTGCAACAGTATACATGGCTAAATCCATCTTACTTACCTTTTTTATCATCCTCATTTATGAAAAAATCGAAATGTATGGTTGTTGCTAAGTTCTTATATCATGATAAATTACCCTGCATTCTTGATCTCAATCTCACTGCTACAGAGAGAGGAGACTAGATTTATTCTGAGTTTGTGGTGAGTTACCATTTTCTCAATGTATTTGTGCCTGGTTGTTAAAGTGTGCCACCAAAGAACATGTCATGCCGAATGAAAATGGAATACTCTATTCACTGGCTTCCGTAATCTTTCCTCAAATCAATTAACTATGTGTCAGATTACTCTGGGAAATAAGGTGTGTTATTGATTCTGCAGACCCTCCTGAAGCACCACCATAACTCTGGATAAAACACTGTGAGTCTGTTTGACAGGGCAACAATGAGCAAATTAATGTAAAAATCTAGTTCGCACACATCTTCACATCGATCATAATTTCCCTGGGAGGTGTTTTTGCTTTTGCTGCATTTACCAAGATATAATCATGGGAAGTGCTGTAAAGAGAAATATGCAGAAGTAGACCATGACATAATGGAAAGTATTATTAGTAAGTCATGGCTTACATATGTCTTCCATTAAGACCACATTTTTCAGTCCTTTGGTGACCAAGTGCAAGTTTAACGTGGGGCAGGACATTTATTACTACTGTTATGAAAATGTGTATGGCTGTTTGCTTTAATTTGGAGAGGTCACTGTATTCATTGAGTGTGTGCTGGATCTTTGAGTTCAATACTTTGCAGGGTCACTGCAGAGTCACTGAGTTGGCCTCTTTTGTGGGTGACTTACATGTAACTGATAAACATGTTGAATAAGCTAGAATGGTGACCTACATTCATATGAGGTGATCGGGAAAGGTCTCACTCAATGCACAGGGATGTGTGACTAATTGGAAAAATCTGAAACAATGGTGATATTTTTCTGCCTAAATATATAAAGCAGATATTTTCCTGACTGGGGGGCGGAGAGAGCATTCAAGATCTGACAGAAGGTGTGTGGCAACAAGCCTGTGGGACTGTGAACTATTGGTATTACCTGTAGAGTGTGGACAGTTTCTTGAGTGGACTTGTATATTCGGTGCTACCCATTTACACATTGTACCTGTGGAGTGTGGACAGTGTCGTTGAGTGGACTGGCATGTTTGGTGTTATTTATACCACTTTGGAAGCAAACAGCACCTGTGTGGGATTGGAGTAGCGCCACACCTTTCAGTACCACATTCGAACCAAACCATACCTTTGTGGCATTTGTACCAGATCATTTGGCACTAGTCATCAGAATTGGAACTGTGGGACATTAACTGCTGATTAGGGATTACCTAAGACTGTTGAAATACCAGTGGAGATAAGTTTATCTACTTTGTATTTATTTTGATTGTTAATATATTGTTATTGTTAAAGTTATATCATTGTTGTTATTCTTTGTTGTGTTCTGCTAATATTCAGAAGGTGGGCATCGTAACAACTGTGAATAACTCTTTGTCACATGATGCACACTAAAGCAAAGTGGATTTCAGGGCATTGTTTTGATATCCCCTAAGGACACTTCTGAGAGCCCGGATGCCTTGAAGTGGCCATGCATAATTATATATAATTTAGAGGGGTTGACAATTTTAATTTATTTCCCAAAACCTCTAGCTCGATATCTTTTAACTTGTAGGGACTGTAACTGCGTTTTTTCTCTCCAAAGATGTGGACTGAGTGGCACCACTGATATTTCACTCTTTCAGGGCCAACTGCGAGTCAAGTTTAATTACCTGAACTGCTGTGAATTATATTAAAGGTTCTAGATTCAGGTTCCTTTGTAAAAAAGCTTTCATTCAAGTAGCGGGATGCCTTTAGTTCTAGAGAAAAAAAATGGTCCAGGCCAACACCTTTCCTCGCTGCGCTGTGGGCGCAATGTGCTCAATGTGCGTGGAGGGAAGCCATTGATTCATAAAAATGTGACAATGAAAGAGTTAAAAGTTTCTGAAATTGCGCAATGCGTGGTGAAGGCACATTTTACAATGGTTATTATGGGGTATTCGTGTATAAGTGTTTATATGTCATGTTTTTTTGAAACCGTTTCAAAGATCCACTTTTCACTTGGTTGCATGCAATATGCCATTTCTATCATGGGTATTCAGTAGGTAACTTGACGTTGATTTTTTGAGGAAAACGTGACAAAGTCTTCTCTACAGCTGCGGGCCAATCGTTTCAAAATGCAAGGAACACTTATCAATCTTTTTTGTGTTTTGATGTGGCATGCTACATTTTTTCGAATCTACTGTTTTGGTGTTTCTGTAACTTTTAATATGCAGAACTATTATTATAAACACTTGCTGATAATGTTCTTTGACGTGGTCTGTAACCAATTGTTTGCCAATTATGACTGGTATTAATTTTGGACTTGTAATCAGTTTTTTTTTATCAAGTTATAATCAATCAATATATCTGTCAGCACAGTGGTAAACATGGGAAAGGGATCCTATTAAAATATTACAATACATGCATATTAACTTTACTAAATCCAGTTAGCCTGACCCTCTTTAACGGGATTGACATAAACTAGTTCTTTCTTATGGTTATTTTTCCGCTCAGCTGACAAAAACCGTACGCCAGATCCTCTTCAAACTTGGTGTGAATCCCCTTTTGATGGATATCCACAAATAATGTTCAATTCGCTATGCTCCAATGATTTTTTTTATTTCGTATGAATTCTTTTTGTTATTTTGGGGGGCAAACGAACTAAACTACTGGGTCAATTGCTACGAAATTGAACAGGGACACTTTTGGCCACCTGTAGACCTTAGTTTGTCCACTGAGTGGCGCTGTATTTTTAACGATTTTTTGTGAATTTTTTGCTATTTAGGACTTCCACAAAACCATTACGCACATTCTCCTGAAACCTGGCTTGCGGAAAGGTCAAGGAACTTAGTTTATCATGTGCTGTTGCAATGGATCCTTGGTTTTTAAAGAATTATTCAATTCGAGATTTGTCCATTAATGAATGCACTGCCAATTCACATTTTCGACTTCTGCAAATCATTAGCCAGATTCATTTAAAACTTTGTGGATATAACTATGTTGAGTCTCTATTATGTTTGTTTAAATGCTACTTTTAATCAGTTGTTCTGTTCCCATTGGCAAACTCTTTAAAAAACGTTTTAACGAATCCTCTAGGCCAATTGTTGCAAAATTGCATAGGGACCCTTTTAAGGACCTCTTAATCTTATTTTGTTCAAGAGTTGGTGCTGTGATTTTTTCACTTTTTTGCACATTTAAGCTATTTTCTACTCCTCCAGAATCTTCACTGAAATTGTGCTGAACGTAAGTGAAAAAATAACTTGTCGAAGGGACAAATAAAGTTTTTAATTAGGATGATATAATATGGAACCCTGATTTTAAACAGATTTTTAGAAAAAATTTAAAATTGAAAGGTAAAACTGACATCTTCACATAAACCTTGTCCCATGATTACCATCAAATAGTACGGAAAAACATAATCCATATTAAAAAATTCCAAATCCAACACAAGTGTTTCCAAAATGTATAGGCCTAACCACCCAAAACACAAATTTTATTACTTCTGCCAAAAACAGAAATGGACCTGGTAGGCCTATCACTTTTCAGTTTTTCCGACTTGTCAGTCAGCTTAGTTTACAGAAAAAGAGTAAAGTAGGCCTACATCGTTTTTGTGAAATTTATGAATCTGGCACGAACTTTATAAACACACTCTACTTCCACTATAACTATGAGTCGGAGAACAAAGCCCACTACACAACATACCCAATGAAGTATTTATCAAATAGCACGAAAAAACGACCCATATTCATAAACCCCAAACCCAACAATGACAGCAAGGAGATTTCAGATTTGCCAAAGCATCAACATTTGTCTTCCAACACCAATGTGAAAAAGAAAAACAATTTCACTCCTGTCTTGAGACAGGCAGTCACCTATGAAAGGCAACTGGTGTTTTTAAACCGGTCTTCTCAACCTTCGAAATATTCTTCATTACTTATAGACACTAATGTATAGGCCTAACCACCCAACACAAAAATTTCATTACTTCTGCCAAAAATAAAAATGGACCTGGTAGGCCAATTACTTTTTAGTTTTCCCGACTTGTCAGTCAGCTAAGTTTACAGAAAAAGAGTAAACACTAATAAGACATTGCCTATAGGGTTTTCTGTGACGTTGTTAGTTTTTCCGGTGAATGACTTACAAACAAGCAAATTGGCTTTTATTTTGGCAATGGTGAATCCTGTCATTTTTCATCCAGACATTACTCAAACACTATAAATGAAGACTTTAATATTCATAAGAAAAAAAAAACTTTTCCCCGAAAAATGACCTTGAAATTATTAAGCAGATTACTGGGCCACTGTAGTGTCTGTTTGCAAGGTTTGAGCACAGGACTGTCACAGGCCCTAGTTTTTATATGTTGCACTTCAGTGGTAGTTGTTGGATGCTCAACGTATTATTATGATGATGACAATGAAGATGATGATGACGGGAAACGTGCTTGCTTATTATTGCCAAGTCCGACAGTGGATTCAGCAGTGTATTTACATTAAGCCTGATCATGAGCTTGTAGTTTGTCTATGCAATATTGTTCGACACATGATTGAGCAATGTCAACCAAAGAGGGGGTTTTGAGGTTACTTGTCTCTCTCACAAGACTTTCATGATGGTTGTATCAGTCAGGGAAGTTAATTTTGAGCACCTTGCATGAGCTCTGCTACATGTGCACAAACGACAACTGGTCCAACCTGGGGTGATACCACAAAATAGGGCAACGTCATTACCACATCCAAACCGTAGTCCTAATGAAACAAATTCAAGTCAATTCCAACCAAAAGCAATGTTCCTGGGTATGTATTGCAGAATCACAGAAATTTATAGTTCGTCTGTACCCAAAAAAGTCCAAAACGTATGTGCAAAGGTCCATAGAGTCAAAAAAGCCATGTTTAGTTTTAACGTGACAGAATGCAGACAGTGTTGTTTAAAATTTTAGGCCTATTTCATTTAATTGGCTTAAACAAGTGCATCATTCATGTGCATATTGGACCGTACAATTCATGGAAAGGGGCCAAAATCTGCGGCACATCAGAGAATGTGCAAGGACAGGATCCTAAAGTGTTGAAAATATCAATAAAGTTCAGCTTTTAAAGGTACTAGTTGCAACCACCGTCTCAACAATGATCATCACCCATAAAAGTGCACAAAGCATCATCTTGGTATAGCAGGATAGGTTTTCAGCTGGGCCAGTGGCTTGGACGTGGCCTTTTTCCATCCAGGCTGTATCCACAAGCAGGGTTATCTCCAGGAGCCGCTTACTGGTCTGAGTCTGGATTCTAGCGGAACTCCACTTAGCCAAACAATATGGCTTTTATATGTTTGCACATGCAATTGGGTCTGCAAACATGGAAAAAGAGCAAAAAATTAAGAATACACTTTATATAGCCTATCCCACTCACCCATATAAATTATCGTTTAATGTGATTTAGGCGTACAAGGAAATCACCATAAAATGTACATTAATTGAGGTACATTTAAATGTGTGGGATAGCACATTTAAATTTATAAAGTTTAAATAAATCACAATGTTTAGTGAAGCACTATATGAAGCTTGTATTTGGGCCTTTTTACTTTCGTTTATTTATCATCACCATCATGCTTGCTTTAGCTCTGCATTTTTCGAAACATTGATTTTTTTATACAAACTAGTCTCTTTTTTGTTGTTTTTTGTGTTCTGTTTGTTTGATAAGTTATTTTATTTTAGCCTAGTGATGCTTTGGGTAGGCAATACACTAAAAACATGCACTGGCTCTGTGCGTGATATGTGTATTCAAGTTGTGTATCCATTCTTGCAGAAACCAAATATTTTGGAAAAAGTCCTTTCTAAAAGCCCTTCCTTTCTAAGGTTATGGAACAGTGTATTTAGCAAGTAACCCATAAAAGTAAGAAGAAATCATACTAACATGACACAAGTAATGCTCCCAGCCAGGATATTGCCACTCTTGCTTAGAAATAGCCATGGCTTGTAGGCAGCAGCAGAAAATCGTGCCTTAGGTAAACACTCAGATTTCACATACAGAAACCTCTCCCCACATTCATATATTGTGGCCTGGTATACGTGGCCCTGCAATTGTATATAATTGTTGCCTTCCTTATATTCCTTGAGTCACTGCTGCAGCCACCTATCCACTTTACACGCAGATATCGACATATGTCTGTCTGACAGATACCTGGAAGGTCTTAAAGGTCTGTTTTTTTCCTTGCTGAATTTCTTGTGGATTTGAAAACACTTTCCCATGGGCAGTTCCCCTTCAAATGGCGTCTTCAGAAGAGTCTTTTGAGTCTCAACTTCAAGTCGAAGCTGGTGTGCTTTGTTGGCTATTTCAACCAAAGCTGCCTTACCTTCTGCATTCCACTATAACGCCACTTAATGTCAAATATTTCCTGAGCCCCAAGGCTTTGTTTCTTAAAAAGTCTGCATCCATTTCTCACGTCTTAACCATACTGTCACGGTGAATGACAGTACACCCTACCAAGTAAATGCGATCCACAAATTACCCAGGATCACTTGCATGCCTTGCTTTCTTAATGGGGATTCCTGGCATTTCCTGGCCTTGTCTACTTAACTTTAACATATATCATATTACATAGAATAATAAAAACTGATCCACAGCAAATAGTTTTGCTCGAGAGGTATGCAAAATATTATCATCCGATATGGTGGAGCAGAGAATGGTCGGTACGTTCAATAATATGTCATTCGAAAATATAAAGCATAGCCCTTTGAAGGCATCCTAAGAAAGTGATTGCAAAAACTT
This sequence comes from Hermodice carunculata, assembly GCA_964020975.1. Taxonomy (NCBI): domain Eukaryota; kingdom Metazoa; phylum Annelida; class Polychaeta; order Eunicida; family Amphinomidae; genus Hermodice; species Hermodice carunculata. Next base: position 61,334,442 of record OZ026621.1, read on the forward strand.
GGGACCATAAGTGGTTTGTCGTATCCCTTAGGATCATAGGTAAGTGATTATATATTTAAGAGGATTGTACGATGATGTTTCCTACAGTTGATGACATGGTTACGTGTGTCTGCAAATTCGTGCCATTACAGGTAATGACAATGTATATGTAGCAAAGATTAGTGTTTTGTGATGAATTTAAGCATACGGTGGGTAGACCTAACAAGTGGGAACTGTTTGGACCAACCTGAGACACAGGATATATGTGGATCACAATGCGAGAGAGGATTGGTTTTCTGCCATTCTCGAATTTGGCATGTGATCTTTGTCCATGCTTTATATACGTTTGCTTCTTGTTTGAAATACATCATGGGGAAATATTGCGTGTAACGTGATTCAGTACGTGGGTGATTTTGCCCCGTATTTCAGTCATTCTGATCAATATAATCTAGTTTTTGGACATCATGATCGAAGTTTGTAAAAAAGCCGGCTTTGAGATTCAACCACTGAAAAAAAAAATTAGTGAGAGCCACGATGTGGCTAGAATTTCTATATACGTATACAGAGAGTTATTTGTCTTATTTTATTTGGTAAAAGTTTATATGATCTGTGAATTTTGCACCATATTGACAATCAGGCAGTTGTGCACACAATTGACAATGAAACTAGTTTGATGGTTCTGATTACAGCTTTAGTATATTACGGTCCTATACAGTCTAGAATGTAGGGGAGTCTATATCGACACTGCTGCCAACGCCTCTGCTGACACACTGAGTAGGGGTCACATGGACAAGTATTTCAAATTGAATACAAACACTGAAACGTTTACGACTGGGTTAGAAACTACTTAAAGAGACAAGCACATCATTAACACATTAACGTAACCATCAACTGGCTATTAGACTGAAATTTAAAAAGCACTTACACTTTGCTTTTGTATGTTTCAATGGTTAATCCTTGTTGGTGGCAAGACGTACATCTGTCAGCTTAGAGACAGTTCTTAACCTTTGTAATAATTTTTGTCTCACTTGTCAGCAAGTGAACAGACATACTTTGCTTTATGGCATATGATCAGGCTCGGTCTTGCCAACCTATTAATCTTTTTCTTAGCAAATTAGTTTGAACACAGTGCAATCGCTGCATTTATTGCAATTCCCCCGTTTCTATGATGCTTGTGCTGTTGGTACTAAAGCCAATAGATAAGAGGGGCCCGGGCCCAGACCAAAGCGTACTGATTACCCTTCAATTACAAACTCGTATCATCGAGTAATTACTAACAAATTCCTACGGTGATAATGGTCTGGCTAGCAGTTCTGTCTTTCGAGGTTATAGGTGGCTCATGCAACGATGGGTATGCGCCGGATTGAAACTAACACTCATTATATGCATCACCTCTGTTAATTCTAGGACAGTTCTGCTTGGCCGCATAACTAATTTTTCTTTATAGAACTTTCACTCAGCCATTCAAAATTACATGCACATAGTATTATTAAACCAAAAGGCAATCCACTATGGCACGCCTCTTCTCAATGTTCTTGTGGTACTATTTTTCGGCTTTGAGAGGCATAATAGTGCCAAATGCAAGTATTAATCCCAGATAAAGTCGCTGGGGGTGATGGTGTTAGGTCCTGATCCCTGTACATATTCATCACATTCATTGCATGCAGGGGGAGCCGCATCGTGACTGATTTTGCAAAGTGCGAGATAAGGGTCCCTGGTTGTGCGGCATCTCAAACGTTCTTGATGAACATACGTCATTTATATGTATATCAGATCGCTTTTATCCTGTTGCCTGCATCTAAACTTTGGTCCACCTCAACGTGGAAGATCCCGAACATGATAGTGTTGTGGTTGATTAATATAGCGTTTGCCACTGACCTGCAGCAATCCGCAGCCTCAATATGTTTTATGGTTCTCATTCTGTCCATTTATGATAGCCGAGGTATGACGGCTTGATCATTGATGGATGAATCCATACCCAATCCTGGATCATCCATGCTTCTATGTCCAAACTTAGCCCAAATGTCCACATTAGGCAATAAAAATGCGCTAAAACAATGATCAAGTTTGACGGAAAAACATGAAGACTCACTGACATTGCATTCTACATAGTCTATTGGTTTCTTGAAGGCATTACTTTCGTCTTACATTCAGTCCATGTCAAGTCAAGTTTGTGACCCCACTTTGCCGAGCTTCATAAACATCCACGGTAAAGACTATGCTACATACACATACCAGTACCTTAAAGATAACAAACAACTAAGCATGTGATTTATATCAAGTTATAAAACTTATATAAGTTCGAATAAAAATTTCATTGCATGTATGATTAAAAACGGCACATTACTTTTCATATAAATGGGAGAAATGATTGACAGTACACATCAAAATTCTGTTTGTTACAAATATAATTGCGTGATATCATGTGCTTTCTTCTCTTTTCCGTGAACTGTCAGCAATTGCCGTCCAGCAAGAACTCCCCTTCAGCTTACTTTTGCCTTGAAACAGAACTCCTGGGGGCAGCGTTTCGAGAATAAAGACAAAACTACTTGGCTTATAACTTCGGAAACTTTTCATGAACAACCACAATGCTATCAGTTTTACATTCATAATTAGATACGGAGTGCAGTGTATATTGAACTTGAATATTTTTCCGAAGTAATTGATCTGGTTGACAAAATTGGAGGAGCCAGGATCAACTTTTGTTGCGAGTTGAATAACTTCACCAATGTGCATAGCTGTCACCAAGGGGAAACGGAACGGGTTAAAAATTGACCCGAAGCTGGTGTTTCAGCAGACTCATCAAACTGTTAATGTAAAGTGGCACATTTTGTGCTAGACAATTGGTGTGCTTACATTGAATCGAACGTACAATGGCATCTGAATTATAACAGGGTGGTATCGGAGAGTTTGCACGGCAGATTAAAGTCCTTATTGACACATGGCAACGGATCGCAATTTTGTTTTGATTGATGAGTCCAGTCGTTATAGGTTTTAACAGTGTAACCCTCAGCCATGTAGTTCTGATGTGTGGGTCTTCCGACATGCGCTGGGATTCATTTTTAAATCGATACCAAATATTTACAAATGGACGTCATGTCAACACGGTGCAATTATTTAAATAATTGAATTTGCGGATCACAACATAGTCATGATATCTGCTGACTTTTTTCCTTTTCCCTCAAACTTTTGAGAAAGCCACTCTTCTCCAAGCGTATCTGCCATCAAGGCATTTTCCTTCCAGGAACAAACCATCCCAGCTAATGCTCCCTCCCCCCGACATTGTATGCTTCAAGGGACTACCTAAGTTTACCTTTAATAATACAAATAGGGGGTGTATCTCGTCCCCCTGCACCTACACAGGCTATCATAGAAATAGACTCTTAGTTCCCACCAACCCACCATATTCTTACTTGCAACTACAGTAGCTGGAAGTAACTTATCCCCTGTCTCAGCCACGTTCCGTTTTAGTAGATGCGTCAAGTAACTGGGACACAAGTTTGGCATGGTCTTGTAAATAAAAAATAAAATTGAAAAAAAACCTTTGCACCATCAGACTGCATTACTTGGGATCATGACGTTGACAACTTTTCTGGCTTTTGGACCATAAGCTATGGGTGTGAACGCATCAATCCAGCCCACCTTGTTTTGCTTGAAATGCCATCTTTAAGTGGAGTTTTGATATCCAATCGTTAAACCAGGCGCCTGTGCGAATAAGGACTAACCTCCTTCTCGTGCCAAACCCAACCTTTGCTGTAGCTTTGGTGTAGATCTCATTTTTGCACCTTCGGAGGAAGCACAGGTAGTTGACTGGCACAACTACAAATTGTAATTTTGGTAAAGGTTGAACGGGGCAAGTGGTACTTGAGAGCTGCCAACTGCAGTGATATATGGCAGGACTTTACAGCTGGTACAGCCATGTTAAGCTTCTTGGTGGAGTATTTACCATATATTGTTGACATACTGTCTGTAGTTTAATAGATTTTGCCCAGTTTCTGTAGATGCATGTACCTTTAGATAGCCTTTGCTTTACTTAGCCATGACATGGACAATAATCGGACGCTAGACATCTGTGTATACACGTAAATTTCAATGATGTCACCGTTATTTTCATTGGTTCACAATATCTTTACATGTAAAGTAAGTAAATTTGTTAAGACATGAAAAGACTTGGTGAAATTTGATGGCGTCAATTGCAAACAGAAAGTATGTTAATACAGAGAGGCACTGGGAAACTCAAAGAAAAAGGATCAAGGCATAATCTTTTAAGAGATGTATGCCTTGTTTATTCATCGTTGTGCTGCCCCCTATCCTACAGGAAGGAACGTGACAGAGAGAAGGACATATCCATTATAATTCAGGCCCATTTTTAAGGAACTTGACGAAGAAAACAGTGCCAAGAGAAGTTATTCACTTGTTTTCAAAACTCAAAGCACAGAGGCAATTTAAAATATCTAGAAATTGTCACTTGTTTGGTGTAATAGATATTATATCCAGGTGGTAAAGTAGCATTGCTTGCATAAGTATCCTCATCATGGAGGCACAGGTGTATTGTCTAGCAACCATTGGCAGAATGGGCGCACGTCTTATGGGTAACAATAAATATATCCTACTTCATATGGCTGTTAAAGGGGTTGTTCTACCTCACACATTTGCCATATGTATGTGATCATTATTTGCTTTTTTTCATTTTATTATCTTCTTGTCAAAAATCAAATGTTGGAGACGTCAGTTTCTCCTTTCAATGAGGATGAAATCATACACTTATTCACAAAACTGCGCCTCTTATATTCTACAATACTATACAGACTGAAGTACTGAATTTCAGCACCGCGTGACCACAGGAGCTGAAACGTTAATGTGTACATGGACCCAATGTTTCAATCGACCTAGCAATTGACGGGTATTGCCAGCGTGACAACTGACATTCCCTATATATGCAACACCTGCAGAGATAACATTACCTTCAATCTCTGTCAGTTGCAAAGCTGAGACTACAATGGATGCTTTATTGAAAAAAACATAAGCACATATACACGCGGGCATGAAGGTGAGGTGAGGTGGGTATGAAACTATGGTTTGAATGTTAGAATACCTGCAAAAATATTCAACAAATAGGACTGAAAGGAAACTTTTTAATAGAAGCATGGCATATTGATAGCAGTGATCTGAACAAAGGCATGTGTAATTCAGTGAAGCAGTTAATTATGATTGTGAAAGACACTATTGAAATACTTGCATGCTGGAGTCGAGTCAAAAGCCTTCCTCTGCAAACTATCCTATTCCAAAACATGCTAAGAATAGTTTTCACCAGTTAGCTAAAACCAAAACTTGATGCTAAAAGTGCTCAATATAATAGTAAAAATATAAAAATGTACAAAACCTGGCATATCTGTAAATCTAAAGACAATACTGAACAAATCTAACTTGAGAAGTTTATAATAAGATAGTGTATGTGTGTTTTATTTCAGATTAACCACATGAAAGGCTATGTTAATAAACAACTGATTCTGTCATATTTTTTGACATCTGATCTGACAGTCGTTTAAAGACACTATCATATTGTAGATTTGAGCCACCAGATGTACTTGACTGTATTAACTGTTCAGTATTAATTTTTTCTTTCACATCCACAATTGTGGCTTGTGGCATGTTAAAACCTTCGAAAGGTCCATTCACGGTATATCCAAAATAATCCAGAAACAAATCATTAACATCGGAATGATCATCTGGCTTCGGTATGTCACCTGCATGCTCGCCTCTTGAGTGGGGTGGGGGTGGGCCTGCAAACTCGTACTGCATCTGCCAGGACCCCATTTACCAGCATGTTCAGAAATAAGAGTCTTACGCACCGTGCACCTCCTTATTTGCTTATCGCTATGCTTTCTTCCCATGTTAAATGTTAACCACGTTAGTATAGGTGCAGAAAAGGAACGAAGAACACACAGGACACTGAACACACGACTTCACATGGCGACGAACAGGACGAAACTGGCGGATTACAAAGACACCCAAATGAACCCCCCAGTGACGCAACTATTTACATTAGATGCGCACATTTAGACGCGATGAATTTGCTTCTCTATTTAACAACATTTAAATCAACATTAAACTTTTACTTAACCACATGAAATGCCATGTAAATAAATAGCAACAAAATACCATACAGGTCCATATTAACCTTTTTATATTTATTTTACTTTTTAGCTCAAATGACTTCTCAGTCAACTGAGCTTATGTGGTGGTTAGGCATCCGTGTTCGGTCCGTCGGCGTCCACAATTCACATTTTCGAATTCTCAAGAAAAACTGGGCAGATTTACTTCAAACTTGGTTGCAATGTACCTTGAGTTAAGTCTCGACCAGGTGTGTTCAAACAATTATGCTCCAGTGAGATGAGATTTTTTAATGAATTTTTCTTGTTTTGTGTTCTTTGTGTTTGTTTGCTCTGTTTTTTATTTTCTTTGTTTTTGTTTTTTGTTTTTGCAAATCTAAAAAAAAAAAAAAATTCTCCGTAACTGATCACCCCATTGCTTTGATATCACACATTTTCTAGGGACTTCTAGTTCTAATTTGCTCACCAGGTGGCGCTGCAACTGTTTTCTATCCTTCTCATTTGGTGTCTTTGTTCGCTATTTTCGACTTGTTCTCCACAACTGTCAGTCAGGTTAAGCTGAAACTTAGGGGATGCGTTCCTTGATAAAGGGTTAAACAAAGCTATTCACTATGGTGTGGATTCTTGACTTTCAACGATTTTTTTTTCAATTCGGGTACTTATTAGTAAATGCAACCTTCCCATTGATTACTATGTATGTCATTGGACATTCAAATGCTAATAAAAATTTCCGAGTCTTTCTCTGGAGCCGTCCCCCAGATAAACTAAAAATTTGTTGGCAATGTACCTGGAGTGGTTTTCTATCAAGTTCATTCAAAATGGTCTTTTTATTTGTTTTGTTTTGAACGGGGAAACCGCTCTCCAAATTGCTTTGATATCGCACAGGAACACTCCTTGGGACTCCTGATTCTTACTTTGTTCTTGATGCCTGAATTTATCGATGTTTTTTTCAATGTGCTAGCTGGTTGGTGCATGCTTTTTATTTATGTATTAAATTGAATGGGCATTACAATGCAAATTCATATTTGTGACTTCTTCTCCAAAACCATTAAACAGATGCACTTGAAACTTGGAGGAATGTACCTTGGGTGAGCCTCTGCCAGATTTGCTCAAATGCTTGGGGTCCAGGGAATTTTGGATTTTTAATGAATTTTTTTGTTACTTTTTTGACAATATATATATATATGTATATATATATATATATATATATATATATATATATATATATATATATATATATATATATATATATATATATATATATATATATATATATATATATATATATATATATATATATATATATATAAATCTTTTCGGAAACCACCCAGAGAATTGCTTCCAATCGCACAGGGACACTTGTGGAGACCCCTAGACCTTAATTTGTTCAATGGGTGATGCTGCGATTTTACTGTTTGTTTGTTTGTTTTTTTTCGTTTTTTTTTTCGTTTTTTTTTTGTTTTTTTGTTTTTTTGCGATTGACAGGGGGATATGCGTATGTTATCGAAAAGAAATCCTGGTCTGAAACAAAGCGGACCTTGATATCATAGTGCACAGGACCATTTCAGCCTGTGCATGTAGGGTCAGCTAAACACAGGACTGTCAGAGTCCTCTTGTGTGTGTTTGTGTGTGTTGTTTTTGTTTTATCAAACTAGTTTTTTACCAATCTGCAGTGAGTGCAAGTTGTGCTTGCTCTGACGCTGCCTGACAGACTGACTGAGGATGTCTAATGAGATAAAGCCACTGCCTAGTTTTGCTGTGAACATATGAAGCCAACGAAAATATTTATTTAGGAGTAATTCTCCCTTGGATAGAAAAATCAAGTGCACAACATTTTGTTTCAAATGTTGGCGCATCCAGGGGCATTATTTTCACGTCTGATATTTTAGGCATACCTTGTATTTCAATTAAAGACGCACAATGCCCTCTTTGTATATATTGCTCTGGGAGTTTTTAGTATAGGTTATAAGGAAATGTTGGACGTTAAAACATTTTATCTTTTTAACGAAGGGAGGAGCCCCTGTCTGTCATTAAATATTTTGACGTCTCACTTGCTTATAACCGACTGAAAAGACAACACTAGCTGATTAGCCAGTGTGTTGAGGTGTAAAAGACGAAAATGCCCATCCACGCGCTATAGTATAAACTACCGCATGCACACATGCGCTAATTCTCTCTACATGTACAATACTGTTGGTCTGATTTACTGATAAAATGGGCTCACATTCAAATAAACATATGCAGTAAAACAGTATTCTGAAACTGGCTGAGCCTGAAGACGCTGAGGTGTACAAAATGATTTCCCACAATGATATCCTTGAGGATTTACAGGCTAGTTTCACACAAGACGTATTTTAATTCAAATGCAGCAACTGCAATGAAGATGGCTGCAAACATGACAGATTCAATGTTTGATGAAGCAGTAAGCGACGCAGAATTGTAGGAAATGTGTACAATAATTCACTTTGGAGGGAAGAGTTAAGAAAACTGCATTGGTCCGTCATTGGATTTTTCTTGTGGGGCCAATATCACGTTGTTATGTCTCTATTAAAAAAAAAAAAAACAGAAAAAAACGTGCATCATAGTTGATATTTTCATTATCATGTGTTATTTTGCTTGGTTTATCATTTCTCCTTTTCATACGAAAAGAGAAGGCAATGTTTTGCCTTCTCCTGTTTACTATAAGGAGAAACCATGGTCAGCAGTGGTCAGAAGAAATCACGACCCAGGACGCCGAGTGATGTTTTCTTCAGACTTACATTAGAAACCACAAATGAACAGGGTTTCTCCATTTGAAACCATGATGCCTTTACTAAGGATTTTTTTTTTTTGCAACCAAGCCGTCAATTTTACTACAAAAATCATAAAAGGGACTTCGAGCTTCTTTTACACCCAGTGCAGTATTTGCTGCCACCTGATTGTATGATTGGTCACACGAAAGGTCAAATGAGCAAGCGATATCCAGTGACCATAGGTTTGAATCCCATCTTTAAAATTTTGGGGTATTGAGTTCAAACATAGCAAAATTTCAAAGTCCAGCACCAAAACCAGTGCCAGGATAAAGGCTGTTAGCCGTGGTTTATTATGAAAAAGGGAAAACAAAATCACTGGTGGAAACAATGGGACCATGGTTTAATTGAGCAGGGTACACTCGTCCCAAGTGGATGTTTACCTTGTTCTATATTCGTTGATTTTTCCATTCTATTTCAGGACACTGGCTTAATATTTCCGTCGATTGATAACGACATTCTATTCCAGGTGTTCGCCGTTGGGGCAGGCGTGTTTTCACAACGTTAATGATTATGTAGTTACAATTAGAGCAACACTAACAATGCTTTTGTGTGAAAAGTGTTCATTATGTGTGTACTTCACTTGTTATTTTATAGTAAAGGAAGACCTTAACCCACGCCTTCACAGAAAGAAAGGATTATGTGATATAATAAACACTTATTCCGTCTCCAAATTGGTCTGTTTCTACTACCTGTGTTACAAAAAATTTTAAGATCCCCGAAAACAAAAGAAAAAAGGCCTTGTGCATTTTAAGATGTTTTGGTGTTAGAGGTGCAGCCTGTAGTAGCTAAAGACTCATTTACAGGATCCAGACCACGCCTCCCACCTTGGCCTGAAATCTGACCAAGGCTACTAGTCGTGGAGACGCAGCACTTTAGGTTGTCATGCTACAGTAGATAAGATCCACAACAATCATTTAGATCAAACATGACAGAACATATGAACATTAAACAGTATTAAAATGGGTAGAAAATTTCTAGTCAGGGCAATAAACTATGTGTTTTTAATCCAACTGATATGTTACCATCGTATAATATATGCATATTTCCAGAGGAAAAAAGATGCCATCCCCGTTGGTTTAACTCGGGCCTCTCTAAATATACCTTTACATTGAAAATATGGGTGTTGGATGGAATATTATGTTATTTTAACAGGACAGCTTAGGGTATGCCTGAGCAGTCACACCCACACAAATGCCCTGAAACAAGACAACAGCCAGGGAGACGCAAAAAGTGTGTCTGGTACTGGGATACTTACATGTAGGGGCTTTATCAGGGGGCCATGGCACTACTAGGATCAATGTGAATCCACAATGCCATGTCGCAGGGTCAAACAACTGTCTGAAGTTGACAGAGGCAAAATCAGTGCGATGTTGGAGGCTGGCCTTCACCAGCGGAAAGTTGCCAGGATAATGGGGTGCTCCAGGCCATCGGTAAAGAGGTGGTGGGACTGTTTCCAGGAAACCAGTGGATGCAAGAGGAAGGCTGAATCAGGGTGAACAGGAGTGCCCGATGAAATCGGTGACCGTTACTTGAAGCAGTAAATGAGAGGCATACTTTTTTTCCAAGGAAGGGAACTGTCAGTGGTGGCGCCAGGCCAGCAACATCAGAGCATCACAGTCTACCATTAACAACAGACGGGTGGAGGCCAATCTGGGGGGCATACTGCTCTGCCGTTTGCTTCCCTCTCAGTCATGCACACAAGACATGACGGGTATAGTGATGTGAGGAACATGCAGTCTGGACCAAAAATCAATGGAACAGTGTGGTGTTGTCAGATGAATGCCGATTCTGCCTGGATTTCCACGATGGAAGATAAGGGTTCGACAAATTCCTTCCGAGAGGTTCGTAGAAAGAGGTATGGTTGAATATGACTGCTACAGAGGAGGCAGTGTTATGATGGGGGGAGGGGGGCGGGGGCAATTGTAGCAACAGGGAGAACAGCTCTCATCACGGTGAATGAGATAGCAACAGGCCTGCGCTACGTGGACAAGATCTTGCCCACATTTTGATGCAACAATATCCAGGGCTGCTGTTTCAACAGGATAACGTACGACCACACTGCCTGAGTCCCCATGCAATATCTGTAGCAAAACAATAACCCATTGTTTCCATGGTCAGCACGTTATTCTGACCTGCCCCCCCCCCCCCCGATCATTTGTTGGATGTGGCCAGCCGTCGCAGCAGAGACATGTATGGAGAAGCCACAGCCACGGTGGACTAACTGGTATACGGCCTCGCAGACCAGTGAAATCGCACAAAAGTTCCCTAGAGTAAAATATTCCTCACCTGATATAAGACTAACATTTCACTACTTTTATTTGTGCATTATGTATGTATTTTCCAGTTTAAGTTTAATTGTTATAAACATGATAAACAAATTGTCTATATTATTTTGGGAAATTGTGCTGATTGGAGAATTTTAATAGTTTTGCCCTTGCAAACGATGACAAATGACAGATACCGAAAGACGAAAAAGCTGAAAAACACTAACCTGTGTTGACTGTCCGACCTGCACACCCCCCAAATCCTTTCACTTCAGCTTGAGTTGAAGAGACTGACCAAACGTCAAGAGAACAGGCACTCGCCAAACTAGAAAAGGCCTTTTGTAATGCCCACAAGATAATTAAAGACGATCCCATAAACTCAAAAAACGCTTACGCGGTTGTGATTGGTTTCATTGTCTGCTGTGAAAGGAGAACTTGGCTTTCCCCTGATCCTTCCACATTTTCATATATGTCACGGGCACCTGCTTAATTCATTATCAAAGTTTGTTGTGTCTTGAGGGTTGGGCACAGTTGTCAATACATCACTTGGCCAATCAGTGTTGCGTTCCTTAGCAACCGGATACAAGGCATGTTGGGTCATCAAAGCATTTTAAAAACTGCGAAGGGTGGAGCCCTTTTAATTTCCATTTTCCATACTAAAAAAATCTTTAAATGTCAATTGAGTACAATTTAGTTATTTTATGCGCGCGTGAATCTAACCAATCATAGTATTCTGCGGAAACTAACAAAGTGAAATGAGCAGAAATGTCAGAAGTAAATTCGGGCAACAGTCACATTGTGCAGATTCCCGCTGTTTTGCGCAATTGCGCCGTCATAAAACCCTGTGGACAATGAGCTTACAAATGTATACTATTTCGGACGCTTCGCACATTGTACCTACATTGTTTACAATACTTTCAAAACTATGGTAAAACAGACAGCAAAAAAATGAAATTATTACGATTTTATATTATGTGAGACACGTGGCATAATGTTTAAGTCAACCTATTCGATGTTTCTTCGATATGCTTCCTTTTTACCAGAGCTCTCAACTAAAGACTTGACGGTAAAACTAGTCTGGAGGCACAGGTCGCGCTAGTGAATGTGGCGCAATAAATGCATATTCACGTTTTGACTTACAAATGCAGAAATTGTGGAATAACAATAGTCTTGCTGTTTTGTGAGAGTATAATAAAACATGCGATGTCAGTGTAGTGTCCGAAATTGCAATCTTGTCCGAAATTAGAAGCCATTCCCTTCAAGCGTATGATGTCGACGGACGGTGTGTCCGGCAACGATTTTTATCAGATACTGCATCATCTTTTATGACACGCTGACCTGTGTAAGTGTCATGTGCAACTCCTCGTAGCTGGAACTAAGTTTGACTGGTTGAGCAACTATACTTAAGCTTGCATTTGGGGAATTTTTCTTGAGAGGAATCTCGGATTTTATGCAAAGTGGCAGGGTTTACTTGTGGAACGTTTCTGTTCATAGCCAAAAATGTAGGCCAAGACATTCATGTGGAACGACTTACGAGACAAGTCAACATGTCACTTGTGTTAACAAGTTCACAGCACCAGTTGCAGTATTTTGACCTACCCAAGGTCAGGGGCAATGGGAAGCCCCACCTTGGCAATTAAAGGGGGGATGGGTTGGGTAACCCAATGGGAAAAATCAATGGGCTTGTGTCTCAAAGGCCTGATGAAAGCTGTCTTCTATGGATACAGTTCGGATACATAAATACATTTATTTGTGGTCACACATGTACAAAACAAAGCGTAACTGCATATACCGATGTCAATCGTTTTACTAGAGCTGGACTTGCCCTTTTTTGCTGACCATATGCAAGGGAATCCATGGAATGTGGTAAAAGTGAGAGTAGAGAATTTTATTCAAAACTTTTTGTTGATAAATGGAAACAATCTCTTGTCCGGGAGCATGCATGCAATTCGTCGTCCTTCATCGCCAGAACAAGTTGAGGACATATAGCTTGTTCAAAGACTCATTTTGACATAAACGTATGTTACCTTGGCTATGGCGCCTAAGAATAGGCAGACGTTTGCACTCTTCTGTTGTGGTGTAGCGCCCCTGCGCATTGAAACAGGTCGGTACGGGGCTAACAGGATACCGGTAGAAAAGCTAGTATGTTACATATGTAATAAGGCAGTGCAAGAGGAGTTTCATGCATTACTTGACTGTGTTCTATATGAGGAAGAGAGAAAACCCCTAATAGACATGTCGTCGCACAAGATACATAATTTTGCTGCACTGAATCTTGACGACAAACTGAGAACAGTATTCTCAATTGCACGCCCAGAATCAGTCAAGTTGTTGGCCAAAACCATGAATGATTGCTTAGCGAAGCGTCAACCCGTTTATGTTGACGTGTTGTAAATAGTGACGTAACGACTTATATTTTTCTTTCACCGTTTATTTTCAAAGTCTCTCGTAGCTCTTTTTCAGACCGGCTGCATTTTAATGTTGCCCTTTTTATAGCGCTGATTTATCTTGATATTTCTTAGGCAGGTAAGAGTATAAGAGATAGTTACATACTAACTGGGTTGTTATTCTCAGGCCCATAAAACGTCATTGAATTACGAAAGTGTAAGCCCCTCGCATGATTGCTGCACCGTTCTGATGATGGTTTTGTTAAGATATTTCATATAAGCATAACGGAGAAACTTAACAAACCTAAATCTGTAAGCCCGTGTACCGTTTTAACACTATCAAATCCGACTTATAGTCAAACAGCAAAGTATTTTTCCATACTACTCACTGCAAAATTAAGGTTTCTATACCATTATATGGATAAACAATATATTTTGTTTAAAGAGCAAATAACGTTCATAAAGTTTGAAATTTATAAGAAAAGGGTATTTGGCTTTTTTCATTTTTTCTAACCAAAATGTGTTTCTAGGGGTATTTATATTGAGATATTTTTCAGCCATTGAATATTTTGATAATTATTTTTGTCTAATACTGATTTAGCATTTTCAAAGGGACTATCAAGTCTCCAGAAATCAACAGTATATACAGTCTTAACTTCCATTTCTTTTTATTTTTAAAATAAATTTTATTGAATCATTCATAGTCTAGAACCATTACAGAATAATTTTTCAGTATCCTTAAATCGTACACCCATGTTGATTTATCATCACTATCTGTAAACTCAATATAATGTAGTATATATGTATTTTTCAGTCGAGATGCTCATGATCTTTTCATTGAAAGTGATTTTATAGGAATGCTTTTAGATTATCTTTAACTATCGTCGATTGATATTGACTAAAATATAGCTTTTATTGTTTGAATGGTCATTCCTCTTGACTGATTTCCATTTGCTTTGTTATCAAGTAGATAAATAATAGTTGAGTTTCAATTTAATGTGAGATACTTTTTGTTTTAATTTAAAGTTTTTTTCCAGAAATTTTACCTGTAAATTTGTTTCTTTTAGTGAAATAGAATTAACATACTATATAGTGGCATGTTTGGTCCAATCCAAAACCAATAAGCAGAAATCAAGGCAACCCCTGCACAAGTTGAAACTGATGTATCGTCACCCGTCTTTTTATTTTTTATTTTTTTTATAATTTAGAAAGTTTGTTACCAAAATATAGCTGGTCCATAATATGCATTACCTATTATTCATAGTCCGCTAAGAAAGCAGTCGTCCCCAATGAACAAAATCTTATAGCAAGGAATGTACAAATTTGCCACACGAAAACGGATGCAACAAAATCAAGTGATCGGGTACGAATCTTAAACACGATTTATCCGCCAACATCAAAACAGTGAAAGTAGTGATGTTCAGCATAAAGAGAAATTTAATTAACCCAAACCTTTATCCGCAAGCATCAAAAGTGTGCACGTTTCATGTTTAATGTAAAGACAATCTTACCCAAACCTTTATCTGCGAGCATCAAAAGTGTGCAGCTATTCATGTTTAATGTACAGAGAATCTAATAGAAACCAAATCTGTAAGCCCAAGTACCGCTTAAACACTACTTAGTCCGATAATCAAACTCCTATTCCTACCACTCACTGAAAAACTGCAAAGTTCTAAGTCATTATGTGAATCAGCAATTAATTTTGTATCAGGAGCAAATTATATATTCACAAAATTTGAAATTTAGGGGAAAAAAGGTTTAGGCATGATTGGCTCTTAAATAACATTGGGGAACCAGCACCAGACTTGTTTTAGTGCCATTAATCCCCAGAAGAGTCATTCTGCTAGCTTGGGACACCTCTACGTTGTAACATGTCCGTCAGAACACCGTGATTGCCACTTTGATCCTCTTCGACGCTAACCGATACCAAATCACAAAATCGTGCTTAAATGATAAATAACATTCATCTTCACATGTTAATGATGCATCACTGGTAGGCCAGTAAGAAATCCCATAACATCACATGCCGCTCATCAACATGATTTTTTTTTTTTTGCAATATTATTACCAGAAATGGACCAGAGCCGCCAATAACACCTGCTTCCTGAATAATACAGCCGATTTGTCAATAGCTGTCATCACCACACTCTGTGAGTATTACGCCTAACGCGCGTTCCTGAAAACTGTTATCTCAGCCACTGGGGCCAAAACTTCAATGGATAAGGTTTTTATTCTGCACTAAGATTTTGCACATCCAGAGATATAGATTACCATCAAATGATGATATCGTCGCAAAAAGTTGGGCTATGTACATATTTCCGTGTGTATCAAGTATGTTATACAGAACGGCTACATGCTGCAAAAATAACCCCAAAAACATGAATCACCAGAACCACAACCACAAGCAGCACTACCCCGTGATCTTATTTGCCCACACCATAACCTCAAACACAAAACGCAGTCAAGTGACATTCATAAATTGCGAGGACACCCCGTTCATTGACATAAAAAAAATACAAGTGGTCAAAGAGAATATTTCAGCACATAGGACACATTTGCTCTGGGTCTCGATGCTATTACATGGTATTTTCTGAGGGAATAGAACGCTATTTAATTTTTATGTATTGCAATAATGAATAGCGGCATATGACTATGTGTCACTGCTACCAAAGCATGATATGGCTGTAACAAGCTTCCCTGTCTACGCTACGTAGCTTTACTTTATGGTATTTCGGCAGGGAATCTCTGAGGATAAGCGTCTTTGATCGACGTTGAATATGACGTATCTAGGTCAAATTATGAAGGGTGTTAATCGGCAGTGAACATTACTGTCTGACCCAAGGCCACCTTTTGTTTTATACACTCAGTGCTGCAGATTTTGTTTTGTACAAATCTGTAAACCACGTGTAAAAGTTTTACTTTTTTCAATTTGGTTTGTGGAATCCTGTGCAAAAATCGCCATGCAAAGAGCCAATTAAATTTCATTGTGTTCCCTTCGTCCAAATTTACATTGATAACCATCCACAAATCATCAAAAATGCGGGTAAATTTTGATTGAGCAATTTAAATTCAACGTTGTATTCTCGACAAAGTTAGTGCTGATAATTAAGAAGATCAGGAAGTTAGTGTCTTGAGCTTTAGAATAAATATCACTAAACCATGCCTAACTGTTTTGCCACCCTTATTTTCACATGGCGTTAAATGAGTACTTAAACCTTACATTGGCGGAAAGCGATGATATTTTATTTGGCGCTATGTTTTTTATTGAATTTACGTGAGAACATTATAACATTTCCTTCCCTTATCATTTGTATTAAACATAAAGGAACAGGATATAATTTCCTTGTTGAGATGCTTATGCTGGAGAGATTCTTTGGACCTGCTTGGCACCCTCGTTATAAATATGCAAATGTGTTTGAATGAAATGTCACGGTGGTATCGTGCAATAAAGGGTGAGGGGTGGTCATCAGACAGTTTCATGTTGTGACACATTTACATATTTATTCGTATCTGAATCGATAGTATATTTAATCTTCTGGTGTGCATACTGTCAACATGGCTGTCAATAATATGATCAATTTTAAACCAGATTTACTTTGATAATTCGAAATAGAAGAGATGCAATGCTCACAATTTACTGTCGCTCCTTAAAAATTGTTTTCAATTCCAATGTTGCATATTTTGTGTCACGATATATCTTTGTTTTCATCAAACTGTTAACACTTAAAGTTGCAGGTCCTTGGCCCAAATATAAGCTTTATAAAACCACATTGATTATATGGATACTTGGAAAATTTTAAAATGAGTGCAGGCGATAGCGCCCATATCCAATTTATGAGCTATGATAAGCACAGCAGGATGGTCGAAAGGATGGCGATCCCACGGATCTATATACATGGCAATGGAACATTCGTCTATCAGTATACTTAGTTTTCACTTTGCATGTAGTTTGGGGATAATTCATTACCATAGTACGCTTTGAACGTGCGTTATTAAGAGCAATAATAGTTCCAACCAACATGTTGCTTTCTATATTAACATCAATTTGTAGCCAGTGCCACGTAGAGGCTCTCGCTTTTAATATTTTGTTGATTCACAAATGTAAAAGAAACACTTTTGATCTTGGGAATAATTTCTAATCATATTTTAGCAAACAAATTAAGATTCTCATGAGGTGTTTAGGTATTATAATTTTACAGTTATTTTAGTTTGTAGACTGTTTGAAGTTCTTTATACACGGTATATTTCCCTCTAAATTATTCAAGTTGGCAATAAAAAGCAAATTTCATACACAATGGAAGGAAAATCTAAATTCACAAAGTGGTGAAGATAAAAAAATTACGAACTTATTCTCTTTACAAATCGAATTTAAATACAGAAATGTATCTTTACCACGTAAAAGATTTCAAAATACGTAAAAATAATACTCGACTCCGCACAAGCGCTCATAATTTATATATTGAAACTGGTCGACATGAAAGACCCAACAAAATTCCTGCTACGCAAAGACTTTGTGATACCTGTAAAGAAATTGAAAACAAAAGGCACTATATTTTGGTGTGTTCTAAATTCGACCAACCAAGAAAGAAATTTTTCGACCACATAACACAAATTTTCAATTTAGATGGCCTTGACGAGGAAAGCGTATTCACATTCATCATGAGCCTTAATGATACAGAACTGATATCCAGATTTGCCATCTACATAAAAGAATGCACAGAAATTAATGGACCTCTCTAACTTTACTTTACGTTTTAACCCCCCCCCCGCGCACCAACCTCCACTTGTGTAAATTTGCCCTGCCATTGCAACATTGTTCTATACATGCTTCAACATACCTTTCTGTTTGTGTGTTAATTTTTCTTATACTTGTGTTTTTGTAGTGTCATATTGTATTGTTTTGGAAAAATGCCGTTGTTTGTTATATACATGGTTCAGCCAATAAAATTCATATATCATATATTATGAGAACCATATCGTATTTTTAATTTCTCTGGCGCGGAGGATCAGAATTGCCTCTCTGAATAAGTTTGACACGACAGTGTTTCATGTTACAAATTAACACCTGACCCCTATAGCAATTGCATGTTAGCATTTTTGGTCGATTCTTTCCCCATAGCCAGGTAAGAAAAGAACATTCCCGCCTCAACCTGACTGAAAATCACACCAGGGGTAAGGCTTTGTGGGGATGGAGAAATACCTGCCAATAGCTTTTAATCTGTCAGTGCCAATATGGCTTAAGTCAAACTCTTTAAAACGAACTAATCTGAATCATGATAAATAGACCAAATTCATACTCCTTGTAAGGAGACGTTTCATTCAAGTAGCAACATGCCTTCATTTAATAGGAAATGATAGTCTAGGTCAACTGCTTTCCCCGATGCATTGCGCCCAAAGCACGCCCAGGAATGCTGATGATTCAGTTTAAATGTTGCCCTGAAAGACATAAAATTAAAAATCATTAGCAGCAACAGCAATACGACGACCACCACTTTTATTTGATTCTAAATAAATAGGAAAATAAAAATATGTCGAGATAAAATCACACAACGCAAATCATAAAGCACATCATACGTTACAATAGTAGCGTGAATTACACAAATAGTCTACACCACCCTTCTGAATACATTTTAATCTGCAAAGAAGCCATATCAAACTAAAGTGGGTAATCGCTCTTCCACATATCAACAGCACGAAAAAAAGAGCCATACAGCACAAAAACATCATGACTGAATGCTCCATTTGGGTAACGCAAGACATGTTACGCATCGGCACATAAGGTGCTTATCAGGTTTACATTGAAATTTGTCAAATTAACAACCATTACGCCTGCAACGAATGGATGTGTGCTGCTTATTTCATTACGTTTTTCATAAAACGAAGTAAGACGTACATGTATGCAAGCTGGAATCATGTTTTGTTCAATAAACCGGTTCAAAGACCCATCGCATAGCACTTTATAAAATCAGGTGATAGAACCCCCATATCGTGGTATAATTCTAAGCTCTACAATATCAAACAAAATGGATTACGCGATTTACAACAACTTTACCATAAATCTACAAGGAGATGAGAGCTTTTTAAGGGCTCAACCCTGACGCATTTCAAGCAAACTAATAAATTCCCGAATAGACAGAACATTGTAATCAAAATTCAGGAAACTTAAGATTTAGCAAAGCAACGCACAAGTGAAACCGTAGCACATTCATGCTTGCATTTATATATACGCAAGCGCATATACATACATACATGCATACATACATACATTCTTACATACATACATACATACATACTTACATACACACTTACATACATATATACATAAATATATATATGTATGTATGTGTGTAAAAATCTTAACAGTTTCCGATATATATATATATATATATATATATATATATGTATGTATGGGAAACGGTTCAGATTTTTACAGCAGGAATAATTCTACAGGCATACATGAATACACAAAAACACATGGTACAGGTACACATACAATATCTTAAAGCACATGGTCTTATGTTTTGTATGTTCGAAGCATATTTTGTCTGCATCTTTTAGAGCATTGTCACTGAAATGAATAGTCTCAACACCAAAAAGGCTTCACACACATTGTGCATTAATGTTTTGGCTGTATATTAAATATTTGCAACATTATAATTATTGCATCAATATAAGCTCAAGTCGAAAATGAATTCCACATGTGAGACTCGAAGCGTTAAAATAAATAATCATATCAGACAATATGGGAAATGATGCAACTAGACATTATAATGAACCATTATTGTGTTTGTTCCCATTTTCAAGAATGCAAAATGTTCGGTAAATAGTGCTGACGGTACCAAAGCATCGATAAAATTTAAGTTTAGAACTACGACTTGTCTGCACAGCACACTTAATTGGTGATGGGCATGTGCAGTTATGAAAATATATTTTGGTGTTGATTGCAAAATGCCAGGCTTGTAGGCACGACAGTACAGCACTAACTGTTTGCTGTTTACATTAAAATCTCAATATCTATCCCAAGGGCCACAGAACACATATATGCTGCTTTCATCACAGAAACCAATCCAAGAGTGCAACGCTACGATCTGGTTGTGGTTGTACTTTAAGAACCCTATTTCGTGGCAAGGCAAAGAAAATTTGGCACGCTGCATTGCGAAACAGAGTGCAAAATACTTTTCACCTTTTACGAAGATGAACATGCAGGAAAAGGTTGCTCCATCGCCTTCTGTGACTGCAATAGCTCCAAACTTGTATATCTAGAACACTAACAGCACTTTTAATAGAAGCTCCAGCATTTCTATTTGCGTGCGTTTACCATGTTCGTATCAGATGCAATAACAAGCATCAAATTCAAAGGCCTGTTAGTTGAACAAAGGTGACATCATCCAAGCGATGGTAATGATATGACGTTGAAAACAAGTATGAGTTGCATGGCCATTCTCAAAATAGCCAATGCGATTGTTGCGTACATACTCTAAGAGAGTTTCCTGGAATGATAATATCAACGATTGGACAATTGAGAAGTTCCCCCAAATGCAAGAACCTGGTCGGGCTTATATAGCCAAATCAGCACAAAGTACATTCAACTTTATGAGATGAAAAGATGAAAATGTATAGGGCGACTATTACATACTGTTAATTCCTTTCCTGACTGATTCCTGGGTTCTGCATACCCTTTTCATAGTTTGTTGTGCATGTTTCACCTGTTTTATCAGTAGATATTCATGGAAGTACAAAGCCTGAGAGATCGATGCTGCACCTTGAAGCATATTTAAGCAAGACAGTTAAACAGCCTGTATAACGTACAATAATGGCATTGCTCTGATATTGCAGAGATATTAACAATATAAGTAAAGTACTGTTATATTTGTGAAGCCGCTGGTGTTCAAAATGTTCATGTGCGCTGACAAAAGAGCATATTCTCTGCGAGAACAGATGAAAAGTTGCTAGACGGACGGCTTTTGAAACCAAATCTAAAATCAACAAACACACACAAAAAAAGTGCTGGAGAATTCCATTAAATGTGTTGGCGCCTTTGTGTGGCTGCTACTTGTATATGAAAAGAAATGTGAACTTCATCTCTGAACCCTTTGATGCTATATCCCCAGATGGAACTATTCGTACAAAATAATAGCGTTATCGCCTACACGTACATATACACATGTATTAGATATGATCCAAGGAAATGAATATTCGCGCTCCCAATGCCAGATTAGTTGCCCATCCTGGATGAAAGGTGTGCCCTCTCGTCATTTAACTCTTTCAGTGCCACATTATGACAAATTAAGCAACTTTCCTTGGCACGTTTTGGGTGCAATGGACGCAAAGCCTGCCGAGGAAAGCTGTTGACCTGGACTTTTTTTACCCATATAACTACGAGCATGCTGGTACATAAGTGAAAAGTCTTTCTACAAGGAGTATGAATCGAGCACCCTTATTGTAATGGACAGCAGTTCGTTTCAAGAAGAGTTAATAGGTCAAAAGTGCGGGCCGTGAGTGCACCTTTACACGCAAGGTTCCATTATCTTTGATAAGTGGAGCTTCCATTTTGGAACATATGTGGTGTGGGGAACCAATTAAAGACCATGTGAAATTGCATGACAGCTCACACACCAAGGTCTCCTCATATAGATTTCAAATGCATCTGAGAGGACCATATAGCCAAACTTGAAGGAGCGGTCATTTTGATGCAAACAGGGTACTTTAAAGTGCCTTTCATGGTTAACTAATACGCTTAACATGCATTTAGGTACATGGTGGCCCCAAGTGGGGCAACCTTACTGGTCCTATGAATTGTGAAAGGTATTGATATGCACAGATTCAGCGCACCAATCTTCATTTTTGGACACGGTATGATTTGTCTAGAACAAATGTACCCTGAAATGTAAAATGCCTGTGATAATTGTTGAACAAAGCAGTAGGTTATTCGGTGAAAAATAAACTGTTAACATTTATAACGAAATATGGACATACCTTTTACCAGTGCAACCAAATTCTGCTCTCAACATACATGTTTTTTTACACATGTGTAGAAAATACACTACGTTCGAAGTTTCCATCGTGATTGTTTTAAAATTGTGATGTAACAAAGCAGTTTCGGTCGCCTATAAGCATAGTACACCTATTGCCCACACAGATAGCGTACTACCAAAAGAAAATACAATATCTCTACGGAAAAGGAAATATGTGCGTGAGGCCGCATTCGTATAGTTTGATCTGATCCTGAATTAAATCTTACGGTAGAAGTCAATGTGCCTTTGAGCCTTGAACTACTGAATCATTGGCCTTATGTTTGATCTAAACTTGCAGGATTTGTTAATCTATGTTCTCCACTGTACGATGAACTTTGGTATCAAAGTTTCTATATTATCAAATCAATTTAACAATTCAATCCTGATTTTAATCTTGGGTAAAAGATTAAAAACTGGATCAAATTAAGATTGCTTTTATTAGATAAACCTGTAAATCCTTAAGTTCATATTGTAGCCAAGATCATATATTGGCTGGTTCATGAAGTTTTGATCAAACATTGAGTCAAGGATTAAGTAGTTTAGGGCCAAGAGCACACTTATTTTTTTATTTGGGGATTAAAGTGAGGATAGGCTTAAAACTCTTTGTGAGTATTACTACCGGTGTTTTGCCTCTGCAAAGAAAATTATATTATGGTCACTAAGAAACAGATGAGGTGTACATAGGTTCACCAGCGACGACATGTGTTTCAGCCTGAGACTTTCACAAGAAAGCGGAAAATCTGCTCAGTTTGTGCTTATTATTTAGGACCATCAACACAAACAATATTTAAGTTCTAAGTTAAAAAGTCAAGGTCACCCATATCTTTTTAGCCCTAATCGTACCAGAGGTCTATCATATGTATATGCAACTTTACTGTGTAGAGAGACATTTTTGTCGCTGCTTTGCAATCAAAAGTATCTTTGTTTTTTAATCAACAAGAGATTATAGAGTATCTAATGCTAATTGATCAACCTTAATTGTTGTGAGAAAAGCGTTAGAATGGCATTTTCGTGTTCATATTGCTTATATATCCATTACATCTAAACAAAACGAAATGCTTGTATTACTTGCAACTGGGGATTGTGTGCACAGGGTGGCCTTTTGCTTTGTGAGGGACATCTATTTTAAGTGGCCGACTGTCGTGTGTGAAAGTCTACGTTACCTGTTTCTTCAGGTCAGATGGCCTTCAACTATATGTAGCAAATATTTCTTTTCAAATATAGTTATCTGAACTGCCCAGTCGTTTCTAAGTAGAGATACCTTCTATTTATGGCCCAGTTTCCATGATTATTTAGTTAGTTTGAATTGATCACTTTCAAAATATAAAATCTTTTGGATGCATCATAACAAGATGATTATAAGTACAGTCATATATGAATTTGTATGACTGATTTATAAGGTACAGTTTAAAAATTTTGTGTTGTCACATAACATCACTACAATGGAGGTAAAAAATTTAACTCCCTCTCTTTCGACCTTCTCGTATATAATGGACCAGATATATTCTAAATTAAAACGTTTGATTTATATCTTCAAACAGGATCCTCAACATGGGCAACACTTTTGGGTCCATTTGTTATTGACAAATTCAGATTTTCTTCAAATGTTTTTCCAAAATCTGACAAATTAAAGCAGAGGCTTCCAGAGTTTCAAAAATACATTTGGAGCAATGTAAACTATATATAAACTATGAAAGAACAGGCAACTGACAAGCTGAGCTAACAAATATAAAAGGGGCAAATGATGGACCGCAAGGATTTATGGCTATTATTCTTTTTATAATTGGAATACAAAATTCGAGATAAAGATTAAATGTTTCGTGTCTTGATATTGACCAGTTACCTATTCCGAACAGGAATCATTTACACTGAACATTTTGTAACTTGTTGAAACGTCTGTTGTGGGTTTTCAGAAAATTAATTTTTTTGTGTACTGCTTCAAACCAAAAGCATGTTACCAACCGCAAAGTTCACCTTCTTCACTGGACATACATACGGCTGGAGTATTAAATGTGTTGATGTCCATAGAAAGGAAGAACTGATTTCTGAACCGGTAAGTACAGATACTTTCCTTTCCTGGGGTTGTTTTTAGACCGGGTCTGGGCCCATACTGTTCCAGTTCGGATTGTTAACATATCGCGGGAGTGCCCATGTTGTTCCTGCTGGTTTTTTAAACCGGCTCAGTGTCAATGCTTTCCCCAATCGGTTTGTTTGCAAACCACGTGAGTGCCCATCCTGTACCTGTTAGCACTTTTTTCAAACCAAGTGAGTGCCTATTCCGTTGCTGCTCGTGAAGTTTTCAAGTGAGTGCCCATGCTGACCAGGCTTGGTATGTTTCCAAACCGTCTCAGTACCTTGTCCATGCTGACTCTTCACACACTTCTTGCCCGACGTAAATCCGCTTCACCTCTTGTTCACTTACTGGTTGTCAAAATACTACTCAAAATATGATTTGGATCATTTTTTTATAAAATACAACAAAAATGATCCCTATCAAATTTTTTGGAGTAAATCTGATATCAATGTTGAATAGTTCTTCTGTACTATAAATTTACTATGTATACATAATTCGACAGAATGGCACGCAACAAAATATGCACGAAAAATGCGTGCTAGTGTTCACCAGGACAAAGCCATATGAAAAAATTACTATCCCACTTGCTTACCGGAACATTTGGATCGCACAATCTTGCATGATAACAAATGAGGTCACAGAAGGTACATACCGCATGCGAGTATATATATATATATATATATATATATATAAATATATATATATATATATATATATATATATATATATATATATATATATATATATATAGATATATACACACACACATATATAGAGCCTATTTTATCGTCCAAAATGACCAACGAGCAAAGTCAAGAAAATTCTGTCACTAAAAATATTTCATTAACATTTTAGTTTTCAAGAAATCCCCCAAAATGGATTGGAGTTCGGTACCATTTTCTCTAACATTACGTCTATACTCTTAATACTCTTAACTCGAGAGAGATTAAGAGGAAGTGTGTTGTGCGAGGTGACATGGGATCTTTATAACATACAATTTCAAGAACGCCATGTGAAACTTCATTTGGGACCGGTTTTGTTTTTGGGTAAGATTTTGATACCTGATCACCGAGATATCCGCGCACATGTCTATATATGGAATGTAGCCTTACTATTCATGTTATAATGTCATAGAATAAAGTTTCTGAAAGGACATCTCAATACATGTACTACAAAATATGAAATTGTGGGGTTGCACGATTTATGAAGTTTCACGTGCCATCTGAGTGCCGCCAGCGTTGCCAAGCGCGTGTAAAATTTTATACTTCCTAATGGCTCTAATTGTCTATGTACACCAATGCGTGGCCTTTGAATGCCAATATCAACATGAATTCATGCGTACCACATTGAACCCTTGAATACAGGTCCCATTTCTCCAAAAGATACTGCTACAAAGGATCCCATCTTCTACCACAGACCAACAATACAATGATAATAGCAGCTACTGTAATGGGTGATGCTAGCTGTAATTTGCTACATCTGGAGTTCTATAATACTTCTCCGCGTCTTAACTCAACTGTCACTAATTCAAAAAGCACA
Source organism: Hermodice carunculata (assembly GCA_964020975.1). NCBI lineage: Eukaryota > Metazoa > Annelida > Polychaeta > Eunicida > Amphinomidae > Hermodice > Hermodice carunculata. The sequence goes on from OZ026621.1 coordinate 61,360,604, forward strand.
ATGTGGCATGCAAGTATCAACAGATAATATACGTAAAAGTAAATTAATATTTGTATGCTCCATTACTCCATCAGTGCCTTTTTAATGGTTAATGTTTGCCACGCCCCCATTCTTCTTCTGCATGTAGAAATCCTCTTGAGTCACAAAGACGGTTTGCTCGCGTGTGTGTCACTGTGAGTGCATATATGCATATATCTATGCCAACATTATAGAAAGCAATGATTTTTACTTTAAAGTATTCTGGTGTAATTCGAATCTTGCATCACAGGGCACGTAACTTGTAATTAAGTTCTTGCAGTATTGTTGCCTTTGCCGTCCTGATATTATACTAGTATTTGGTTCCATCCGATAATATCTCGTACAATATGCATAGTCCAGTTAAATATTTCACAAAGCATCGTCTCTTCTTCTACCAAAATCTTGAAGACCGTTTTACTCCACCTACTTCTCTTTGATATTTCAAAACGGCAATCATGTATACAAAGCAAAAATCTAAAAAGCCACTTTACACCCCCTACGTGCCTCTGCATATTCACATTTAAGAATTTAACAGCATCGTTTGATTGTGGGACCTCGATATAATTTTTGTTGATACAAATACAATGCACATTTTTTTAGTCCTTTTCTGGTACATTCAAAAGAAAGTGCTGGTATTTATTGTAACCACACGCCATTGGTCAGAAAATGATATGCATTTTGATTACAACTTCGAAATCAACTTGTCATTCAGACGATTGAACGAAGGCTTGGAATTAAGCCTTATAGTCGTCCCCTACGGATGCAAGGGAACAATACAGTACAATTTAAACATCAAAAGAACAGTATGGTATGTGCCACTTTCAGACTTACTGCAGCTTCAATGTAACAACATTACCATCCCTTTCTGTACACAGAGAAAATAACGGATATGAAAATCGCTGCAAATCAAGGCAAAATAAAAGAAGGACTTAGGACTCAGAGCAATTTTATTGACTTACACCAAAAATAGGTACACGAATCGTTTCACAAATGTGTATTACACGAATGAATTATGGTCGGGAGACCCTCATTTAGATAATGGCATGTCGCTATCATGAGGACCACCCTAACAGTGTTACTATGATGATACAAAATGAAACGCTTAGTACATGTACAAATAGATTACCCTTTTCGTGTCTTATTTACAATTGAATTAATATAAATGGAGTTAAAACATTTTGATGGGTATAGCTTATGAAGTTGGTTCTTAAGATTTAGTTTGCACAAATATAACAGTTTGGGATGTCATAAGATTCTGGGTAATTCTTAATATACCTAATTTGGTATACCTCTCTAATCCTTGAAGCATGTAGGTATGAATTAATCATGGATAATAGGTGGCAGTTTGTGCATTGTTGTTGTTGTTGTTGTTGTTGTTTTACATGAGATAATTGAGCACAAAACCTTTGTTTACACTGACGAGTGTTTGCAGTGCTAGCCACATGGCCTTTGTTTGCACGGCCATGATAATGCACCATGTCATTGTTTGCACAGTCGTTAGTCCATGAAACCAAGTGAGCCACTGACAAGGGTCACTCATAGCGAGAGAGGAATGGGCCAGTACAGACTAATCACCACCATTATTCTGACTACTTTGAAATTCTCTATTGATGTGGAAACAAATTAGCACAATCCACTTACTGGACCCCAAATATGGATAGGTGCATGTGAACCCACACCTAAACAAGCAAAGTGTGGTTATGTTTCGTGTTCCCAAGTTTAAAAAGCCGAGTTTTAAGCCACAAAATATGTTTTTTTTTAATGACAAGATGACAAAGGTAAAACTACAAGTTTATTTCATACAATAATAAAAACACAAGACAGCAGAAGTGAGTATGCGTCATATTGCGCCCCAAAATGCATGAGAATTAGCAACATTTTCTTTCAACGCAATTGTCGAGGAACTGTTTTTTTGCTCAACCTGTGCAATTCGTATCTAGCCTCACAAACGGACATCAAAAGAAAAATATATCCAGGAACGGATCCCAGAATTTGTTTTTCTGAATACCCCTTCCATGACTGTCAGAGCAATTTTGAGAATATATAGATATATATATTTTCGATTTCTTCTGATTTCAACTTGAAAAAAAAAAAGAATTGTGCGACTTCTGCATGGAAAATATGAAAATCCTACAAAGTCAGAAAAAATGCTATAAAATCTCAAAAATTTCCCATCCTGAAAAAAATGGATACAAATCTGTGGATATGTAGTTATAAGAAAATATATAGGTTTAATGTATTTGTGAAAAAATTTAAATGGGCAATATGGATCCAAAGTTGACAGTCTCACTGCGAACTAGCTTCAGATGCTCCACTTTAAAGATGAGTTTTTTATGAAGCAATCGTCTCTTTTACTTCAAGTTCTTTGAAGTAGACAGTGCGCCTTATGATTGTTCACTGGAAACATAGTTGCATATATTGGTACAAGTCTCTTATTTATGTGTCTTTGTAAGGCCTGGTTTAAACATATTTTATTTGCAAAAACAATTGGCCAACAGGCACAGTGCCTATTTGAAGGCCTATTGTACTTTGTAAGACTTGAATAATCGACTTTGAGTGAAACGACCAAATATCAAAAGTAAGGAAAATGTTTATTATGGAAGCTGTGTATCACTACTTTTGACCACCCACCCTACTCGCCTGGCCTTAGACCCTTGGACTTTTGGCTGTTTCCCAAGATCAAGCAATGTCTGGCTTATATGAAACTTTCATGCCTCCTCCAAGACTTGTGCGAACGGATCAATTCAGAGCTGAGGTGTATCGGCTTCCGAGCCCAGCCACGCACTGGATATGTGGCCACGGAGGCTGAGACATTGCAGTGACTTTGGATGATAGATACTATGTTGAAGGCTAGAGATCAGAATTTAAACCCACCGTTCCAAGACTTTAGGAATGGCAAAGCAGTCATAAAAACTTTTGGTACCGCCCTCGTAACCTTTCAGGTTCTCTCATTTTATTGATACACGATGGACAAGATACAACCGATGTGACTCTTAATCATGGCGAAACTGTCATTAACCATCCACATATTTTTTCAGTCGATGTGACTCTTATCTATGGAAAAAAACTCTCATGAAACGTCCACTCAACTATTCTGTTTTCAATCGACACGGATCTTACTCGTAGAAAAATCCTGTTATTAACCAATCATTCACTTATTTTTTCACTATTTTTGTAACAATGGGGAACACCCTACACTCTGCGACGTGCTTGTAGCTTTTGCGTTGATATGCCTGCAAGCTAGCGATTTATACGGTATTTTACGTAAACTAATGACAATCGTTTGAGTGAAATTTTAACTTTTGGGTTTATCTCTGTGCTTGTTTTGGTCGCAATATCTCTACTTTGAAATTTCAGTTATGAAAATTGATTCAACTTACTTGTTTTGTGCTCCCAACTATCTTACCAGATATTCCCTTTTTCACTGGGTCTTTATGCAACGTTTTGACTGAAGGCTTTATAGCTTATCACGGCTCTGGAATGCATATTAGTAGTCGGTACCTTATAAATATATATATATATATATATATATATATATATATATATATATATATATATATATATATATATATATATATATATAAGTATTTGCAAAGCCAATTAGCACACCTGAATTACTAAGAGAAATGGTCAATAGGTTGGATTGAGCATAAACACAAAATAAAAAAAAAATAAAAAAAAATTCAAGCTTGGTGTATTTGCTTTGTCGGGAAAGATTATACACATTGATTGCTTGCTAATGTTACAAATGCCTGCGTGATTCTCAGGGACCTAGCTCAGTGACACACCTTTTTCCGCAGCAGGGTTAGTTGTGTTAACGATTCAAAAAGGTAGAAACACAACTCGCCCCAATGTAGAACAGTTCTGTTGACGGCTAGCACCGAGCGGTAGCTATGTGCTTGTCATCACAAACCAAGCCCCTATTGCTACATTCACAAAACTAATGATACTCCATTTTCTTTTTTTTCTTTTTTTTTTTTTCAAATTAACAATACCCTGACACTTTATTTTCTAAACAAAACAATTAATCACATGGTAATACCATAATGATTTTTCGCTTGAAATGAGAAAAACCCACCTCTCATATATCATAATTATCTATACTTGTTTTCGTAAGTCATTAGGGGAAATCTATTAGCCATCTATCTCATGGTTATCAGCACAAAGTTTGCAATGTATTTTTTTTTTTTTTTTTGTAATTGCTCACACTTCCCAGATCAAAATATTCAATTTTGCTTTCCTTAATCACTAGGAGAAAGAAGGTCGCCTTTTTAGTATAGTATAAACATATTTATTTTCTCTGGATTGCCTAATAGTACACAAAGACTAATCTGGAGGCTCTCCAGTACATAAAAGGACGCACAGGAATATATACAATACACACTGGACGAGAACAGAAGACTAAATCCACGGCTTGTACACGAATAATACAATTGATGCCAGATAGTGGAGACTTATAATTAGATCATATACTAAATTAGTAGATGAAACGTCTAGATTCTGATAAGAATGTCTGAACAGCCTCAAAGATGAATACATTATCAGTGTCTGGCAAGTCCTCACTACCTTTCAAGAGAATATTTAGTAAAATGTCACTAGAGCACTGAACTATTAAAGTCGGATTTACACCTGGAGCGAGTAAGTGACACACAGTGTTCAGTAGACGGACCCTTTGCACAGTGAACTTGGGGCAGAACAAAAGGTAATGTTTCGTATCTTCAGTGGTATGAGAGCATGCACACGTTGAGGCTGGAAGGATATTGACATGATGTAGATGGGCGTTTAAAACAGAGAAGTTAAGACGTAACTGCGTGTGGCATATGTTCAGAAAACGAATTCCATGTTTAAAGTATGTGGGCTTTTTGTCAACACTTAAGAGTAATAGATTTAATTTAGATTTAAACTGCGGCAGGGAATTGGTGAGACGAGTATCAACCGGGAGGTTATTCCATAATTTGATAGCAGACGGGAGAAATGAATCGCCGAAGCGATTGGTGGTGAACCTAATTTGGCGTAATTCAGTACGATTTCTCAAAAGGCGCCCAGTAGTGAATGCAACGTCACGAGGAACGAGATCATGTAGGTATTGAGGAGTTAACCTATTGTACATTTTAAAGAAAAGAATAAGTTTAAAGTATTTCCTCCGATTTGCCAGAGTTTGCCATTCAAGCTCTTCGAGAAGTAAGACACGTGGAGTGTATCTAGTTGCGCCAAGGCAGATCCTGGCTGCCTCATACTGAACAGCTTCTATAGATTGTGACAGGTTTTCAGTGCAATTGTCAAACAAGACACACCCATATTCGAGGATAGGACGAATCATTGTGCTGTACAGCCGTATGAGTGTTTGGCGGGAGAGTTTATATTTGAGTCTGCGTAAAAGAGCAAGCCGTTGGCTGGCCTTATTAACAATACGAGTTATATGCTGGTGCCATGACAAGTTACTTGAGAGTGTAACTCCAAGGTGAGTATGTAGAGTGGCCTCAGGTATCGGTGTGTTTCCAAGAAGTAGGGGAGGATGATCTGGCTTATGTCGTTTAGCTGAGAAGGTCATTGAGATGGATTTTATGGCATTAAATGTCATACGCCAGAGCTTGCCCCAACGATGAATTTGTATAAGATTATAATTAAGGTTTTCAGCTATGGCCATTGGTTCGTGGACAATTTCAAGAATACTGGTATCATCTGCGAATAAACGGATGTCACAGGTGATGTTGACAGTGATGTCGTTAATGTAAACGAGGAAAAGTAGGGGACCAAGGATCGAACCTTGGGGCACTCCAGCCTCTATAGGGAGCCAAGGTGAGGTCTGTCCTCCAATAGAAACTCGTTGAAGTCGGTTTGAGAGATAGCTTTCTATAAATAGTAACACAGGATCTTCAAACCCCAATTGTTTCAGTTTAAAAAGTAGACCAGCGTGCCAGACTCTGTCAAAGGCCTTGGATATGTCCAGAAAAACCATACGGGCCTCATGGCCCAACTCAAGGCCACTGTTAATAGTATGAAGTATGCTAACAAGTTGATTTATGGTGGAATCGTTTTTCTTAAAGCCAGAGTTTTTAGCAGAAAGTAAATTGTTAGAGGTTAGATACTCATAGAAAACGTTATAAACTAGACGCTCAAGTACTTTAGAGACATTACAGAGGAGTGAAATAGGCCTATAATTTTCCTTTGACTGTTTGTTACTTTTCTTAAAAACGGGGCACACGTTGGACCTCTTCCAGGGATCTGGAAAATATGAGTTGGATAAGCAGAGATTGAACAGATCAGTGAGAGAACGTGAGATTGAGGGGGCACAGTATTTAAGAAGGGTGTTGCCTATACCGTCAGGACCACAAGCAGAACTGGTTTTCAGAGATTTTAAAATCTTTTCCACATCATTTACTTGCACTTGAAATATAGACAGGCGAGCCTCAGTTTGGAAGGCAAGGTCGGGCAAAGGCAAAGGATTGTCATCATGCGGAGTCTTACACTGATCAGCAAAATACTTGTTGAAGGTCACTGACTTCTCAATATCAGAAGAAATATTCCTTCCACCGTCAATAAGAGTTGGTATGTTTTGATAAAGTTTGTGACCGAGAATGGATTTGCTAAGGTTCCACCACCTTTTAGAGTTTATCTCTCTTGAGTCTAGTTCAGATCGGAGTTTGGTAAAGTAAAGACGAATGTAGTTTTTAATAGCGTTGACTGTAAAGTTACGTTTTCGTTTGTATAATTGAAAGAGGCGTTCAATATTTTGAGTAGTGAGGAGTGTGTGAGGCCGAGGCTTTTGTGTCTGGCATTTATATCTGTTCCACGCGCGATTGCGCTGCCTTATTAGCCTCTTGATAATACAGTTGATCCAGGGCTTGTCCCTGGGTCGAATAGTGACCACGCGGAACGGAATAAACTGTTTACACGTGTCAATAAATAGGTCTGACCAGTATGACACAGTGTCACTTATGGAGTCAAAAACTGTGAAACCAGTTTCCCAAGGAGCATCAGGGAGTACATTGTTCAAGTTGACAAAATCAGCCCTCTTGAAGTTCCAGACAGAGCGTATAAAGGGGCGATCCTTGTAATGATTCACAGAAAAAGAGCAAAAGACGACAGAATGATCAGAAGAGGATATAGGAGGAAGTGTGCCGGAGTTAAGGATATAACCAGGGGAGTCAGTTATCATGAGGTCTAGTAGGTTTGCAGAGTACTCCGACACACGAGTTGGTTCGGATATGAGCTGATGCAGGTTGTTTTGAGCCAACAGATCAAAGAGGCGCTGTCCAAGTTCACTGTCGGTGTGGGGAGAATCCCAGCTTACACAGCGATCGTTAAAATCACCTGTTATTAGGAGTATTTTAGGGTTAAGTTCGATAGCAGTCGAAATGGAGTGAGATAAATTGTCCAGAAAAAGGTCTCTCTCTGCGGCAGATTGGCCTGGTGGACGATAATAAACACCTAGAATCAGTTTACCAGAAGGGACAGTAATTTCAGCCCAGATACATTCACTACTGGGAGTTTCCAGCTCCGCACATCGTCTGACAGGTAGATTGTCTTTTACATACAGGGCAACCCCTCCCCCTAAACCAGTTTCACGATCCTTACGTAGCGGGGTTTGAAAGCCTTCAATTGCCAATAAAGCATCAGGGTAGGAAGTATCGAGCCATGTTTCAGATAAAGAAATGACTTCCAATTTTTCAGACTCCGCCAAAATACTTATTTCTTCGAGTTTACCATCAGATTTTAAGCTACGTACGTTTGCATGGCACACAGAAAACTTATTAAGAACAATATTATGAACTGGACCAGGATTTGGATGAATACTCGTAGAGAGCACCCTAAGTATAAGAACCGTCACATGTCTCAGATGGCATAGACATTCGGTAAGTAATATTGCGGCAAATACTATGAGGAAGGTAAAAGAGAGGATGAAACTATGATCGTGATATGAAAATGTAGACACGTTGGCAGACATGGACAGGAACATAAACCCATCTTTGTTGTGAAATAACCCTACCACAGCTCTATATTGATTTAAACAAATGCCCATTAGGGGGTATCATACTGGTTAATGTCCGTCGCTGAACACTGTGAGACACAACAGAAAATAAATGCATTCATGTTTACAAAAAAACCCAATAAGTATATGACAATGTATGCTGGAGAATATAGTCTTCAAAACAACAAATAAATGAATAAATAAAGTACAAAATACAAGGTATGAAAGAACAGATGTAATACACATAACCATCACTGGATACTGTGTGACAGGAACATGTACAATACCAGCTGCAACATGTCGAAACGCTTTGTTACTGATGGAACTGCTTGCTTGATACATGTACAATTCACAGATAATGAATCTAGCACAAATACGAAATACAAAGTATAAAAGAACAGATACAATACACATAAAGAAAAATATGAGCACGGTAGCGACAACAACCGTTTGAATGTTGAAAGAATGAGAGCTATTTCTGGACATGAAACAAACTAACAAAACTTTGTAACAATGGAAGAATAAACATGACATTTCAGCTATTCTTGTGTAATAAGATCAATATTAACATGTCCGTATTCCTTAGTTGAACAGAAAGAATCTAAATAAATAAAAAAATAAAAAAATAAGTAAATAAAAATGAAAAAATTAATAAAAATAACATTGTTAAGGATAATGGCAGAGCTATATCCAGAAATGAGTAAATTGGACTTAAATTGGTCCTAATCATTCACGTAAACAATCACGGCATGAGTGTTGAAAATGCGGTAAAAAAAAAAAAATAAAAAAAAAAAAATAAAAAATCGCTCGGTAAATATGCAGCTCATACCCAGTCAACTAAATCCACATGGTGGATACGAGGTACAAAGAGAATGAAACAGTCATTTGTACAGTGTTCGAATACTTCACGGTGACCATCAACGTGACACGGAACTGACGCCTTTGCTTATGTCAAACATAGTGAGTACCGATGATCGCAAGATTAGTTACATGACTGGTTACAATTATAGATAGCAAACGATATGAGCCAGCGTGTCTCAGCATATAACCAGATACGTCTGAGACAGTAAATCTAGACTGGAGTACCAAGTAGGTGTTCTGCTCACATCGAATCATCTATAGCAGTGTGACATCATGAATACAGTTTTGAGTGAATATTGACATAAAAATTCGTATCCTGTCCTGGCAGTAAGCACCATCTGTCAGAACACACATTCACAACCATAATAGTTATATCGTTTGGCACATATGATCAATGTCACGATAGTAAGTTATTAGAAGGAAAAAAAAAAAAAAAAAAAAAAATGGCTGAAAGAAAGTTATATAACTAAGCGTGTGGGTCGATAAGTCATTGACTCAGGTTTGGATACCAAATGAAGCATACGTCAGGTACCGAGCCATATCTAGATGGGGCTGCAACATGTTTCTATTTTATGGTTCTTGGATTGAGCTATTTTAACATGCAAAGGTTTACCAACATGTGATATACTTTTTTCATTATCGCTAGTGCTTTCGAGACGAATATCTTCAGGTACAATCTTAGACGTAGGCCGGAGAAGTTCTGATTTCGCCAGCCACATTTGAATCGGGGTGATTTGCTTAACGATAATTTGGGGAGGGGGGATCAGCTTCAACATAGGTTTACAACATAGGTTTACACACTCGCAGTGTGCAAGCAAGTAAGTTCAACACTTCACAAGGTACGCAGAGTAAGAAATGCTGCTCGGCTTCACAGGGTATTTAAACAGGTGTGTTGGTAGAGCAAATGGAACTATTTTCTTAGCTGAGGATTTCCCTTGAAGTTCTGAAACACGTGCAGGATGATAACAGCCACGTTTCGCTAAACAAGGTGTCATGAAGCTCAGCGAGTAGCACTATCCACACGGAGTGGTCGCACAACCGCGCAGGATTCCGTCAACATTGTGTTGTGCCTCCCTTCTCCCCAGTCTACCCCAGACCTATTTTGCGTAGCGCATCAGGATCGCAGAGAGTTTCTTATTGTAGTTCGGTATTCTCTCAGGGCTGCTAATCAGCAGTCGCCCGACCTGGTATCGAACCCCCCCCCCCCTCCGCCCCAAGGGGCCTCCATCCACCATCACTTATCTCGAGAGGCACTTCACGCTGCCGTTGGGCCATCGTGTACAATCAGGCGACAACGTTCAGCTGTGATGGAATTCGTATATTCGCACGCTTTAATTGAACACTGTTTGGTAAATAATTTGTTATGGAACCTTCAGGGTTGAAATAACAACAAATGGGCAGAATTTCCACGAGGGCATTTCCATTTTAGATACCGATTCTGTATCATCGAGATCCAGAAAATTATTTCTCATCAGTATTAACTGTTGGGCGTACACTCCTATTATTCATGATAGTGCTATAATTACCAGTAATGTAACTACTGCTCAGCAAATAAAACTATCGCCCAATTGGATTGGAACCTTGCCCTTGACAAACATGAGGCTGTAGGGGCTATCTGGATGGAGTTATCGCAGATGTTTTACTGCCTTCAGCATGATCTTTTACTTAAAAAGCTAAGCCCTTACGAATTTTCAGAATATGCATATAAACTGATCCGCAGTCACCTGATTGACCCCGAACAAAGGGTGAAATATGCAGGTTCTTTCAGTGAATGGACTAAGTTGCTAAATGGGATTCCACAAGGTAGTATTCGTCGGCCTCTGCTTTTCAACATCTTCATGAACGATTTCTTCTTTTTCCTCAGTGAAAAATGTGACCTCTATAATTATGCGCATAACAACACCATATCTTTTATCACGGAAAAATAGTCAAGATACCCTGTAGAAGCTGCACAAGTCGGCATCCAATGGTTCCACTCCAGGCAATGTTACTCTCTACTACATTTTCATGCCCATGGAAGACTTTTACTTTGTAATAGATGGTGTCCAAATAAAGCCAGAAAATCTGTAAAATTACTATGAATTTACAGTGTAATAAACTCAAATTTCATGACCTGATTACCTACATATGTAAGCAGGCTGCCAAGCAAATAAGTGTATTAAGACGTTTTTCTTTGATTCTCAGTCAGAAAGAAAAGCTGCAAATATGCAATGCTTTCATGTTATCCAACTTGAACTACTGCCCTCCTGTCTGGCACCTATGCGAAGAAACAGTTGCAAAGAATGAAAAAACCCAGAAAAGAGATCCTAGTCTTGTTTTCAATGACCATGGTATTTCATATTCCAATCGCCTGCAACGAGCCAATAAATCTTCATTCTACTTTAACCGCTGAAGGAAACATTCCATAGAAGTTTACAAATGTCTTACACACAGTAGCCCATCTCACATGGACATGTTTCGAAGAAACAAAATTCCTTATAACTTAGGGGATAATGACAAAATCCAAAAGTCTGCTTACAATACTATCATCTATGGACGAAACACTATACGCCACCAAGGGACCAAGCTATAGAACACGTTTCTCCTAGGCTTAAGGCCGCATCTACATTGCCTCAGTTCAAACGTCTTTTACAAAGATAGCTTAACACTACGTGCTCATGCTCATTGCGCATTCTGTGCCACAGCAGAAGATGATGCTCTTTGTTGCACTGTGTATATATTATCATCGTGAGCTCGTTGTACATATCATCCATTTTTACCTTTTCAGTCGGAAAATAGTGCTTCGGCGCTAGTGTTTCTTGAATATAAAATTTGACATTAAATTAAAGATTATTAGTAGCAGTAGTATGCCATGGTTTCTGCTTAATAATTACCATCATGACTTTCATTCCCTCATGTTTTCATTTTTCTATGCTTCCAAAAATGACCCCCAAGTATATAATATTGTAACCCACAGACCTTTTGTTTCAAGAAATGCTAATTAATGACATATCTTTTGTATTCTTCATAGGTCCCTTGACCAAGAGAGGATGCCGCAAAATAACTATTCTGGTGTGAATTTTATATGGAATTTGCTTTATGCTGCATAGTACTTGTTCATTTGTAGATAAAATATTAATAAAATGATTATACATATAGAATCTTACATGGCAGTGAGTGAGTTACGATTTTTCTCTCACGAGGGATCGTTGTTGGTGGGGAAAATCACGAGTGACCGGAGGTCACGAGTGTTTTTCCCCACCAACAACGATCCCGAGTGAGAGAAAAATCGTCACTCACTCACTGCCATGTAAGATTTTATTTATTCTATGTTTAATCGAGTATTTACCGCAAAAATTGTCGCTCTTGTTGCTTAGGTGTCGCCATTTTGAAGCGGAGACTTTTCACTTGGAAATGTCAAATCTGGTGTGCCGTGTTTGTTGACGTTCATCGCAGTTATTCAACGTCACCCGTGACGTATAATTAAGCATAGCTCGCGGACGTTTGATTTTGTCTAAATGTCAATGCATTACGTCACTGACGCAGGCGCGTCACGATTCACTTGTAACAATGTTTAGGTCATGTGACCTACCGTGAGTTACTATTTCTGGATTTCACTCCAGAAAATGATAACTCACTGCCAAACATAGAATAAATAAATTTATGCTACTTATTTGATTGTTATGGATTCAAAATCTGGCATAAATTTGTTATATATATATATATATATATATATATATATATATATATATATATATATATATATATATATATATATATATATGATGGAGTTATGTCCTGATATTAACCGAATAATAATATAAAAACTATAAACTATATCAAAAATTAACCTAATATAATCTCCTGTTATAGTACATTACACAACTGTTAAACTGTAAGTTTCAGACAGAGACTAATCACGCTACTAATGGCTTGGTAGTAAAACTAACATTTTTTGCAAGGATGCCCCTCAAGTACAACAATGCTTAGACATACAACAAATTAAGTGAGTCTTAAGCTATAATTTAAATAAATAAAGAGAAGGTGAACACCTGATGTTATGTGGAATGTACTTCCATACTGGAGCTCCATGGTATTTTACAGAGAAATTACATTCTTTATTCTGGATTTGGGTACATATAAGTTGATGATTGCCCAGTAGAGTGAGGATGTCTATGGGACGTAAATTGAGATAATTGTAATTATGAAAAAAGGGAGGCAAGATGTTGTTTATAGCTTTGAAAAAGAACAAAGCTGTAGCATATCTATTGATTTGGGGAATTCTTAGCAATCAAAAATTGACACAAACAGGATACGTGTGTGCATTGAATTCAGAATTGCAGATTGCAACTGAATTACAAGCATGCTTGGAATCCAAATGTTCGATGCATCATGCAAAAAAAGTAAAAAAAAAACTGTAACACATTTACTGTTTTGATCTTTTTCAGAATACCAGGACTGCAAAAGCAATATATTTATATGTTTTGAACAAAAAAGTGCAAGAGATTGTGTCGCAGTGTATATGTGAAAGATGCAATATTGCAATGCTGTTGTCCCAAATGCAAATACCTGTATTAGGGAAATGTTTATGCATGCATATTGTTGTCCTATCCAGAACATTTTTTTCCTATTCATCTATTTTATTTTTTAAAGTAGTATAATTAATTTTAGATATTAGTAGCAAGTTTTAAGCAAAACAAAAATTTAACTGTTAGGTCAGGTGACTTATGTATAATTATATCAGTGTTATGAAAATGTGTGTGGCTGTTTGTTTTCATTTGGACCGGTCACAGTAATCATACAGTATATGCCGGGTCAGTGAGTTCACTGAATACTGTGCCGGGATACTACAGTGCCACTGAATTGACTTGTTTGTGGGTGACTCACATGTATTTTGTAAACAGGTAGAAGAAGCTAGAATGCTGACCTACATTCTTGTGAGGTGATCCAGGCAGATCTCAAATTGCACTGTTGGAACACACTGGAACAGTGGTGATGTTTCTCTGTGTCCATATAAACCAGATATTTCCTAACTGAGACAGGAGAACAGGAAAACAGGAGAGAGCAGAGAAGAAGAGAGAATTCTGATGGATCTGACAGAAGCTGCTTGTTGTCATCAAGCCATTGGGACTGTGAGCCATTGTTTATATTGTACCTGTTGTAGTGTGGACAGTGTCTTGAGTGGACTTATACGTATATTTGGTGCTACCCATTTATACCTTTTACCTGTGGTGTGCAGACATTATTATTCAGTGGACTGGTATATTGTACCACATCGGAACCAAATTATACCTCTTTGGGATTAGATCAGCACCACATCTTTTAGTGCCACATTGGACTCAAACCGTACCTCTGTGGGATTTGTACCACATTATTTGGCACCTGTCATAGGACAGGAGGAAAGGAGGGTCAGTACCAGTGGATACTCTCACCAGGGATTAGGATTTGCATAAGACTGTTTGACTGTTGAAATTCCAGTGGAGAAAAATGCACCTATTTTGTACATATTTTGATTGTTAATATATTGTCATTGTTAAAGTTATATCATTGTTGTCATTCTTTGTTGAATTCTGATAATTTAAAACGGTGGGCATCGTAACAATCAGGGAGATCAGAAGAACCAGGGAAAGGGTAGTTTGGATATGTTAATCTGTGACAGACGATAAGCAGAGACAGGGCTTGGAATTGTCTTTTATTATTATTTTTCAATTTGTGTCAATGTAATCACGTTTAACCCGAATTAATCACAAAGTACAACACTTGAAAGTTTGATTCATTCCAAACGTAAGTCACATTACTGCAAATAACTACCAAAATGTGTATCTCAATTTTAGATAAGAATGGCAAGAGAGGAAAAGCCTGCCCCATACCACCAGTTTCCCTAAATTTCATAACCATCACTTGAAGCGGCTTTGAGGACTAATTCTGCCTCGTGCAAAATTGAAGTAGCAATTGTTTCTTCCAGTTTGATGTTAATGCTTCTACAAATAGTGAAATAGTAGTGAGAACATGTGGTCCGTGATCATTAACATGCAGCCATTAATAAACGTGTAAAATCCAGCTTTTAGGATCAAACAAAATAGCCTGCTATCTAGACTTGCACAAGCCTCTGGTGCATGTCCTTAGTTTCCCATCCCGCGGTCCCACCCAGAAGTGCGAGACATTTTCCCCTCCACAAAGTTAACTCTATAATATTATGCCAACTAAACGGTGTTATTAAGTAGGTCCTACTTTTATTATTATTATTTTTTTTTTTAACTGGTCGACACTGCCGCGGTGCCGGTTTCAACAGTAGCAGCCATTGAGTCCTGGTCAGTTCTAATCCCATTATCATTGCGATAAGACTAAGTGGAAAGTGGTCTTCGATGAATGCATGGTTAGTCACTGGCCACTCAAGCGTTACTGGACGCGCTCCGCCTGACGCGACGCACTGCAATTAATCTTTCATTACACAGTAGCTCAATTAACAACTTTTGAAGAGGGGTGCGTTATGACCGCTCGCTTGTCTCTGTGATAAGAAATACAGTGCAGACCACCCGGCGCTAATCATCTGGAGTCAATGTTATCTGGTTATAGACACGTTCCACGTCAATTAGCTAGGTAACTTGAAGGGCCTACCTGTATTGTAACAGAATAAGGCTATGACGTGTGTTTACTTAAAAATTTATTTTGCAATGAATTTCATTTTAAATAAAATACGGAAGACAGTCCAGTGAGACTTGAGCAAGTCTACCTGCGATCAGTAGACAAAACGTTTGCAAACGTTCAGTAACTTTTCTTTGTTAAAATGCAAGCACTCATAAGCGTGCTGCTCTACTGAACACAGTCAAGAGCAAACTTGCGTATATGTCCTGGTTGGTAACTATCACATATATATATATATGAAGCATGTGCCACTTTTTTATTGAAGATAGCCTACTAACTAACTGACAAACATTTTTCGTGTACATAAATTTGCTTTATTGTGTCTGTATTTTTGTTTGGAAGTTCATAGTCCTGTATAATGGGTGTTTTCAATTTCAGCTGCCATGGTTACTTGATCTGGGTACCATTGCCGTTTGTATCAGTACCGACTTGTGTAACCTGGACTGGGACTTGACCAAAAGTGTGAGCCAAACTGGTGCGGCCTTCCCATGCACCTCCGCTTGAAGTCTCTTGGTATTAGTGTGTTCCTCGGTTTTTCTCGTATCAACCCTACGTTCACACAAATATTATTCCTTGTGCTTGGCCTTTTAGTAAATGTGGAGGATAGACAGAGTACTCTAAGCTACTTTGTTTCCATTAATGAGTTCATATGCAAAAATAATCATGGATATATGCTTTATATCTTGATTACTAAAATTATGTAAAAAATGAATTCCATTTACCTTGCCACATGTCTTATTCTCAATATACTCACCTTGCCATATCTTTCATACTGAATACAAGGACGAGGAGAGGAAGTCTCTAACTTAACATCAGTCCGCCTGTGCTGATGAAGAAAGCTGGGTGACCTTTGATCCAGAATCACTTCGAAATACGGGAAGAATACGTTCCATAATTGGAAAAACAGAAATGCAAAAAAATGAATCCCAGGAAGGAGATATTTTTCAAACAATGTGTCCCGGACCATACCCCCTGACTTTTCTGTTTCATATGGTACAAAGTATCGGACGAAATGTACGATATTTAATACGTCTCTGGGATATCTTAAATCTTAGATATTTGATTCAATATTTTGAATTTAACTGAAGCTTGGATTTAATATGCGCAGATTTCAATGTACGCTACCTCAAAGTTGGTTCTGGGTACCTGTAAGTAAAGCAAATAAAAGATATCTTGACTAAAATTTAAGATAGTGTACATGCACATACAAGTTCTTGCGTGGACCTGACATTATGAACAGTTTGGAAAACAAAAATTAAATTGTAAAAATGTTGCAGTATAATTTTAGCTCAGCTGACGTGTCATTCATCTGAGCTTATAGCGTGTTTATTTTGTTCGTTCGTCCAGAATTCACATTTTTACTTCTTGAAGTGCATAAGTAAGATCCATTTCAAGTTTGGCGAGGATATACTCTGAATAAGTCTGTGCAAAATTTACTTTTAATGTTTATTTATGTTTTTGTTTTTGTGTTTTTTGTTTGTTTGTTTTGTTTGTTTGTTTGTTTTTTTTTTTTGTTTTTTGGAAATCTTAGAAATATTCTTCTTTCAAGCAACCTAGGCATGTTTTCGCTATTTGCGGCTTCTTCAAAACTGTATCATAGATTATCCTTAAATTTGGCGGGAATGCACCTTGTGGAAGAGTGTAACAAAGGTGTTTAATATATGACGTCATTGTAGATGCTTGAATTTTTAAGGAATCTTCCAATTCGAGTTCTTGCCGGCTAACAGGGTAAATGCACACATACCTATTGATTGCCGTGTAAGCCAATGGGATTCCGCAGTTATTTTCATTCATTTTCTTCTGCAAAACCAGTGGTGGGGATATACCTTGGGTAGGCGTCTATTAAGCTTCTTCAATTGGTCAAGGCATTCCTGCTTCAAGAATTTTTTCACTTAATATTTTTTTTCATGTTTTGCAATTAAAAAAAACTTTCTGAGCAAATGCTTGGCTAATTGCCTTGTCGCTTAATAGGGACACTAGGACACGACTCTCAGATTGCATGCATGGCCCTAACCTTATTTTCAAGGCCACAGGGCTATCTGTTGAATTCCATTGTGCATTTGATAACTTGAGAATTATTTGAGCAAACATTTCGATGGTGGTGGTTGGCGAGCCAGATAAACAAAGTACAGACCTTGAATTCATTACCAGGGTCTTGGGATCATTTTCAAAATTATACTATCCACATGATTGATTGAAAACAATTTAAATTAGGACTTTGATTAGAGAGCCACAATACTTTTAATTGTTCATGAGAGTTTTCAAGAATGGGTGAACTGGACGAGTACATGATTGTATTAGTACTTTTCCTTTAACCATTTTATAGTAACCCCGCGTATGGTTGTCTCTACGCCTGGTCAATGTCTCACATGCGTTCTCAATTTGGAGCAAAACATGAACCGTACTCCACTTTTTTGCAAGTATTGCCCTGACTACCTCGTACAGTAGACTCTCAAGCAGTGCCCATTGCTTCCTTGCACTCTCGTGCCGGAACAAGTAAAATAAAATGTCTGCAAGCCTGCAATGGACACAGAAGAGAATCCCGAAGGACTATCAAGGTAAAATAACATCACGTTTGCCACACTGTTTTGCTTAACGCCTAGAGAAGCTGTCTTCCCAAGTTACCCACCAAAATATGATTTAGAGATCTTTTCGCCTTTTCAGTGTACTGTCCAATATATAACTTCTTGACCAAAGAAAAAAATCAGGAGAACAGCAGAACAGCAGGCTGCATTGGAAGCAGAACGCAAGTCAAAAGGAGAATATAAGAGACAGAAATTACCACAGTAAAGGCCCTCGCGCCTAACGCGATATATTATTATAAACTTGGGAAGTCTTTGAGTAAAAGTTTGATCTGTACGTTTTATAAATCAACGATTCCATATCCATGTGAAATTCTTAGAGTGTGGACCGCAAGAAAATTACTATGTATTGAAGTTAAGCTCTTCAGTTACCTGCTCCAAAATGAGGAAAATAAAAAGATGTCTGCATGTCAGTTGGTCAATGTTAAAACGGGAAAACAAATTAAAAAAAAAAATATAAAAAAATACATAAATGAATATGTATATATATATATATATATATATATATATATATATATATATATATAAGTTGCTTTCTGTGACTGCTCCATATCCTGTCCTTACGGATAACCAATATGGTTATGCAGTATTGTATATTAAATAATAAATGAAAAGCCGTGTTTACCAGTGAGAAGAAAAAATATACAATTTTAAATTCAAATTTTTCAGTGCCACCTCACCCGGCATCGTTATATTGGTATGGCAACGGCAGAATAGGTCACTCAGTGGATTCTTCGAACATTTAATATGCATCATATACTTTATTGTGTCCTAAATACAACGAATAAATAAGCTATTTCTTGCAGGAATGAACATATATACATATATGTATATATATGTCTATAGATACACACACACACACACACACACACACACACACACACACACACACATATATATATATATATATATATATATATATATATATATATATATATATATATATATATATATATATTTCTGACTCGTTGTTAATTATGGGCAGATTCACGGATTATCACGTAGCAATCTGAGTCAACGTCTTCTCCATGAAGAACACACAATTCAAGGAACCACAACAGTTAAAATGCTCCAAGGAACTGATATCCAAACTCTCTTCAGAAAAAGCTGTCTGAAATATTATGTGTTAATTGAGTAGCGTCTACAGACTGTAAGGCAAGAATAAGTGGATATGATTCCATCTGGTGTGGGCCAAAGCAACTGCCACTCATTAAGCCGCCATTATTATGTCACATAAAGATGCGCCATCATTGTATACGTGTATAATTCAAATAATTTTGTACATGCTGATTCTGAGCACAAGGATTCGATGGCCAGACACAACCTCAAGTAGCAAACTCTCAATTCTCTAAAGACTCGCGGTTGAGGTTAATCTCTCCCCTTTTACATAATAAAAACAGAATTGCCGCTTGCCATGATGTAATTGCTTTTTGGAAGATAAAAAAATGGCGGTCAACTTTAGTAATGTCATATTTAAGCTGTTTGCTCGTCTCAATTTTTGAGTTGTTTGTTCAAGATGTGCTGCCATTTATCCAGATCAACAGTTACTGTTGCATGATAAAAACCAGTTCTCTATTTAGATCATATAAAGTGTAACAATAGAAGTCATAAATCACGGAAACCTGTCCTCCGCGACAACCAATTTCACGTTGTGTCCACCAATCTGAGCTCTCTATATCTGTAGCTACTTTCGAATCTGCAATTTCAAAAATCACTAATTGTGGGACCATGCTTTTACTGCCTAGCATAGCTGTCCGTCAACGTCAGTGATCCTGTGTGTAAACTAACATAGCTCAGTTCTCACTCCTGGTCTTTAATTCTGTGTTGATGTCAAATATGAGTGTGTGAAAGAGAAAAAGATGAAACCGACGACTAAAATCGTTCCCATGTCACCGAGAAAGATTGGTTATGAACGAAAGGATAAGCCATGTTGGCTACACTTAACTCATTCTTACGATACAACAAGTAAAAATGTCACCAGGAAAGCGAAGATATCGGCATGTCAAGTCAGAATAACTTGAAAACAAAGAACGAAATGCTTGTCATTTATCCTCGATGTGAACGTGTGTTGCTTGCTATTTCTAATCCCATTATTCGTTTTAAGCGATCCAAATGTTCACTTTACTAACATAGGACTACCTGGACGTCCTCGTAAAGTTAAGTTTCACGTAAAAATCTTCAGTTTTTTTAGTCTTACTGTTACTGTTTGGAAAGTTCTGGGTTTTACCTTGGCATTAATTTGGGTTGTTTACTTCAAAATCGTTCTATTTGTTAAGTTCAGTATAATCAATTCAACAAAGATCAAGGTGAAGTATTGCAATGAGTGATACTGGCTTTATTTAATGATTGTAACAGAAAGCTTAAGTGTGAGCTTATCGTGTATATAAGAAAGAATTTTACCTCTGTAAAATGCCGAATAAATTGGAACCTCTTTGTGTTTTTGTTAAGATTAAATATATTAATATTAATAAATGTCTTTGCTCGTTTGATCATATCCAAACTCACATATCCTAGAGCCGCTGATAGAAAACAGCCCGCAGTGTGGTATTAGTTGATGATTATGAATACAATTTGTTCCAAATTTATGGAACCGCGAGATACCAGTAACATGAAGTTTCATGTATGGTATTAAAGGCTGTTCACATGGCTACTGTTGCAAGCCTGCGTCGTGCTGATCGTATGTCATCATATGGTGTTGCTTGATTTGCAGCACCTTTTTAGTTCGTATCTATTTATCTGTACGTGATATATGACGTAATTTAATGGCAAACGTCATCCTGGTACAACGTAAAACGTACGCTAACAAGCATGAAACAACGAAAACGGTGAACATGCCCATTCGATCAAAAACAAATCAGACTAAAGCATTATTCATTATGGCACATATGCCCAACAGATTATACATATTGTTTCTGATGGAGGAAAAGGATGATAGGCACAAGACCTGGGCAGCAAATATTAGATCAAATTTGTTATAATTGTACACTTCATATTTTAGATTTTCACATTTGTGTTTGGCGATTTTCTACTAAAAATGGTCAACTGAAAGCATTATTTTTTATGAACAGGATGTATGTTTTCCAATACCTTGTTTCTATTTGCAACAACAGTCTGCAGGTGCCGTCTTGTGAGGATAACACAAACTAAAAAAGAATTGGCAGCATAAAAAAAAATTGAATTTCGCTCATATGGTAAAAGCAGAAGTTTGTAACATCAACACACATCAGGCAAACTTAGTGTGCTTCTTTATTGGTTGTGTAGGGATGAGCCACCTTACAGTTACATCAGCTGAGATGACCAGGTCAATACAAAATGCTGTTTTTAGTCTTTCGTTGACCGCACACATGCTGCGGTATTGTAACTATTCTGATACGCTGTACATGTGCACAACCGCATAATTCGCGATAGCTCGAAGTGCAAATTGTAAGTCAAAATTCGGAAGAAGAAATGATATGTGCAGATGGTTTTTATGTTAACAACTGACCAGACAAACCATTACTGAAGGGATATAACGGAACGATAAAAGAAGCCGCAGTATTTTGAATTTTAGCTAAAACAGCACATAAAGATCACAACTAACGGCAACGGCACGTTTTACAGAGGATATTCCCCCACAAGATCAAGGATACCTGCAGCGTCATGTCTGCAGCTAAAACACGGATTATTGTGTGCATCCATACACATACGATGGATATCTACATGGGCATGGGCATTCAAAAACGACCCTGGAGGAGATCAAAGTATATCCGTATTCACCTGACCATAAACTAATATTCGTAGTCCAATTAGAACATATCTGATTTAGCAAATTGTCTGGAAATACATGCAGACCATAGAAGCAATCTAAAGCGGGCATTAGGAGTGCACGCACTAATCGTAGTATCCAAGAATTCCAAAAAACTCAAGTTTTAGATATACAAATAGGAGCAATAGTGCGACACCTTCCGTGTAGTTCTCTACCCCCGAAAAATACCTTACTGCAATCTCTTTATGCTCCATAGCCGATCCAGTCACTGTCTGTGTCTAAACCTATGAATTTATTACTATATTATCAGGTTCAGTTAAAAATTGAGAAAAATCTAGGCTTCTGCAGCCAAACGAATTTCGAAACGGTTCATCAGAGGAAAAACATCAATCATGTTTCGTACCCTTAAATTTCCCGGATATGCTTTTTTTGTCATGGCAGCTCCTTGAATTTACATTGTAAAGACTGCCTACTTGATTGAAAAATGTATGAATGTTACATATCAGCAAATAATAATTATAATTATATAGTATTTACATGAACTAGTATAGTAGTACACGCACAAATATACCTACAAATTGGAAAATTCATATCTAAACTTACTCTGAGAAAAGGATTTCATAAATATACATGCCCCTCTATAAAATAATCCAGTTGCATGAGATATGGCCAAATTTCCCAGCCCACATTTCCATTTTAATATTCAAATATGAAAATATTTCTTCTTTTTTTATATGACTACTAACACCACATTTTCAACACATCTTTACATTGGTCCTTCCTGCAGAGGTGTTAAGCAGAACCACGCGTGGTTCATAATTGTAACAGATGTTTATAAACACTTACATGAGCATTAGGCAATCATTGAAACCTTGTTTTATTCAACATTACCACAGTCATGCATTGTATAAACCAAATGTTCCTTTTGCTTATTTGTGTCTGTTATAATTGGCTTGTGGTATTTAAGTTAATTTGTCATTCGAATCTAAAGGGACTGGCTCACAATGTGGGTTCGTTGAAAAGAATGTTGACATAGGCATGGAATATCTAATCAGATACTAAAATTGCAGCCTTCGCAGGAAAAAGGCCTTTTTGGTCTATAAGTATTTTGACCGGGAAAACGGAACTGTAAACAACATGGAAGTGAAACTGCTGAAGAGAGGACAAGCCAGGCCCCATAAGTCAGAATGAAGACAGTCCTATGAATTGTGAGAATAGAGGAGGGGGGCATTTGATAAAAACATACTTACAAAGCTACAAAGTTCCGTGAATACTGTCAAACGACGTGCCGTTATTTCCTTTTATTCAACGTTGGGGAGATGAGTATGGTTTTGCAGAGTTAAAATCAAATACCATACTACCCTAGTCACATGACCGAAACATTATTACAACTTTACACTTTAAGGAAATCAGTTCTGCGTGGAGATGTTTGAATAAACGTCAGATGTATCACTGTTGGCCAAAGTCATTCACGGTTGACTGCGGCCAACATATACAAAGATAGCACATCCGATCGGCGTTGAAGGTAGGCTATATGGTGGGAGGGGGGGAATACCTAGTTAAACGGAATAAAAAGAATCTCAACTGTGTAGAAGTGAAATACGGTGCTTCCTGTCACTCGTAAATTTTACCGACAAACGTGCTGTCCCGTGACAGGAAAACACCTAATTTCACCCCACCCATGTGAGATCCAATATCGATGAACGAAGAAACCTTCCTACAGTGCCAAGATTGTTTATCTATATCTGACTGTCTATTGACATTTGGGTCCCATTTTTTGACACACAGCCTTTTGTCCCCATGGTGCAGGTTTGTGACACCAAGCAACCCATGCCATTTGAGGTCAGGTGGGTTACATTAAATTGATCCTGAAAGTTTCACCCTGCATATAAAAACGATTTTTGGAATAATCATCTAACCTACCTGAAGTACAAATTGTTATCCATATTGTTATCTTTCAAATACACCAAGGCGTGATAAAATGAAAGTTTAATGCTTATTTGACAACATATAGAGATGTTAAATTTGTACGTGCTAATTCCCCATGTTGATCTATGGAGAAAAAGTGAGGGTCATGGACAGTGACCCAAAGTTGTGGGCGGTCACCCATGAACAAGATAGGCAGCACCACCTTTAGGCGAATTTAGAACTAACCCAGATCTCCCCTATTCCTGGGACTTTCTAAAATAGCTCTTATTTATCATGGAGGGAGACTGCAGGTACAACGACGCACTAACATATGGTAGTAGGGAGAAAGCCTTCCAGCCTGCAACTCAGTGTATTCACACTGTTTGTGAGAATCTAACTTTGAAAAAGAGCATTATCGGGGCCACTGTGAAAAATAAACCGTGCAAAATGGTCAAATTTATGCCCCGCCCCCCCCCCCCCTTAAACAAAATGTACAGACCAACATGCCCAAATCCTGGGGGCGAATGCACAGCCAATTTACCTGTGAATGAAGCCATTGCTAGCGGATTGCAGTGGCGCAAGAAAGGTTTTGAATGATGTGAAAAAGGTGAGGTGCTGCTTAAAGTAATCAACTGACATCGTACCTTAACAGAAGTGCTAGAGAAGCTATAAAGGCTATATACAAAAGTATCACTTGGCACCAGAAAATCTGTTTACTGTACAAGATACCTGTCACAGACTTGTGCAGTAGGCCGTACAGAGTTCTGCATTGTTCCCTGTTGGAAACAAAGACTGTATAGAATCCATGATCAGGCACTTTGAGCAATATTTAGCAATCAGATGTGCGCATGAGCGGAATGTTTGCTATGAAAAATTTTGTGGCAGTGTCAAGCACATTAAAAGAACATTATACCATGTAACTGATGCAATGATATTGCGTTATCAAAATAATCACTCATCATGTACCAGGTGTTCATATGCTTGCACAGGCCATAATTAGGGTACATGTAAGGAATTTTTTCTTCCGTGCTGGTGTTTACCTTACTGCTTCTTTGTCAGATTTAGAGAAAATGAAGCATCTGGTAATGCACAGGTAGGATAGCTTGAACTACAGAAAAGAAACTTCAAACTGATACACAGAGTGTTAAATTAGTAAACATGTCTTAGTCTAGGACAAATCCAACAAATGTAATATGGTGTAGACATGTGACTAGCAGATTGCATTCTGCTGAACATATGTTGAATTTAGGGTTCGGAAACTCCACTTTAGCATGTTTGTAAACATTTGGAACTCCAATAACACAAAGGTCTACACAAGTACATGTATATCAGCTGTGAAGTGCTAGCATTCATTCAAATATCAGAAAACTTATAAAGGTGGCATAAATTTCAAGCAGGCAAGACGTTAACATTTGTGGTTGCACTGAGAGTGGGACATTTCTACACAACATAATCTGCGACATAAATGTAGTACTTCATGACTTCTTAGAACATTTATGCTGTTAAACTTGATATCCACAGCCATACTGGTGGCGCAAAACCCAACAATTAGGGCAAAGTGAATTACAGCAAAGAAATACAAAAACATTCCTATTCCAATACCACGGTGAAAAAATCATTTCAACCCCAGAGCTGTGGCAAGCAGTCACCCATAAAAGCCAACTGGTGGGTCCAAACCGCTCCTCTGAACATTTTCACAACTATTCTCCATTTGCAGACTGATGTTCTTTTCCATAACATACAGACCCCACCACCCAAATCAATACACAAGGTACACTAAACCATTGGCCAACCCATATGACTTATGATCTACAGGTCCATGCCATATCGAGCGGGTACCGTTGTAGAAGTTGTTAGGATCGCTCCTAGTGTTCAAGCATCTATCAAAAAGTGCTGACCTTCCATTTTGAAGTTCTTTGATGGACAATAATAGAATAAGAACATGACCATGTAGATCCCAACACATACAGAGTTACCTGTGGTAGGTAGTAGACTACACTTGTTATTCCTTCTATTTTTCTCATTCGCGTTTTTTTTTACTCAGAAAAACTCGCATTTTGCTCTCTCCAAAATTTAGTGAAGAACATGTAACAGGTACAAATGCCACATAAGTGCAAATGATTTTTTTTTCATATGTCCAAGCTCATAAATTGGTGATAATTGAAATATAAAACAACAGCTTGGTGTGACCTTCTAACAGCTGTACGAATTGTACTTTGACCAGGACCACTTCATTGTGCTTTTCCAGCAAACAGTTCTCGCCTGAGCTGGTAGACATTGGGCATGTATGAGCACCAATATTAGTGAAGTAACTCATTGATGAAGGGAGCCTGGCGTAGTTATCTTTATCTACACGGAAACTACAGCATGCTGAAAGCACAGTATTATGTGCAACCATCAAATCACAACTGTGGTTTAAAATATGTAGATTAAAAGGGCATATTGCTGAGGCAAGTGTGGAAGTACAGAAGTAACTGCAACAAAAGGGTTTACCTTCATGAAACTTGGGTAAATCGAAACCACTATCTTCAGTATAAATGGTTGCCACACCATAGAGTATGTGGAGAGGGAGCATAAAAAAAATGTTTCCCATACTGTGACCTTAAAGCGACCTTGACTTTCATATAACCTTCACCTGTTAATTGTTCTATTAGTTTCACATTATTTTGTGTTTTTTCTCCTGTTTTTGTACATGTATGTGGTATACATGTAAAACAATTGGTATATGTAGTATTATCCTCGAAATTCTCGTTAACCTTGACCTTGGTCATAACTGATAGGCGTTCAGTCTTCAAAAAGTTGGTTTCCAGGCACTTATGAATTTTCATAATATAGCAAATCATATTTGATTTGTATACAGGTGAAAAGGTAGTGGCTGACAAATAAGTGTTGTGTTTCTTACAGGTAAGCAGTAATGTTGCAGTAGCTCGTGAAGCAATCAGTAGTGTAAACATGCAGCATATAGGTTTACAGTACTGTCGAATTAATTTTAACCCTCCGCACGTAAAGTGCCGGATGTAATGTCGTCCCCTGGGTCTTCCATTCATCAATCCGTCTGTCAATATTGCTTTGGAGCAAGAGTCTATCAAGAAATAGTAGGCAAAGCAATGAGAACAGATCCAGCCCCATATATTGCCAACCTTTGTTTACATTATTATGAATCGAAATGGTTGGAAGAATTGGCAAAAACAAACTTTACAGCTGCAAGAATATTATAGATGAACTGTGTGCTTTAAACAATGGATATAGAATAAAGGAAAATTGAATATATATACACACACACACACACACACACACACACACACACACACACACACACACATATATATATATATATATATATATATATATATATATATATATATATATATATATATATATATATATATATATATATATATATATATATCCCGAAGAATTAACATTAAATCTGGAAAAAGAAAGTGATACAAAAGTTACTTGCCTTGATCTGGATATAGAAATAAAGAACAACCAGTATGTAACAAAAATATTTGACAAGACAGACCAGTTCAAATTTGATATGATCTCCTACCCTGATCTGACTGGAAACATTCGAGAGAAACAAGCATATGGAGTTTATATCGGACAAGTGGTACATATTGCTAGAAACACCACACGTTTTAGCAATTTTGTCAATAAAGTCAGAACTTTGTTGCAAAAACTACAACACAAAGGTTATAAAAACTATAACTACACAAAACTCTGTTGAAATGATTCCAGAGATATGACCAAATACCTAATAAATACAACACTAGCTCAGGAACATAAGTCAAACTGTTTCAAGATGGAGGTTGAAATGACAAAGTGTAGTCCTCAAAGCGTTAAGAGTGGTAAGAGGGAAAGTGCCTAGGGTAAAGTATACTTAATCTACTAGAAAAATTTCTCAATTCCGTCTTAAGTCGGAAAACCATGATCAAACTCACTTTTTGCAGGATTTCTTTCTTTTCAATCTTCATCCAGTATAGTGAAAGAAGTGGCTTTCAGCTAATACCTAAGTACACTCTATCTCATAACACCTCTAGGCAACTTTATGGTGCTAAAAATTGTATAACTATTTACCTGTTTATACCAGTGTCGGTATGGTGGAATAGTGTATGAAGCGTTTACGTTTCAAAGGAGAAGTCCGTCCGTGTTGTCAGCACTACCACGATATCTAAAAAAAGGATTCACCTTAGTTGTACCAAATTTTTGTCACAGAAACATCACAAAAGGGCCCAAGTTCCTGTCGAGAACCAGCTCCCTCTTATTGTTTTTAAACTATATATGAAACTTTTACAGTATTCATCTGAAGACCGTCTGAGTGGCGTCAACCCTTACAACGGTACCGCGATATCTTAACAAAATATTGACTGCAGCTTTACCAGATTTTTGTCAGAGATGCATCTTATGATGGACCAGGTTTTTTTTTTAAAGCCAGCGTCTTCTGATAAATTTTACCTTTTTATGGAACTTTTAATGTATTTATTTGAAAGCCGTCTGAGTGACGGCGTTCCCGCCATGTCTCAAAACATATTGACCACATCTTTACCAAATTTATACCGGAGATGTATCTTATGATGGACTAGGTTCCTATTTAAAACCAGCTTCCTCTAATGATGTGTTTACTTTTATGAAACGTTTGATGTACTTATTTAAAGGCTGTCTGAGAGGCGTCAACCCTGACACTGTTAGCGCGATAGCGCAAAAAATGTTGACCACAGCTTTACTACATTTTTGTCAGAGATGCATCTTATGATGGAACAGGCTCCTACTTAAAACCAGCTTGCTCTTTGCATTTTTATAAACCTTTTTGTGAAGCTTTAAAGTATTTATCTTCAAAGCCATCTGAGTGGTTGCACAAGGGAAGGACGTTACCATAATATCTCAACAAGGATCCAACGCAGCTTCACCATGTTTTTTCAGCGATGCATATTATAGTGGACCCCATTCCTATTGAATACCAGCTTCCTCATTTAAACTTGCTATGAAACTTTTGAAGTATTTATTTGATGGCCCTTTGAGAGGTCCACAATACAGCCTTGTCTGTCACCAGAACTTTCCCCAAGAACACATCCAAAATTGCTCTTTCATTCCATAGACAATAATATGGAAATTGTATAAAAAGTACTCTACTGCGAAGTCTAAAAAAATTGCAGATTTAAGGAAAAAAAAATGTGGGCGCAGAGGGTAGTCTGTTCTCTCAACGCTATTTTTAATGAGCTAATTGTGGCTTGAATTGTTGCTTGCAGGTAAGTATGTAGCATAGTACCTGTAGCAATGAGAAAGACTGATGTTTTTCTGCAATTTAACTTTTCATATTTTTTTAGGAATTTTAAGCAAAAGAAAAATAGTATTTTCAAATATAGATATGTATATCGGATTATGGAATTTATTGTGAGCACATCTTTGTCTCTACGAAAATATTCTGTGACAATTCTAAAAGGGCTTTGTTTAATATTGAGAGACGATCTTAAATAACATTCTTAGTTTTGCAGTCTATATTGTGTTTTCCATTTTACTTAAAGGTAGAACAGATAGCTTTTACATTTTGAGATTTGATGCAATTCCTTTGCGTCCGCCTGTTAGACTTTTGAACATTTTCCACTTCTAAAAAAATCGTTGCACGGAATGTTTTGATTCTGAAAATGGCTGTTCCGTAGGTGGCTATCTACCAAGTTTGAGAAAGAGATGATGATAAAATATGTTCTTGTTTGTGATGAAAATTTTTACTTTATTTAATTAAAAATGATTTTTTTTTCTCAAAAACTATTAAGCCAACTGCTTTGATATTACATACAAAATCACGAGGTTATGTAGTTCACAGTTTGAACATTATGTGGCCCTGCGTGTTTTTCCTATTGTGTATGAATTTAGTGTCCTGAAGCTATTTTTGTCTTTATCTCCAGAACGGTTGCATAGAATTGTTTGAACTGCTACCATGATGTAATCTGACTAAAGATGAAGCAAGTAGGCGAAAATAATGAGGATATGTTTATTTTTGATGTTACTGTGGGACATCAGACTTTGGGGCTATGTGTCGCTAGCACTACAATTGTGCAGGCATGTAGCAATACAGTGCATGTGTAATTATGTCAAAATGGTTGTGTGGAATGCTTTGATTTTAAGACAGTTGTTTCCTAGGTGGCCATGTACCATCTATGTGAACCTGATGATGATGATGATGATGATGATGATGATGCAATTTTTTTTCTATTTGTTTTTGCACATGGATGTTCCCGAGTTAGTTTTGTACCAAGTTTGCGAAAAAGATAATAATGCAATCTATTTATATTTCATAATTTTAAACGTTTTTTGCAAAAAGACAAGGTCCTGAGATTATTAGTCCCTTGGCTTTAACGACCAACAGGTTTTTATTGTTGTCAAGTCTGTGCATGCAGGAATACGCCCCCCCCCCCCCCGTTACTCTTGCGGACTCAAGAACTCTTACAGCAGAAATTTAGCTGCGGTCATGGAACTTGTACTGTGGAAGCAAATTATGGGAAAAGACGGTGAGTTTGACATTCAGCGACCTTGACCAAGGTCACTAGGAGTCTTGAGGTTTGTACCTTTGTGGACAGAATAACTTGTAAGAAATGGACCAACCAACTGGAAACTTATACTGTTGGAGTATCTCATTGGAATCTTAATAGGGATTGACATTCAGTGATAATGACTTACTATTAAAGTCACCAGGGGTCACCATCAGTCGCGATATTGTAAAAACTGGTGTATGGAATGTTTTGTTTTAAGGCATATTGATGTTGCTCGGGTAAACATTCATCAGATGTGTGAAGGGATGGCCAAGCAAAACTGTGTATCTTTTGACAGTGGATGTTTTGTAGAGTTCAAACCTTTTTTCATCCTGACTGCAAGAGTCTTATATATTGGCTTATATCTTACTAAGTGTGGATCTTAGACCCATGGCTACTAAACACTACTAGAAATGTAAATATGATGTTGTTGATTTTGATCTTTAATCTAGTGACCTCGGAAAGCCAAACAGACACAGAAGCTTATATCTTTGTAATGGTAGATCCGCGGCCCACGGGAATGTTCCTATGGGTTTTCTTTTGGTGTTCTTAATTTTGATTTTCAATGACCGTCAGAGCTGATACTCACATATTGGCCTATATCATGGTATGATTTAACCTTCAGTCAACTACTGATAAGTACTGATACAGTGAATGTATATATTAGTTCAGTATGCACTTGCGGAAGCAGATTCGAGTCAGCAGAGCACCGAGTCATCACGATCTTTCTGCTGTTTGTTTTAATTCAAATATGCATTTTCGATGTGGTAAATGACCATCTGGACTCTAATTTTGTAACACGTTTAAAGATATTGTGATGATTTGAGATCGATCAGCTAGTGTAGTGTCAGCAAATGTATAGTTTACTTGGGTTGACAATTACCTTGCTCAGAGTTGGAACATGCATTCCTTGACCTCGGAGTCATGTGATGGTCAAGGTCACTTCAGGTACAAATGGTTCAATAGATCCCACATCCCTAATACTGTAGTTTTGTGGTTGGAGGTACATGGTTGTTTGTCCCAAGCTCTTATATTTTCTGGGGGGGGGAGGTTGTTTTGTTTGTTTTTTTTTTTTTGAGGGGGGGAGGGGGGCTAAACCAGGCAAAATATCAAAATGCTCAGCATTTTTCAGAAGTATGTACCAAGGTCTCTCAAACCAGTTATAAAAAACATTGACAAAAATGCAAGTTCAGCCCAAACCTTGCATTTATCTGCCAGACTATTAGGCGAAATAAGCCTCCCATTAGTACCTCACTGATGATGTTACTGATTTTTACGGACATATGGTCTAACGTAGACTTCTGAGGCAATGTGAATTCAACGCCTTTAGTTCTAAATGCCATGGACAATGTATCCAAGGGGTAGGGGTCTGTGCTGTACGGCATGCAACTTAAATTGAGGAGAAGCACTGGGAGGCAGATGGACTGTAGGATTAGCTGAATAATTTTGTAATGCATTGGGACTCTGATAGGAGTGGCCAGGGCAGTGACAGTAATAATGAGGAAAACATGTTTAATTGACATGAGATATTTGGATACTAGTTCTATTTGTGTGTGTGTGCGTGCCAGGCAGACAGAGCAACGGTTGTCTCCAGCTTATTGTACTATATAAAGTGGTCCATAAACGTATTGGAAAGATTTGTTTAAAATCTTTCAAATTCCCCAGTGCCTGTCAGGTTTTAGGTGCGTGTCCCCATTGCAAGACGGTTTTGACAGGTAACAGGGAGCTAAAATAAAATTGACGCCGTCAAAGTGTACTCAGCGACAGGGTAGAGTTTCGGTATTTGGGTATATGATATTAGCCCTAAGCAATCAACCTGACCCATAACAATTCCATTCAATACGATAGATTTATGGACAAGCTTGTCCCTGGGAGTGGAGAACATTGTGGCGTTGGTAACTTACTATTCTCAAATAACTGCACATTACAGTGAGTTGGTGGAATCTTTGGTTGCATTGACCTGCCATAATGATTTGATGGGTGGGGGGGGGGCAAGAGACAAGGCATCTTTGATATATTGAAAAAATAATCATATTAGCACAACTATTAGCTTATTCAAAAACAGATAAACCTTACCACCCTCATACAGATGCGTCTTCAACATTACCCTTCGCGATGCTTACGCATCTTCAGGCTTATGGTGCCAAGAAACATTTTAGAGTCACAACGTATCTTGTGGTCAAAGATCATGGACTGCAATTGAGCTAGAAATTTGCACCATTTTGTTTTTCACTAAATAAATGAAAATCACAATAGATAGCCCAGACTGTCTCTATTAATTTTGAAAAGTGTCTTGTTGTTTATTACGCCGACGAAGATTACAGAAACTCAGGTATGGGCGAAAATGTTTCGCTGAATATGACACGGATTTGCAATTTACGCTGGATTTCAAAAATGTAACTACATACCTGCTCTCATGCCAGTTAAAACCTGCACGTTAGTTTGAAATTAATGTGATGGTCACAGACTACAATTTTCTGATTTATTCAGTACAGTAAAACGTTGCATAGAGTCTCAGAGGAATATGCGTGGCCAGGAATTTCAAATTTGTTCTGTCAGCTTAGCAAACGTATCCTACTTAACATAAACGTGCATCAAAGGAAAAGACAATTTGGTCCTTTCTCAGAAATGCCACTCCCAGCTTACGTTAATCTAGTGGTTGAAATTGACATTATAGGTTCTTCGTGAAGTCAGCAGATGGTAACCAGTATCCCCTGATTATTGTTGATTACTTATCTGGGTATGTAAAAGCATTTTCTCTACCAAACAAAAACACCGAAACGATATGGAATGTTTTATAATGGCAACGAATTTCTTTTTCCTTTTTGAAGCAGAAATACTAGAGTAGCCTACCGCATAAGGTCTAAGTTTACACAAGGGTGTGTTGAATTAATGGAAGAGCACACATACTTAATGACTCCTATTTATTTCCTTGTTTTTGCTTCAGGGTAATCTGCGATTGGGTTGTGCTTGCCTGTGAAACTGGAATCTCAAACCATAATACATAACGAGTTTAATTGTAGGCTTCATTACTCAGTAGCATGGACACAATAGGTCCTTAATTGAGTACAATAACAGCTAGCCTATCCATCGAGTATATTAAGCCATCCTTCAAAACACAGGAAAGCATGTCATGCTCAAGTCATTTGCTAAACCTGCATCCATCGAATATATTAAGCCAACCTTCAAAGCACAGAAAAGCATGCCATGCTCTTGTTATTTGGTCAAACTGTTGAAATCATGGCAAGTAGGTCTGGTATGGCAACAGTGGTGAAATATGGACAACTGAATAAAACAAGTAAATAGGACACTGTATTGGCATACAAATATTTATAAAGAGAAAATCCAAACCAGCATCAGGTTAGGCGACTTTCTCAATGAAGTCATTTCGAGAAGACTGGCCAGGCACTGATAGCTTGAAGAACTACTGTAAGAAAGGGTGCTGCCCATATATCAGTTGAAAAGAGAGGGGACGTGTCAAAACCCAGAAAGAAAGAAGTGGATAGTTTTCATAAAGAAGTCATCAGAAAAAACGTTTGAAAAATTTACAAGGAGGGAGACTTATCCACACTTAGAAAATTTAAACAAGCATGAAACCTACTTATTACATTAAAATTTTCCTTGACAGTTTTTGATGAATGAAATTTAGGTTTTTGCTGGTGTAAAACAGCGGACATAACACAAATAACTGCAGATAGAGTTGAAGTTATAGCTGCATGTGCAAGATTTTCGAAAGACATTAATATATACATGGCTGCCAGTTCATAAGTGTGGAATGTCATCTGACAAACAACACAATGTTACCTACATTGCAAGGGCCAAGTGTAATTGTCCTTGACAATGCAATTTATCATGACGAGAGAACGTACTGGAGTGTCAAAACCACCAAATATACCCTTTGTAAAAAAAACTATTGATACGCTGCATGCACGAGATAAGGTGAAAGGGTTTATGTCTAACTGTGACCTTGTATTTGCGGGCAAACATTACAATGCAAACTACCATAGTGAAGTGAATACCAAAGCTTTCATGAAATGGTGTGAAGCCACACGTATCCCTGCATTGAAAAGGCCAAGTGTTATTGTCCTTGACAGCGCAGTTTATCATGATAAGAAAACAGAAGACAGCATTTGTCCTAACAGGAGCCACAGAAAGACTGTTATGCAGGAAAAGTTTCAGTCAAGGAGCATAGAAGACGATCCAAAATGTACAAAACCAGAACTTTTTCATATAATGAAAGGAAACGACCCCCCCCCCCCCGCCCGTACCCGTGTATGTAACATATGTCATTGCCAGGCAACATGGATATGTGGTGCTCCGTACCCTGTCCATCTGTATGAAATCAATGCCATTGAACTGATATGGGCTGAGGTCAACCATTTTATGGTTGATAGAGATAACACTTTTAAGATCCAAGATGTCGGTAAAACCAGTGCCACTTGCCTTTGCAAGTGTGTCTAGCGGAGATCAGGGAAAAGCTAAGAAAAATACTATACGGGGAACTGAATGGTTGGCAAATGACATTGACCAGATGATTATATATGTAGATAGTGACAGTGTAAGGTGCAGTGACTGCAGTTCATCTGAAAACAAAAAGAAGTACCAGTGAGGACTGAGGCACAGAATGTCCACATGGTACGTTTAGAGATGTCCCCTTGTGAGTATTGCAGGGTACATTATTCTAGGGTCTTGGTCTGGATTAAACCCAACTTGTCCATTTATTATAGCTTCTCCCTGGCTCACATATACATGGACTGCTTCCAATATCATTCATTTTATACCTACTGGATCGAACATTACAGCTCCAGTACACAATTCATTAATGTGCTATTTGCGTATGCATCACAAAATGTATTTTCTATCCTGGTATTTTCATATGTGATTTTGAATGATTTTATTTCTTTGAAACATTCTAACTTTATGGAACCTTAAGTTAAAAAAACAGAGATGTTTAATCAGATTTTGAAATATATAGTAGCAAGATTGCCAAACAATGAAACACATATGTGGCAAAGTCAAGTGGCAAATGCCTTATTTGCTTACAATGTTAATGTTGAAACCACAGGATATAGTGCATTGTAGATATTGTTTATTTGTAGGTTAAGAGTACCACTTACCACATGCAAAATTTCTGCAAATGGTACAAAGGAGATTAATCTGGAACACAGATTAAGCAACTTACCTGATGCACAAATCTGTGCCAGACAGAATCTCACTAGCAGTAAGAGAAACAATTATTGCAGGTTTCAAAAGAGAGCTACAAATTGTATGCTCTAACCACGTGCTTCGATGACATCATAGGACAACCTCACATCTAAACTTATTCTTTAAAAGCATTACCCCAAATTTGAAGTAATTGTAGTCAGAAACAATACAGTGTGGATTTTAAATGATCAAACTTCCAGGCTACGTGGTGTATATAAAAATAAGTTACTGTTAGTTGATCCCTCCAGCGTTTGAAATACAGTCAATCTTAGAATGAAAAAGGAAAACTCATCGTGGCATTATAATGCAAGAATACCAAATCTTCGATGGACAGAATTCTGCTGCCCTACCGATGACATAGCACAAATTGGTGGCATACATGCAGAAAAAAACACACAGTCAATCTGACACAGATGCAACATGTGCTTTACATATACAGATGCAAGCAAACTGTGGTATAACAAATAATCAATCAGACCACCAAACAAATTTCATTACACATTCATCCAATTTATCATTGGACACGTGGGAACATGTAACAAAACCCAGGCCTGGTAGGCCTGGTACAATATATACAGGAGACCTCTGCACAGTCAACCAGCTCACCCTTGCTTAAGACGAGACCAAACTAATAGCTAAAATAAGACATCCCAACGGTTTTCGTTGATCAGTTAAGTACACTGATAGGGTTATCATTGGTGCTTCTGACAGCAACACTGATTCTGGGGACGTTATGATGCACCGAATACACATCCCAAACAAAGACCAGTTCATATACATTGGTATATTACTAGATCAAAAGTAACACCCCCAAGGAATATCCTTGTGAGTTTCCCAGCGAATGGCTGCTAAGCGACCACACACACACACACACACACACACACACACACACACACACACACACACACGTAGCATAGGCTGATAAACAAGGCAACTTATCACCAAAGGAAATTGAACCAAAAGGGCTAGTTTAGAACCGAAAATGTTTCTGCGGTGCATTTTTCTCTTTTTGGTGTTGCCAAAATTGGTGAACGGGCAGCAACGCATTGAGCCTCTAAAGGATGCAGTTCTGACAACCAAGGTTGCAGATATGATGTTTCAGACTAGAATGACATTGAAACAGTAGGTCCACCTGTTGTGGATGGTGCATCAGTTGAAGCAACAACAAAGTTAATCGATGCCTTATCAAATCCGAATACCAAATAATTGATCCCAGATTCTCTGATTACAGCATAAATATTGCAACTTCGGAATGCGCAGTCATATTTACATGAACACACCTACGATACTCTAACTTCACTTCATACACGACCTAAATGCTCTATACCTTTTCATTTTGTTGGAAACATTGATAGTACAATATTGCAATCAGCAGCCGATGATAGTAATTATAAAATGCATGGAAGCTGCTTAACGTTGTAAAAAATATCAGCAGAAAATTGTTCACTAAGTGGACCTGTTGACTAGGGTTGCAAACAGAGCCAGAAAACATGTTAATTACCATGGAGTTAAAATTCTAAATTTGCGAAATTGTTTAACTGATAATTTTGTACCTCACGTGAAGGGAATTTCTAAGGTTTCAAGTGCCACTGTTTATCGAATTTCACTGTTAAAAAATCGTCTTTCTGATGGAAAGCAGTTTCTCTTTTTGAACAAATTACTGGTCTACACAGCGAAAATATACATAATAACTGCCGCAAAAAATTTGCTTTAGAACCGGGAAGATTAACGGCAGATGTTTAGAGCTTTCCACAATTACAAAATTACAGAGCAGATGCCACTCAAATTGGCGAAGCGGGGAGAAGAGAAAATGCTGTTATCACCTGGAGGGTAGACATTCAATTAAGATTTAAGGTTTAACCTATGAAAAGGGTCATGTTGGAAGCCGGTGCATACAAGATGGTCTTACCCCAAGGTTGTATCATTATGGCAAAAGACCGATCACTCTATGGTTTCATATCCAAAAATGGTTATGTTAATATAGACACCTTACTGGTTAAAGCGCCAGAGCCTTTCAATGTAACTGACATTATTCCACATAATGAGGCAGATTAACCTTTTTAATCAACTCCAGTTTGCCCAATTACAACCAGTAGCCAGACTGCAATTAGAAAGAATACCACACCCTTCTCACCAATTCCCTTGGGAGGGAACATCAGACAGTGTCATTTATGTGCTATTTACTTTTCTTTTTACCGTTGTCAAAGTATGTTTTACAACTGGGACAGTTGTCTGGGAATACTGAAGTAAACGTAGGGAATTAATAATGGCAAAGCTTAATTTCACTGGTACTCTGCCGCTGAACTATCCCAAAAACATGATTCTGGAGACAGATTACCCAATATAAAGTTAAAAATTATCACAGATAAATGCATGGAAACTACTGAATTCTCTGCCCGTCCAATTTCTGTTGTGTAGCCCATTTTTTTTCCAGGCAGAGATGACATGCTTTCTGCTTGTATCGGGCCAATAAAGAAGCCAATTGCGTTTCTCTGATATGAGTGGGGTGAAATGTATTACCAAAATAGGCGAAATACCTAGTTTTAATGAACAGGACATGAATAGGATGATACAGTGTGCATTTTGCTATGTGGAATATATGCTCTCAGGAAACTTCACACTGTATGTAATGGAACTACGTCGCTTATACATTTATGTTTTTAGCCTACTTCATTTTCCTGAACTTAAGTGGTAAGCTATTTAAATTGCTGTAATATTCCGCACAGGTATTGAATTGTAGTTGAATTGTGGTCCCTTTAGACGAATTGGTAACTACACATAAAGCTAAAAGTATTATCTTTTTTGACAGATTTTAGTCTCACCCTGTGGATTCACTGTTGCATTATATTTTTATTAATATGTTGAATTTGTCTATCGACGCTATCCGTCTACAGAATATAAGTATTCAATTTGTTGTTGTTGTTGCTGCTGCTGTTGTTGTTGTTGCTGCTGTTGTTGTTGTTGCTGTTGTTGTTGTTTGAGGAATAAGCATCACTGTGTGGAATACCATGGCGACCTCTTCGTATGTGTGTGTGTGTGTTTGTGTTGTACTTAGGATATTAGTTTTGCTTCAAGTACGCACATACCATGGCAAAAGCATGTGCTTTGTGCGTTATCTATACAGCGAAAAAGGACTTGTATGTAGCCACACAAACAAAGCTTCTTCTCAACCAAGTAGTACTACTGTTATCACCATGGCCTTGCATATTGTATTATCATCAATTCACACCATTCATGCAGGTATATTAAATCAATGTTTTTAGCAATAATTATCTGTACGATAATTATATTAGGTTGCATATCATGCTCAGAAATTTCGATACCACATGGGTTGTGTTGTTTTTAGATGTTCAGAGGGATAACATTGTTATCCACTCATCTGAGAAGCACAACATGCAGCAGGCTGATGCATGTGATAAGATAAACATCAACAGTTACCGCCATGAGATGCAGCCACTACAGCCCTGTAGTTATAGCAGTAATTCGTTGAGAATTACAAAACCATGTGTGGTTAGATCAACACTTATCTGCCTAGAAGTGTGGTTTCCCCGTGGATATCAGTTATGCGATTACAGTTACAAATCACTGTTTCATAATGGCAAGGAATTATTTATTTACTGGATAATAACTTGCATGTGCGTTAGGTCATCGAAAGTCAACTCGTGTACACATAAATGCTTTTAGCCAATAAACAACGAAATTGTGTCCAAATATGGCTGGACTGTTTTGGACAATCGATGCAGAAAACAAGAGTAGAGTTCCTTATCGATTATGATAATATATATAATGGTTTTAATTCGCGAACATGACCTGTTCTATCGCATTGAAGCAGGGTTATCGTTCCAAATCAAGGAGACACTTTTCTCTTTTCACATGCAGTTCACAGTGAAATGTAATATTTCCCCCATCTTCACAACAGAGGAAAAACTGTTGATGTTACAGTTTCCTGTGAGGATTTCTGAAATGCTGAATTACTTTCATGAGCAATGGCTTTTCAGGGCGCACAAAAATATTCTAGCTCATTCACCGTTCATGAAAGAATATAATGTCCCAAGCACTATTGACAAAAAAGGGCCTTGTCCATGCTCCTGTCACATGTCGGGCATTTACAAACATTACGTCAAGAGTAAACTTATACATGTCTACATCAGCACTAGCCCTTGCTTTGATTTGCACACAACGTTGCGCAAGCCCATCAGATATATGTAGATCAAGACTTCAAACCTTGGTGTATTCGTATAATTTTGTTTCTGAATACATTATTCATAGGCACTATGGGTTAAGAGCCGTCAAAATATTGAAACCTTGAATACAATGATCAAGCGAATAATGAGAGAAAAGAGAAGAGATTAGTATTTTTTGTGCCTGCTGTCCAACAACTAAAATCGGTGGACTGCAAATAAGAGACATTTTGTAAGTCTGTTCCTACATTGTACCATCTAGGTACAATACTTGAAGCCACAAAACCATAGCGTTTTTCGGGGCGCTTTGTGTTCGTTGCTTCCAAACCTCAAGAGTTGATTTGAGGTCCGTTAATTTTTTTTTTATTTACATATGATATTTAGCTATCATAGTTAAATACAACACAAGACTGCGGTGGACGCAACATACGTCTGAAATAGCCAGAATGAGTCTAAATGGTGACTTGGGTGCCGTCTCCTTATGGGCACGTCAATGGTTATAACTATAAATGGAAGCAAAATTTCGTCCGTGATGTGCACGCATATCCAAAATTATGAGCAAAAAGTATTATTTATGATGAGCATGTCAGTTGCTCAAACAAATGGGACAAACATTAAGGAGTTACCAAATCCAGCAAATGTACTTCAAAAAGTACTTTGAGAACATTTATACTAAGGCCTTGAAACGGAAAGATTGTCTCAGGTGTATGAAATTTGCCGGTTAGATTGTCTCAGGGATATGAAATATATGTCAGACAGAAAGTAGTTGGAAAGACTGTACTTTACATTTTGAAACCTTTACTTGAGAATGCCAATGTTTAATGGGATAATTGTACACAAGTATGGAAATATAGACTGGAACCGCTTCAACTTGCAGCTGCTTACATAGTAACAGGTGCAGCCCGAACAATAAATGTAGGAAACCTATAACAAGAAACAAAATGGCAATCTTTAAACCAGACATAGAACAAATTTAAACATATCTATTTGTATAAAATTGTGGTAAACGCCAGGATATTTGTTCAGTCAAATTTATGATGAGCCTGAATTTATTTATGACATGAGGAATATATTAAATTTGCTCATAAAAGCTACAGGTTCAGAATTGAGGAAAGCGGCATTTTGTGCAGCTTCTACAAACAGTTGGAACAATGTAGATTAATATTGTAAAAGCAATGTAACTTGATAGATCAACTGCAATATTAAACGCATACCACTCCATGTTTCCGGAGGATCTAAATTTGCTCTGATCCACCATGCTTAAATGCAAATGAACTGCTGTACTCTGAATGCTTTTCTTTTTCGCTATGGAAACCTTCCATTGCCACCATGTGCGTGTGGTACACAAAGCGAAAAAAACCCTCATCATTTATTCGACTGTCTCAAATATCAATCAATAGGACCAAAAAAAGTGTAGTAATTTCCAAACCGTATTAAGCACAAAATTTCTGCTCTGTACAGATCCTCACAAAAATAACGCTCGGAATACAACTTTGTTTGAAAGTGTCCAGAATGTTTCGATGGGCTAAAATCTTCCTGACAGGTTTAAATGTAATACGCCCCTTTTAAGGATAAGCATCTGGTTCAGTGCTATTTTGAGGGTGGTTGTAAAAATTCTCTCACAAAACAATCGATATGCATAAAAACTGCCACAGACTATAGCACTTCTGGAAAGCTAACAAACTACTTATTCATTTTCTCCCACTCTCCGGTGTGTTTGCTGTCAGATGCTATACAGTAATCGTACCAAGTGCCGCTCTCTTTTTCAAATAACATCGAAGAAACTTGGATTCAACTTTTTTGTTTTCTGATGTAAAAACATGACTTTGTGGCAAACTGTTCGTAACAATGTAAACTGAAAAACTTTGACTCATTCTCATGACAAAACTATATTCGTTATTAAAAATCTGAAATGCGCTTTTTCAATTTACATTGTTGCTAACAGTTTGCTACAAATTTCCGAACCAAGGAGAATACAAGTAGTTGTAAATAATTACCATATGCCAAAGCACAAATAAAGGAAGTGAATTAAAACCCCTAAGTGAGATAATAATGTCAGAATGCTTTAGAAGCATTTATCAAATTTTAATGACATTGGGATGGCTTTATGTTTTTTTATTCAATATTTAGAATAAATAGCATGGCAGGGATATCAGAGGATGATAACGCATGGAATCTACATGTTGAAGATTGAATTGCAAACAAAAGTGGTCTAGTGATTTGTTGATCAAAATAGCATCATTTTCATGGAATACAGATATCGTCATTTCACATGTGACGAACACACTTCCTTAAATATGGTTCTATACATGTACGTATACTGCTTTAAGTAACAGCCCCCTTTGTTTTTTTGACATAATTGTTTCCGGACGTCCGTTCAGATGTGTATTTTGCAGGTCGGCAGATGTGTATGGATTGCTTGTAACCCACTTAACTTGAAGAGAATGAAACTCTTAAATTTCAAATTTTCTGCTACTATTTTATTAAAATTTAATAAATACATGTATGCATTCATAATAAGATATTCTTTTATCAAATGTATTAGTTATCTGGTGTTTGTGCTGACATACCTGAACAGTATTTGAATTATAAATATTTCTAAGCGAGTCTTCAACAAATGTTCTTTTATATGCTTATCAGAAAACTTTAAGTTGATATCAAGTGGTTTTTCCCTTAAAATAAACGCGCTAAGTAATAACACTTTGAAGGTCATAAGGGGCGCCACGACTTGGAGTGAGTCCTACAATAAGACAATGTATTACTTTTAAGAGGATTGAAAAAATAACCAGTGGGTAATACTAATATCTCTCCACGAGTAAATAGATAAAACATCGAGAGAACATGCATATTGTACAATAACATTGAAAAAACAAGGGAACTGTGGCAGTCCTGTGCTCAGCTGACTTTACATGCACATACTGTTAAATTTCCATTCAAATCCTCATTGACTTACAGAGCAAACAATAGAAATGCTTAAATTAACTGACAGGTGATCGAATCGAAAAATAAGTTAAACGTGGCAAAGAATCCAGCCCCGCCCTATTGAAGAAATGAAGGTCCATGGCGTCCCCAGAGGCATTCAGGTAGTTCCTGTGTGTTTGTATAGAGTCGTGTGAATAAGCACTCGTTCGTTCATTTGATTCATGCGATCTTTAGTGAGGATTTTGATAAGAAGAAAACATGCACATGTATAATTAATCTTAAAGGTCACAACTATCTCAATTAAAACACGCCTTCCTATTATTTTATCCTCGACTTGGATACATTTACTGCAGCCAGAGGAAGAGTTTGTTTACGTACCTCGTCTATGACTGCAACTGTAATAAAACAGCACAGGGTTCCAATTTAAGTGAAACGACCAGTTACGGATCAATGTGTTTTTATTTGTTTGTTTGTTTGTTTGTTTTGTTTTGTTTTGTTTTGTTTATTTTATATTTTGTTTGTTTTTGTTTTCGATGTTTTTTTTTTCCATTTCCCAATACACACACGGGGTCAGTGTGATTTTTTTGTGCTTCAGCTTAAGGTAGTGAGATTTATTTGGGGCAACAAATATGTCTGAGAACTTTCATGAAAATATGTTGTATTGTTTTTTCAGGGTTAGTCAAAATTTGAATTGTGTATATATTGATACATGTAATAGTTCATATAAGATTACTAAATCTTGACATTATAATCAAGAGCATGTGTTATGTTATTTGCTTTCATGTATTTATTATTTTATTTATCTATCTATCTATCTATCTATCTATCTATCTATCTATCTATCTATCTATCTATCTATCTATATAACGCCTTTATTTCACGTTTTTACATTCTTTAAATTCAAGTGAGTATCGTAACCAAGTAAAAGGTAATGACAAGCAGCCATCATCATAAAAAGGCGTGTCCGTGAATTTAAGGCTACGAAACATGCTTGATGGTATCCCGTTAATGACATGCTGCTAAATTCACTTTTGGTGGTTGTAACCTAGAATGTTCAAAATTTGTGTCTGATACTATATGATTAAGATTGATTAAGGTAAACATATAGATGTAGACATAGACCGCAACTGGATTATTATGCAGCTGAATATCAGATGAAACCTGTATGCCAAGCTTCTCAATGCATTTACATGGCAAAAGAATATGGTGATCAATTTTTTGTGCCGGCATTGTATACATCGTAATCTAAGCAAAACATTGTATAGGCCTATGTTACGCAAAAAGGCACACATACAAAAAAGAGATCCTGATCGATAAATGTGCCACAGCTGGTGATCTCTATATTTGTCATACAAATTATTTTTTCTGAAGCAGAATGGTCCTATCTTAACTTTTAAGAACAAAATTTCGGGGGTGCTTCATTAAGTTGTGCTTGAATAATGCTGAGATTGTGTCGACGTTTCCACTTCTCTGTTGGTATATGTGGGGCATTGTGTTGGAACGTTTACATTGGAGAAACTTGATGAAAAACCTCCTGTATGGCGCTTGTCACTTCCATTTGCAACGCAGAAAAATCTTTTTCCTAGCCTGTGCGCTTACATCTTCACATTTTTTTTTTCAGCAAAACATTCCATCATGTCAGTTTTTTATTTTCATAGTGGTGCTTTATGTGGGCTATTGTTGTGGAAGGTTTTTGCAAAAGTGAAATAGGGCTCTTACTCTATCAGAACAATATCAGATCCCTGTACTCAAGAATAAACCCTATACTGACTGACCCAAAAACTAAGTTGTTGAATTGTGTGTGTGTGTATGGGGGGGGGGGGTTATCGGTACGATAGAACCTTTTACAGCCGTACGTTTAGCGCCGCTATTGATAACAACTTTTACATAATATTCGGGAAAAATGTCACTCTTACAATCATTGCGCTTTGTATGATCACTGGATGGGCACATATCCGTTGGCCTAAACTGTAAATGGCTCTGTGCTACCAAGTTGCAATACATTTCAATGTCTTTGTAAGTTTAGACATGGCTTGACACACAGTACCGATGGCAGGCAAACCTGCTCAAGATGATGTTAAGTTTAGACCAAGCATTTGAAACATAGTATTAGTGCTGTCACTAATAAAGGGAAATTAATTAAGCAAAACATAACATCACCATTTGGCTTTGACACAGACAGCCCGTACAGCAACCTCTGAACTATTACCCCCAATGTACTGCCATATGCCTTACATATACTATTCCCTTGAGAGCTTACC
This sequence comes from Hermodice carunculata, assembly GCA_964020975.1. Taxonomy (NCBI): domain Eukaryota; kingdom Metazoa; phylum Annelida; class Polychaeta; order Eunicida; family Amphinomidae; genus Hermodice; species Hermodice carunculata. The sequence goes on from OZ026621.1 coordinate 61,405,413, forward strand.
TACCCCTTTGTCGTATGTGTGTACAGCAATATACCAATAGTATTGCCAATGTGCAAGAAACTTACACTTAAGTAGCCGATACCTTTATATTTCTTCTGATATATGACTGAAACAAAAAGTGCACTGCCAGTTACAATGGTTTTATTTCTTGCTCAGTTGAAAGTACATCGTTGTTTGTCCAATTAAGACAATTGGGCCCAAATAACCAGAATACCACTTCGCTGGAGTTCTTTTTCATCGTGCTGGTGTTATGAGCTTTGGTCAGTACAGATATTTTTAATATGGAGTGCACCAAATGCCAAACTGATGCTGCTTACTGACGCAACACATACCAAACATAAATTTCCACTGAATTGACGTATGTTTATTTGTACCTGGGAAGCAGGGGGGTTAGATTAGTTACCAAGGCTTAGATGCATCACTGACCACCATTACTACGATTCTCTACATAATATATGTGTTCAACGCTCCCACAATCCATTAACCACTCTTGAATTTTTAGAAATCAGAATATATATAAGATTTTCAAATAGTTTTCCATTTGGAAAACAAATATATATTTTTTAAAATGTATTTCACAGTATCCGGGCTTGGTGAGTACGCACATGTTGAAAATGTAAAAAGGAAGATCATTAAACAACTGAAATTGTCAACTGTTGCACTTTTAGTTACTTATGTCATTTCAGGGGATAAATTGTGATGGATTATGGTCCATAGACAGCTGTGACTGAGAAATAGCGAAGAGATAACAGGAAAGTTTTTTTTTAATGTAATCGGGTCTGTGTCTCACAGTATGCCTCCGTCATGGTAATATGCAACGATTTTTTTCATCTGATTTATGAGTTGTGTGGAATGTATCAGGAGGTTCAACGTATTCAGAATTTATAAGAACAGAAAAATCAGTTTTGAATGCCAATCTAGTCCATAACATTCAAATTGCGGATCAATAGGGCTACAGTTGCGTATTCTCATTACTTTCCGTCACACAATAGGTCAAAACAATTTATAGACACGTTGTTGTCTGTTCAAAATGTAGTTATGACACAACACCAATGCAAATTACAAACGGCAATTGGTGTTTGTGTTGCACCTTTAGGATTTTATTTGAGTGTGTTTTATCACACTTAAATCACAGTGTTCATATTCCATACACGACAGTGGTGTACACTTACTGAAGGATTAAGTGTTTGTGTGCTAAGGATGCATGTGAGGCCCACAAGACATATCATTGGTAAAAAAAGACTGCAACATTATTTCTACTGGATAATTGTTCTTTCTATTCGCAACAAAGTGAGACAATCTATGTGGTGTTGATTATTAACCATGATTCTCTTATGTTTGCATGGTTGTCAAGCCCTAATAGCCAATCGGAATGCTTCTTTGTAGGTCGTTACCTGACGCAACCTCGACCTGGGAAAATGCACTATGACCTGGTGAAATCAGTTGAATAAAGATTCATTTTTGTAAAGTGTTGTTATCGTTGTTTTTTACTAATTTCTGCAAGTATGTATGTATATATGTATGTATGTATGTGTGTGTGCGTGCGTGCGTGCTTGTGTGCGTGCGTGCGTGTGTGTGTGCGTGTGTGTGTGTCTGTGAATGTATCCCCTCATTGCTCTTTACAGATGGCAACCTTTGGCAAAATACATGCACATAAAGGTCGCGTGATTCATATGCAGGTCTTTTTTCCAAAGGGTTCTGCTTAGTATAGCAGAACGATAAAGCCCATACAGGTGCTTTATCCATTTAACTGGCACTATATCCAGGAAATGTCCTGCTTGCTACGACGCAAACGAATATGCTTTGTCAAAAGGGGACACACAGTCCACCACAGGACATCTATATTTTCAAACTTTTCTCGAAGAGAATGCCTGAACACCTAGGCAAAACTAAAAGTCAAGATTGCTTCTGTTTGTCGTCTGCCTTGTCCATGAATTTACTGGATCCACCTGTCACTGTAGGTGGCCTTGCTTATTTTGTAATTTGGATACTTGTCACTAACCATTTACTGGGCACGTTTTTTCCTAACTTCTTGTCATTTTTTCAAATATAATCTTGCAGTTTGTAAGTCGTTATCGAGCATTCCTGGTCCAAGTGAATTCTCACTAACTCTAACCATCTGCCCTGTTTGTTTAAATCCATCAAAATCCTTATACAAATAAAGATAGATGACTGAATAGTGCTGGAAACTAATCTAAGGAAGTGAAAGTCTTATTGCCCCAGGATACTAGCCACAAAAAGGTTATATGTGTGCAAGATTCATTCCGAGAAAAGGTTACATGTGTGCAAGATCAATTCCGCGAAAGCGCAATTTTAGCGTTTCCTTGGTCACGCGTTTTTGTACATAAGGTGAATACTATCTACCCCCAAAGTACATTCTATGCATTGTTTCAAAAACAAAATCAGGGGAATACAGTCAGATGAATTTTACATTTAAATGTTGGACTTCTCTTTTATCTTACTCGAGGTATGACTGACGGGTGTTGAGGAGAGCGCCGCTTTTGACCGCTTCGTACCTCGAAAAGCTGCAAGCATACCTGCGCGTATACGTGGATTACCAATTGCGTAGCATATAGGGTTTAAGGTACTGTTGACATTTCCGGCCCAATACACAGTGTAAAGCAGCCAATCAGCTAGCATATGTGGCGCCACGGCCTGAAAAACATGCGCCAATGTTATAGGCAGCCAACAGACTGCAAAAGTGAGAAGAAGAAGAAATATAACCTTGGCGGCCTTTTTATCTCGTGCTGCTTTTAATTTTTGTGCGTTCTTGTCCACCTCGCTCTGACTCTCGTCTGATTGGGATTTTGCACGGCCCGACTTAGTAACAATGCGCAACGTTAATAGATACAACAAAGCTGTGATTCCAATTGGTCCCCAAATAGGACAGATTCCGATCAAAATTGCAAAATACAGTTTAGAACCATAATATGTTCCACACTGATTTGAATTGATATCACTTTTGGGACGCAATAATTTTTGTGTTAGCCCTATAAACAGGCCATACGATATGGTTGTGAATACCCAGATCAGAACAATTACTCTCCGGCATACTTTTGGAGTTACCCTGGCCCTGTGTGTCAAAGGAGATACCACGCTCCTATATCGATCTATGCTAATGGCCAAAATAGTGAATATGGACAAATTACAAAGGACGTAGTCCAATACGCTCCATATGTCACACAGCATATCCCCAAATGGCCAGTATTGGAGAGTGTGGTATAGAGTACACATAGGCATAGAAAACAAGCTTATACACAGGTCTGCTATAGCAAGAGAGATAATGTAGTAGTTATTGACAGTACGTAAACTGCTGTCTTGAATAAATGCCAGAAAGACAAGTATTTGTCCCACAAATGTTCCCAATGTCAAGACACTTCCGAATGTGCAAATGGAGATACTCCTTATTCCAAATCGAAAAGGCATCGATAAAAAGAGTTTTGATGCGTTGGTGGTGCCATTGAGGTAAGAAGCACTGCTGAGCACGTCCAGAGTCTGCTCGCTGATGCAGACAGCAGTGTAGGAAGCAACACTGATGTTTTCCACGATGTCCAGTCTGATGCTGATGTTTTCCGCCATATCGTGCTTGTTTCCCCTACCTCCACTTGTGCTGACAATTCCAGTGTTTCTGAAGCTAAAGTAAAAATAAGAGAAACGAATTTTTCTGGTAATCATGTAGATACATTGTACCTTGGAATTCAGTAATTTAAAATATTTTCATCAAGCATATATAAAAGTTGGTAACTTTTTTAATTTACTTGTTTGGGCTGCTTTTTTCTCTTTATGTTTTGCTTTGTTTTGGTTTGTCATGTTATCTTTTTTAATATCACTGTGTCAAATTACAGAGTATGATTTTCATTTTTTTTTTCTTGTGGGTACATTTGTATGTTTTCTCCTAGGCATCAGACTGAGGAAACCAGTGTATTGTCTTACTTGTGTTGATTTTTTGTATGGTATGTTGTAGTGATGTGTAGGTAAAACACACAGATTACCATGTCTTGTATATATAGTGTAGTTATAAACGGCATTCACTTGGCTGACAAGTTAAAGATCAGTGCTGCTGATTACAAAGCACATGCATGAGTAGGAAAAAAGAACAACATTTATGCCATAGCTGACTGAAGTTTAAATCTACAAGTCATATGTACAGTAAGAACGGGCACATGGACGCTGGTTAACAAGGCTGTACTTTGTACAGATTTTCAAATGCTGAACGTATGTCTGTGTTAGACGAAAATAAAGAAATGCGATCAGTTTTAATTGAGAAAAGCAGATATAGCTACTAGATGACTTTAACAACAAGTAATCTCAATACATTCAACAATGCAATTCGAAGAAATTTACATTAAGAATGATCTTTATGACGGCACGATTTACAAAAGTGGTATTTGGTGATACAAAAAAAAAACAAACAAACAAACAAAAAAAACCCACAAAGACACATGCACACAAGGTACTGTAGTTAGCACCACAAATATAACAAATACATGATATTTGGGAAATTGAGAATGCTAAACAAAAATGACAACTTTCAATATAACAGTACGTTAACAAAATACACATATACATTTCCCTCTCAAGTTTACTGTTACAATTAAATTTTTTGTGGCTTGAAATTTGAGTAAGTTTTTATCTTTTTTATCTCGCTGACATAGGACATGAATGTTTTTGGCCGTATATGTTAACTTTTGATACAGTCCCAGACAAGGTCAAATTAAACAAACTGTGTTATACATAAAAATACAGATGTGCACTGTTATCAACAGCACAAATACATATCTGTTGTAGGTCTTCAAGTCTTCGAAAGAAGCACAACCTTTAATACTGGGCATACATATGAATTCCACTCACACACCACGACAATATAAAAAATACCCTTTTGCTGCGCAAGACTAAAAATCAAGGGTAATAACACGAGCGTTTGTGCAAAGAACACGCATCGAATTCTTTAACTTTTGATACATCGTGGTTTATTCAGCCAGATATTCCTATCAAGATACAAATACCTCTAAGTAACATACACAGTTGTGCACCACGGCACCAACTAACAAAGTTACGAAGCATTACAATAATAATGTTAAAATTTTGTTGGAAATACATACGTCCGCTGACACGGGAACCAACTACGACTAAGATATGGATATGTATGAAACCATTAAATGACCGCCACGGAGAGCAGGCAAGCCATGAACTATATCATAATAAGTGTGGCGGGCAAATCAGCGAAGCCAGCGCGGAGAGCAGCTAGCTTGCAATAAATACCAAACCCAAAGTCTGCGCGGCGAGCAGCTTTAGTTTTAGCTGGAAAAATTAAACGGAATCTAAAAAAATGGTTTCCACCTACCAGGAATCATATGCATTTCATGAATCAGCCCAAAACTTCCGAATAAATTGGAATCATTTTCCGCGAATCATACGGCATGATGTCGTCCTGAGGCGAGAAATGCAGATGTGCGCTACATATATTACTGACATTACGACGTCGCTTAAACAGTGTCACATGGACATGTTGCTTGAAATGTTCCAGCGCGTTCCTTAGATCTCTAGTGAAATGTAAATTACCAGCATCTGTTGAGTGCAGATCGTCTCTAAATAACTGCGGCTATCCCACTAGGAATGTGTGGATCAGAGCTTTCATACCCGAGGTTGTTGCACATTTATTCACGAAGCGATTAACCATTAAAGGCGCTTATTTAAGGTGGAAGCTGTGAAGCTAGTGCGCAGTGAGACTGGCAACTTTGGATCGCAATTACCCATTTAGTTTTTTCACAAGTACATTAAACTTATATATTTTCTAATTACTACATATCCATAGATTTGTATCCATAGAGGTTTTTTGCAGGATTGGAATTTTTGGAGATTTTATAGCATTCTTTCTGACTTGGTAGGATTTTCACATTTTTCGCGCAGAAGTCACACAAAATTGTTTTTTTCCAGTTGAAATCAGAAGAAATTTAAAATATATATCAATATCCAGGATCGAATTCAATGGTTAGTCCTGAAATAGCATAAATAAAAAGTTATAAAATTTTTAATTTAGTCCTGACAGGTTGTTCATTTTCCTTCTATAAATTGCTCCAAAAGTCACGGAAGGGGTTGTCAGAAAAAAAAATCCTGGGAAACGTTCCTGGATATGATATTTTTCTTTTAATGTCCGTTGATTTTAATGTGATAGGGCAATTTGTACATTTGTGAGGCGAGATACAAATTGCAGAGGTTGAGCAAAAAACAGTTCCGAGAAAATTGCATTAAAAGAAAAAGTTGCCAATTCTTACGCATTTATGGCTGTAATATGACACATACTCATTACTTCTGTCCTGTGTTTTAATTATTGTGCGAAATAAACTTGTAGCTTTACCTCTGTGATGTTGTCATTAAACAAAAGTATATTTTGTGGCTTAAATCTCGACTTTTTTTAACTTGGGAACCCCACACTTGGCTTGTTTGGGTGTGGGTTCACATGCAGCTTTCCATATTTGGGGACCAGCAAGTGGATTGTGCTAATTTGTTTTTACATCAATAGAGAATTTCAAAGTAATCAGAACAATGGTAGTGATTAGTCTGAACTGGCCCATTCTTCTCTTCACAGCTTATGGTTTCCTATGAGCGACCCTTGTCAATAGCTCAATTGGTTTCCAGGGTCATGGACTAATGACTGTGCAAACAATGACATGGTTCATTATCATGCCCATGCAAACAAAGCCATGTGTCCGGCACTGTTTAAACTTTTCATTGTCAACAAAAGTTTTAAGATCAGTTACCTCATATAAATTTTATATTCACACATCTGAGTTTTTTGGGAGCATGTAGTTTAAGTATCAGACTATCCAAAAAATACGAAAAAGTGATTTGAGGTTATCCAAAGGTGCGGCTTCAGACCTTCCACCTTAATCCTATATTGATTGCTGGAACCTTTATAATGGCACCGCAGAAACATCCTAGACCAGTTGATGGTCGTTTCCGGGAACACTTCTTGCCTGTTGTAGAGTAGATCGGCAAGCCGATGCCTTAACTGTCCTGCTGGCAAATTGGACAAGCCGTTAGACCTGCAATAAAAAGGGAAAACAAGGCGGCAGTAAAATTCTTATATTTTAATGAAGGCATGCGAGAGAACTGGACCAGGAAGATGAATATAACTTTTGTAGGCAGCTGACTTCCATCTGCCATAAAGCTTAATAATTTTAGAGGACACCCACACCAACCCACCCAGCTAATGTTGTAGCAGCACCTATTCTGAAAATGTGAGATTTGTACGAAGAAGGTTCTATGTCACAAAAAAAACTTTGAAACTGGAAGCGAGTCAGTGGGGGAAGAATCAAAGTGAACAAATACTGGATCGTCTCCGCCCACTGGCCTACGATGCAGGTATTCTGAGATACTGGCTATGGAGCAGAAGCCTGATAAGTTAGGAGAAAGGGCCTTAATCCCCACGGTTATGGGAACATTATTCTTTGCGTGCCAAATTGTGACATAGAGCCCGCCTTGTGCCAAACTTATGTCTTGTCTAAGCAGAATGAAGGCTCTACTCGCGTGCCTGGTCTTCGCTGTAAACTCCTCCACTCTAAAGAGAGTGAAAAAGGCTAGGAAAAAGCAGCCTTAAAAATTGCTGCTTTATATGCATCTCTTGTAACATGTGACACGGCATCCATCAATTTAACCAATAGTTCGAACGTGATGGGGCAACTATTGTCTCTTAAATGATTCGACTACGTTTTGCACCCTTGATTAATTTTCGAACTAAGAAATTATCCGTTGGATCTGGAAAAAGGTTGACTTTATGTATGTAGGGTATGGCCGAAATATAGCTGGCAATAGTAGAAGGAGGTTTGCCTGTTAATGAAAGGTAAGTAATAATGGCCGTCACATGCTGTACGGAAGCGGGCAATTTACTGTACTGAAAGTGAGATCTTAAGAAGTCCGTGAAAAAATCTACTGCCCTGCTGTATGTCACAGGAAAGCTGGGCGCCATAACACAGTTAAGCCCGCGGTGCGTCTTTGCATCTAACCCAGCGGGAGATATTGCTTGCATTGGGTTGGCGCCCTGCCTTCTGCCAATTGTGACTGGCAGAACCGGTTCATTTGAAAACGACTTAAGCTATCACCTGTCACGTTATAGGCAGATCTGATACAAACACTTTTGAAAATTATGTTTTTTTCCAAGGAAACAAACACCAATATTCGAACCAACTTCATAATTTTGAGGCACCTAATAAGCTGATCGGCCCAGTTCAAAACACCCAATACAATGGGATATAAATCTAGGTATGCCAAAGAATTTGTCGTGGGCATCCCTATTGCATCCCAACGTGCATTGACCCAGTGATTTTGGAAAAAAATTACAAACCCCAATTGCGACCTATTCGTCACCAGTACCCGGGTATTGACGTCATTCCAGAGAGAAGGAATAATGAGAGCGCGGTACCATTAAAATGATCCAAAAAGGACAACCACATCCGAATGTCACTTTCAGCTCTCTTGTTTAGTATGATTGCCTGCTTTTCCCACTGATGCGTATTTAAACCTCTCGTAAGAGCGACCAAATGCTGTAAGAAAGGCGTACCAGATCTAATTGCCCTTTACAAACAATTAAAAAAAAACATGAAATACCCTGTAGCTCCCTCAGTGTAAGGTGTGAGTTATATAAGGCATTCCTGAGCTTTTGCATGTATACTACTATCTTATCAGAGGGCATTTTAACTTGCTGGTTAATTGAATCTATCTCCAGCCCGAGAAAGGTTAAACACATGCAAGGTTCCATTCTTTTTTCCTCAGCCAGTGGTACTCCCAGATATCTACAGACTGCTTTGAATGTTTCCAGGTTTTTTCCACATTTACCAGTTGAATGAGGGCCGTATGCATGAAATCGTTGAGAAAAAGCTTTGAAAGCTGTTCCCCAGTTCTTTTGTTAACCAGCCAATTTAAAAAGGTGCTAAAATTTAGTGCAGGGAACAGGATAGGCAACATCCAAAAGGCAAACAAAAGTCAAAATAGTATTTCCCTTAAAAAATTAAACCGAGCAGGGTAAAGTCCGCCCTATTCAAGCGATTTGTCCATAAAGCTGAGCACAGGTCCGTTTTCGCAAGCTCTGCGCCTAAACTAGCCACTACCTGATCGCTTTATCTAATTTTAAATATCGTACGTTGGCATCTTCATCGCTAATATGTGAGTTAACCATATCGCCTACAGGGAAGGACAAGTGGTGTATCAAACAAAGCTTGCCTTTCTCTGAGTCAGGGACCAGACCTAAAGGTGAACATCTAAAATCTGGCAGCAGGTGCACGTCAGAGGGGCCTACCATGCAACCCATTGCTATCTCTTCTGCAATTTTAGCCTTTACAATATCCGGAATTTTGGTTACCGATTTGATATTTTCACATGTGTATGCTTCTCTGGGAGCCTGATAGGCTAAACAAAAACCATCACTGAAACCTTGTAACAGCAAATTCGAAGCAAATCTGCCTGACTTTCATTTGAGTGCTTGTTCTAGGGCCAACTCATTTATCGAACATCTGCCCATCCATGAAATCTGATTTGCGATCATTGTTTGTGTCGTTTTGACGATTCTGGGAATATTTGTTTTATGGGTGATTTTTCTTGCACATTTGCTTATTTGTGAGGGTGCACACAGTTTGTTCTGTTGCAATTTTCTCTGTTGAAATCCCGCAAGACTCCCTCAGGCATGGGAGTACATTTTGCATTTCTATGAAAGGGCTTCCCATCTTGACCCTGTCTACCTGCAGTATCACCGTTCAATCTTCCTGAGAGGGCTTGCGGTACAAGAAAGGGAAATACGATTCATTGTCCAGTGCATCCCACCTGCAAGAGGGGTCCATTGAGTTTGCCATGTAGACCGCTTTATTGTAATTGATGTGGCAATTATGCCCTTGATCATGGGGGGGGGAATATACATGATCACCCATTGGCCTTGATCGGGTAGACAGGCCTTGGTTATGTCACATCATTGTCATTGAAATCCCCTCCTACGTAAACCTGGGTCAACTACTGCACAGGGAGCCTTGTACAAATGCTGTGGTCGCTCCTGCCTGTGTACCGTCGAAGTTAGGCTCCCTTCCACTCTATCAGACTGCTGGACCCCTCCTTGACAGTGGTCACCATCGAGAAGACTGTTACTTGTGGCCAGGGTCGTCCGCTTTTTGCGGTCAACACCATCTAGAGCCGGTTTATGGTAGGCGGTAATAAGTCACAATATATCAATGGCGTAAAGTGCTATAATCAATGGTGCCTCTCTCGATGAAATGCACTGCTGCATCCCTCACCATGGTGCAACATTTTAGCAGTTGGCATCCTTGATTACGGTGCTTCAGAAGGTACAAGTTCATCAAAATTAACATGGCATCGGTCCACTCCCCTATGCTCATGATTTGGCACTTCTTTTTTTTTTTTTGACTTTTTTCTTGTCTTGTGCCAGGGAATGAATGTAGCAATGCACCTAGAAACTGTGCGGGAAAGGTAGGTGGGATTATGCCAGAATCATTAGAGGGAGAGACGCAATCCTGAATCCATTCCTCAGCCTTAGCTATCATGCCATTTTGAGGCAACAAACTATAAAAATCCACAAATTTAGCCAGCCATATTTTCTTTGATGGACCACAGGACATACATCCCAACCGGAGCAGACATATTGTCTATCCTACTGATGTCATTCAGCAGGCCAGGCTTGTATGTCTGCAGCCGCTAGCTAGCTAAATTGCAGCCCAGTGGGTTAAGGGAAACTAAATTAAATTGCACGCACCTTGCATTTCCTTGGCAATGCTGGGGTTCTGCAGAAGTTGCCCAGGTCTTGTAGGTGGTACATCTCCAGGGGCTGGATCCGCTGTGGGACAGGACTGGCTTGGGGCTACCTCCACCTCAGCTTACTTGGTGACCTTAGCTTGTCTCCGAGGGCCTGCGCCAGAACTTTGCCTCCTTCCCCTGGTTCGCCTCTGGTTTCTCTTAGGAGATTTACCTATGGTAGCAGCTCCATGTAGTAGCTAAACTTGACCGAGATCAGCAATAAACCCAAAGACGAAAAGAGTCAACAAAAAGAAAAAATTTCTACTTTCTCTGCCTCTTGATAAAGTTAGGGACAAAAGCAACTGTATCTGGCTGGTAAAACCAAAAACTGATAAAACATGACAGTTTTCAACCGTTAGCAGCTCCAATAAATCATTAAGAGTGGGCCGTCCTTGCATCATTGGGGCCTGTTTCCGCATGCGCGTCACAAGCCTAATTAGATGGGAACCTGTTTCTTATATCTATGGGAATACAAAGCTTATCCTAATTATATTTATGACAACTCCCGTCTATTGTAACAATATACTGGGTTTTATTTCTAAGGGTTTTGGGGACTCTTCAGATGATGGAATATGTGGACAATCAGTGACTCTCAAATAACATTGCCAATGACTTTCTCTCACATCTATGATCAAAGTCGACTTTGAGGGAAAAATTGACAAGATACTAATTTTAATCTTTTATAAGTATTCAAAATGTATAAATTCGAAGTCTTGTGTTGTTTATTCCATTTAAATGATGATTAATTACTGTCAAGCCTGCTCAGCAACAAAGTTTTTTTCTGCCTGCAGTTTTAATTTTGAAATGTCAACTTCTTCAATCATTTTATAAATTGGCTCTAAACTGCTTCAGCAATCTCAGATCAGCATATATATTTATATATATATATATATATATATATATATATGTATATATATATATATGTATGTATATATATATATATATATATATATATATATATATATATATATATATATATATATATATATATATATATATATATATATATATATATATATATATATATGCACATCAGCAATGTCTGGAGCCCAGATACCATTCTTATTAATGAACATTAACATCAAATTCAACTGATCGAAAGGTTCTGCCTTCAAGTTCAAAGTAAAACTTTGGTAACAGAGTAATATCAAGTTGGTAACAGAGTAATATCAAGTTCTCATCAATCAGAAATCAGGTCCATCGCTGCACCAACACAAAACAGTTTTGCCTCTTGGTGGTACAACACACAATATAATACACTTTTCTTTGTCTGCCATACACATTCAATAATAAAGGCTGTATCATATTTTTTTGGTCACTTCAATCGTATATGATCTTCCTATAGGTGCTTTGAAGTTTCTATCAAAAAAAAAAAAAAAACTTCCAACAATCCATTTGTTATATCCTCAGTAACTTTCCATCTATCAGTATTTGGTAATATCAATTCAATCTAAACATTAATTAATCACACCTAACTGATATTAAATGCACTATTTGGTCCTGTTGGGTATTATCAGGTATCACCTGTTCCCATAGGGTAGTGTTTGGTCAACTCGAACATCAATAATGTGCATTATAAATTATATTGCATGCCCTATTGGAAACAATAGGATAGGGTATCATTTGGCTATCATTGGGTCTACTCTAAACTTCAATAAACACACTATAAATGGTATCCAATGAACTATCAGGTCCCACTGGGTACTATTGGGAATCATCAGGTGATCATCAAGTAATCATTGGGTATCATGGAGTGATCATCGAGGAATCATCTGGTATCATCAGGTACCATCACGTGTCATTGGGTCATCACCATGGGCCCAGTCCAGGTTTGTACCTCTTTATACCATAATGAAAGTGCCCCAAATGGAAGCAGGTAGGTCAGTTTTCTTTCCTTTCGCAACTATGGATTATTGGCCTTGGAATTGATGAATATGGATAATATTTTTCTGTACTATTTGCTAGTCAAAAGGTAAGTATACCCATTAATACCGAAATTACAAAAAAAAAATTCAGGTATAGTTTACAGAACTTTACCTTTAACCATCATTGCTGATATACAAATGCATTGGTATGAGGGAATAACGAAACATGCATACTGACACAACAACCACTAGGACCTTCAGCCTGGGTGATGGAGGGGGGGGGGGCTATCAGTCTGAGTGAGGAGGTGATCTCTTTTTGGAAGACCTCAGAGGCTCATGAGCATGAGGCCTCCAACAGCAAAATCCTCGCCTTAGCCTGGAAACCCTCCTTAGTAACCAGCATGGGCCAACCATTGCCCCCCCCCCCTTCCCAGGATTCTGCCCACCAACCTGAGGGTAGTCTGCCATAAGGGAGCTGCTATATATTTCCACTTGCTGGGTCCTGGATTATCTAGCAAGAGTAGTAAATCATGGGAAACATGGTCGGTACCCAGGGCAGTCATATGGTTCTGTAAGGCAGTGTCTGGTTAAAACTAGTCCGCCAGCTCTTGATCTCCTAATCGACCCCAGGGACATCTGCCTGATGCAAATCTGAGACAACATTTATGGCTGCAGACCTGTTCCTTTTGGGACAGAGGGGAAAAAGAGGGCAGACCTGAGACCCGTGCCAGATAAGGATCTCTCCCTGTGTGAATGTTTCAGATGTTGCCATGGTTGATAGAATTGCGGACTGCTACAGTTATCAATTTCTTATTGAGGACCCACCACTGGTACAGCAGGACATTCGCAATGTCCTTGATATGCAGAGACCATGGGTGGATTCTCTGACCAGTGTCCCAGTCACAAAACATCCCATCAAGCCAGGTGGGATCCCCAACCAGACTGACATGACTGTGTGCATGGTGATTTGCACCTGAAATGACATCAACATTTGATCCAACATAACATTTTCCTGCTTGGTCCACCAAATCTGGGAGTACTGGCACTTGCACTTGGTAGCCCTTATCCTTCAACCATCTATCCCAAGACTGTGCTGCAAGGAGCAACAGTGTGGGTGGCCCAAGTGTACATGAGAATCCACCAAGGTCAGGGAACCTATCAGGTTTTGCCATTGCTGGGCGTAGTGAACATCGTGAGTCAAAAATGCCTCCAGGGTCAGCTGGAGTCTCTCCCACCTGTCTGTCTAAGGAGAACAAATAAAACTGACAAGATCAAACAATATGGGGAGAAAGACAAAAATCTGCTCTGGCAATAGGCTGGACTTGGGGAGATTTACAATCAGGCCTAAACATTTGCAAAGGTTCTGAACGGTCTGCATGTGGTGCAGCGAATCCAGGTGCTATGGAGCTTGGATCAACCAGACGTCCATGTGCACATGCATGCACACTGTGCTGTGGTGAAGGTGCACAGATATAGCCTGCAAAAACTGACTGAACACCAGAGGTGACATGGCCAGGCCCAAGGGAAGTACCTTGAAATGGTAAACTTGGCTTGAGAATATGAACAGGAGATACTTTACAAGTCACTGCAATCTGCACATGAAAGAACCTGCCTTGACATCCAAAGACTTTTTTCAATTCTGGGGCTCCAGAGCCACCTCCAGTGACTGGGGGGTCTGCATCCTGAACGATAGTATCTCCAAGCACTCATTCAGAGATGATAAGTCCATAACTCGACACCAACCTCCATCCCACTCGGGGACTACGGAAAGCAGTTTGCAGAACCTGGGGCACCCAGGATTCTCGTCCTTCTCTATGGCATTCTTGCTCCAAGCTTTAACATCACATCTAGGAATGCCAATGCTTTGCACTACTTTGTGGGGGGGGGGGGGGGAGAACCAGTTGAGTTTGCAACAAAGCCTATCTTCACCAACAGACAGCAAATAGCCATGTCTCAGAGTATTTAAGATGACCAAATTGTCAATGATAGATTCTCAATGTGAGCAAAAGGCAGCTACCTACTGGTTGCATGGAAATGTCTACAGTGGTGGTGGGAATGGTGTGGTCCAGAAGTCATCAGTCAGGAACCCTGAGGCTTCCTCAGCTTCTTGCCTTTGCCAGCCTTCCTGCCTTTCCTGAATCCCTTCCTGCTCTTCCTAGGCCCTTACAACACCTGGGGCATGGATTGGGTGTGGGGGGGTGCGGGGGGGGGGGAGTGTGTGCAGTTTGAGTGCCATGCTTTGAGATGGCAATGGCCAGGGAAGATAGCAATGAAATGGAGTTGGTCAAAGCCTTGGTACTAGTCTGTTCGGCAGTGGGACCAAAGGGCTTCAACTCATTAAACAATGTCAGCCATGTCTCTACTGAACAGGATCTTAGAGAACAGGGGTCCGATGTGTGCTCAGCAGTAGATTAGGTCAGGTAACTTCTGACCCTTGAGATGGGCATCCCTACATAGCAAATGCAAGTTTGCTTTTAGAATGCAGGCTGTACTGATCTTTTGGTCTATCATCCATGACAAGGAAGTGGTGAGAGAGGCCCCCTCACCAAGCCAGTTCGGGATCCCTATGAGATCTGCACTAAAAACTGGAGGTCATCCAAGAGAGACCTCTGTTTGCAGTGAGAACAGAGCCTCTACCATCCTCCTCTAATCTTCTGAAGGCATCCAAGGACATAATACTGGCCTCTGGCACCCTAGCATCATACGCCTCTCTATGAAAAACCATCGGAAGTGACTGGGATGATTAAATCTGCTTTGGGGTAGAATACCATTTCATTTTCCAACATCATGCCAGGAAAGAATTGCTCATGCTTGAGGTAACTGGATGGTGGCAGCTCCAAGGGAACCGAGGTACCACAAATTGTAGCCATCAGCTGGTTCTTAAACTCATTGACAAAGGGCAAGAAAGGGATCAAGGACCTATGTTGCGTGTCTTGCAAGGACAAAGTTGGAAGCACATCACAATGGCCCCTCTTCTCACCTTTAGATGAATGACCACAGCTTGGTCTCCCACTAGGCTCCAAATTAAAGGTTTTACCTGTTCAAAGCCCTGAAATGGTGCTGGAGTTGTATCTGTGGAAGATGAAGTGGGTTTCACCTGTACCATGGATGCTATGGGTTCAAACAGAGCAACATGGGCATAGGTGTCCGCTGCAAGCTGGTAACCTGGGCCTACTGATGGACAAATCCAAAAGCAACAGCTCATTCTACTCAGCGCCAATCGTGACTTGCATTGGGGGAGCAACAACTTCCACAAAAATCATCACTGCCACCTCCATAGCCCCCAGCCTCCCATGAAGGGCAAGAGAGCAGGACTTTTTAAAGGCTCGGGGTAGGAGCCACAGCAGTTGTCAACTTGGGGGTATGCTACCATGAGGGTACCTGCTGGAATTGCAGACCACCAGAATATGTGTACCAAGTAAGAGTTGGCTCAGAATGGAGGCAGCAAGCTACTGATCCCAAGTGGCTGACTCCAACATGGCAGGAATACCAGCAGGGGTTATGGGAGATGATGTCTCCATCCACAACTGCTACTCTTCACAGACCTCGTGTTCCATTAGACTCTCCAAGGAAGGAGGCAGGGTACCTGGCTCAAAAGAAGGATGCAGTGGGATCGCCAAATGCTTGGTCCAGATCAGGCCCACAGGGGGAGCAGCCAACACTCCTGGCACATGGATTGGAGGTGTCAAATTAGTGCTTGGGTCTTGGTAGGGGCCACAACCACAGGAGCCTGAAGGCCCTTTAGCTTGTTACAGCTAGAGACCACCTCAAACTTGCTTACCATTTCAGGTTCTCTGAGGTACCCGGACACCTGACTTGAGGTCCTGGATCCAGAAGCTTGGGAAATTGGCCATGGTTCTTGGGTTCTGCAATACCCAGATGTTCAACCCCAGAGCTCGGGGAATCAGCCACCGTTCTGGGATGCCAGGACAGGGGTCTGTAGGCACCTATTGTGACTTCACCATGCCTTGTGTCTGAGTGGTTGGAATAGGATATTTCAGGCTGGTAAGTCCAGGCTGGAAGATCCAGGTGGCACTTTGTCTGGCTGTTCAGACAGGAATCCAGAGTAGCCGGCATAGAGGGATTGGACAATTTACAAGTGTTGGCTCTTGGCATCGTCTCTAAGACTGCTGAGAGTCTATGATCAGCAACAATGGAACCTCGGGTCTTCTCCTTTTGCACAGCCTAGCACTCAGAACCCTCAAGAGCAGATCAACTTGCATCTAAGGCATCTATTTTCCCAATTCCCCCAGGGGGTTTCTGGGGAAGAAGCAGCACAATACCAGCATATATTCCCATGAGATAGCATGTGGCTAAGCTGTTGGCAGCACTGCAGCAGTGCTCATGGTTGTCCCAGGCTGCCATGAAATGGCTCCATAAGTCCAACTTCTGCCCTCTAATCAACAAGGAAGACGGCAAAGTGGTCTGCCATTTTGGAAAAAGAATGGTTTCAACCCAAGACCAGCCCGACTTTCACAATTCTCAGAGGATCTGCAGGTCAAATTTAAGCCCTATCTTGAAAAAGACAAGGAGAGCTTAGAAAACAAATTGCACAATATACATAGTGCACACAGCGCTAAAACAGTTTTTTCAATGGAGGTCTAAACTCTTAGAGCAAGCCAGAAATGGCACCCAAGGTGGAGGAAAAGAATAGGGGTGCATGCACACTGGAACCACGTGCTGACAGCCAGATCTTCAGAACAATTGAACCCCAACTCAATTGTGTCAGTGATTGTGGCCAAGACATTGAGATGTAGGCAGCGGTGGTCCACAGGTTTAATTACGTAACCAATAGTCTACACATTGTAACTTATCTGGAAGTTTTATGGTACAAAAAGAAAAGCACATGTACACACAGGGCAGTACAGTACTATGATGTGACTTCCTGTAAGATTTGAATGCATACCATCAGGACCATTTCAAGAGTCAGTAAAGCTCAGTTGCAAGTGATGTAAACACTATTAAAAGTTTCACATTCGATTCTCGTTCATAAATGCTTGCCTTCCTGCAAAAATAGCCATGCTAGTATCAGTAACAAGGTAATTTCTGTCATACAGTACAATGTTAATGAGAATGTTAAAGGCAATATGAAACACCATCATGGGCATGTACATGTAACACTGGGAATCAACATGTTGGAGGTGGCATAATCAGTAGTTTAACTCTTTCACCATGGGAAGCGACTGTAGTCGCATTGTTTACAGGCCAAGGGATGCAACTGTAGTCGAATTCCACAATGGCTGCCAAATTATGTGACGTTTAAAACTGACTCAAAACACCATGACAAGTTTTTTAGATACAATATATAGTATCAAATTAATCAAAACAGTTGAAAAATATGCTTAGAAATTTAGCCTTCAGAGATTAACCTTGTAGAAATGCAGTGGTTCATGCTGTGTACACTTCAGCTAAAGATATCCAACTAAAAGCCATTTCGTAGGGTGGTTTTCACCCCCATATCTCCCTGCAAGCAGTGACTGTGGGGGTCAAACTTGACCTGGACTGCAAGCAACACCTAGTAATGCAAGCTAACTGCTTTTACATAATCAATGAGATGGGACTTTAGTCAATACATTAGGGGTTCTTGTTAGCATCCAGTAACTTTTCTCTTCAAATTTAAACAAAAATGTCGTAATCATGTTAATTTTCAGAAAATGCTATATTGAATTGACACATTAATCATGAAAAAATGGCTGATACAAAGTGAACTTATATATCTATTTGTACCATGAAGCAAAGGAAACTGGACAAGTGGCAGCTGTTCTAGTAATTAAGATATCAAGAGAAAGTGACAAACAAGCTCGCTGGGAGTGTGTGCACGGTGATCAAAGAGTGTTGGACTTGAGTAGGGAAGAGAGAAATGTCTGTAAAAAATCTTTTCTCTCGGTAGCTGAGGTGTACACATCATGGGAAGAGTTAAATCTGGGAATTACATTTCGGAACAGGATGATAAGACATGTCATGTGTTTTCAGCAAGCTTTTCACAATTATAATTCGGCATCAGATAGTTCATAATTAAGTTAGCAGTACCATCAGCAAATAGCAGTGAGACCACTACACATCAATATCACAGTTGAAAATCAGCCCAAGTCTAAATCTGTCCAAATCATGACGCGCCTATCAACATGAACATCAGCAGACACAACAGCAAGAATTAAATAGCTATCAAGCAATACGTTATTCATTGAACTTCTAAAGAAGATAAGATGCCACACTGACAACGTAGAATAAATGGCTGTCATGAAAATTAGAAGTGGACAACAGTTTTTACGATGTAAGAGAACTTGCATGGAAAATCGGAGTTAACAAGAGCTATCCATTTTCGAAAACCTTCATGTCACTTTCTGTAGTTTCATTTAATTTCAAACTATCATGGTATGACATAGATTGCCTAAACTACTGTTGAAAAAGTAACTGACCCATGTATGGAGTGCACGTGATAGTTTGAATTTTGAATTTGAGTGCCCTCTCTCTCTCTCTCTCTCTCTCTCTCTCTCTCTCTCTCTCTCTCTCTCTCTCTCTCTCTCTCAGAAAGTAGTTTGTTCCAAAGTATTTCGGATGAGGCGCGTTTGTACAGCTTTTAGTTTTAGTGTGAATTTATTTTTATTTTTTCCTTGAGTCCTTCAGTCGCCTGCCAGTCATATGATCAATAGCGTTGTGAACTAGAGACAAACGGTAGTCAGAAGTTAAATTATGGATCATCTGTTGGTTCAACGTAATGTATTTGTGTCCAATTGCAAAGTTTACAGGTCATGAACATGTGTCCAATGAAGAAATGGGAATACTCTATTCATTGGTCTCAGTTATGTATTCTCAGATCAATTCAGTATGTGTCAGTTGACATTAAAAATACCTTGTGCTCTTGCCTCGGTAGACATTTGTGAGGGGTGAACAGAATTATCAATGAGACACCGTCAGTATGTTTAACGGGGCAACAATGAACACAATAGTGTAAATACCTATCAAACGCAGCTCCCTACAATGATTATATATGTAATATTTGTGCACTTCCGTGGGTTGTTTTTTTCCGTATATTTACCAAGATACTCCGGGTCTGCCATAGCAAGACCACAAATTTCAGTTTTTTGTGGCGAAGTGCAAGTTTAAAATCATCGGACAGGGCCATTTATATAACGAGCGACAAGTGGTAGTGTGGGATGCACTAAAGCAACGAACACACACACACACACACACACACACACACACACACACACACACACACACACACACACACACACATATATATATATGAACAATGAATTCCCAATCCGCTGGATCGATATCTTTTTACTTGGTGGGACTGTACCTTAATTTTCGCTGTAAAAACGTGTAAACTAAGTGGCACTACTGATTGTTCTGAATTACACAATGCATGGTAAAGGCACTTGTGATCATGGTTGATATGGGATACTCCTGTACAAGTGTAGTGCTCTTTGATACTGTTTCCAGGATCTACTTTACACCTGGCTGCAATGCAGCTTGGTCGGGTGTCTATCAAGTGTATTCATGATCAATAGGTAATGCAATGTTGAATGTTGGATTTTTTATGAGTTATAAATTATTACATGGGAAATATTGACAAAATCATCGAAGGCGCTTGACTAATCGTTTCACAATTGCCAGGGACATTTCCTGATGCGCATTGATCTAACTTTTTTCAAAGAGTTATGCTTCCTTTTTTCTAAGTCAACGATTTTGGCGTTTCTCCAACCCATGTGTAAAACCATGCAATTGTATATAAATTTGGTAGGAATATTCCTTGACTTGTTGTGTAACAAATGATTCTTCAACCATCATTGCATTTCATCATCTGTAATTTTTCTCCCATGTTAATGAATTTTTGTTCCTTTTTAAAATTAGGATCAAGGAATGTGCATGTTTCTCATGGGGGTAAACGGATAAAGGGATGCTATTCGGATGTAATATTCGGTCTATGGATATCTTAATATCTCTACGATATGCTACATCTCAATGGAATGCTGTATTAGATGGATGGATGGATGGATGGATGGACGGACGGACGGGCAGACAGACAGACAGACAGATAGATAGATAGATAGATAGATAGATAGATAAATAGACAGACAGACAGACAGATATACAGACAGACAGACAGACAGACAGATAGATAGATAGATAGATAGATAGATACATACATACATACATACATACATACATACATACATACATACATAGGTAGATAGATAATTTGTTTAATTTGAAATTTACATTTCCCAATTTACTTCAAAACTTACACAATGTGAGCAGGAAACCCTGGGAGGTCACATCTAGTAATTAAATCATGTACACTCAAAACAGCAATGAAATGCCCTCATGCCTGATTAACTTTTCACCATAAATTCTTCTATTTAATGGAGAGCTACGCCAATTTATGCATGGAAACACCTAAAATATATATTGAAGAATTTAACATGAACATTCATACATACAAACATTAATACATTGGATATTTATATACCATTATGAAAAAAATCAATTTAGATGAAATTTTTTGGTTTTATTCTCTATTTCGTTCTGTAATCTTTCTATGTTTTGAAAATATTTAAATGATTGCATCATTACAATCAATTAAATGTGCAACGTGGATTTGATTTAGAACAGCTCTTGGCAATTATATAAGCACTTTGAATCCTCTTTCAAAGCAAACAGTTACGTGAAACACGCATTAAGTTGTATATTAATTTTGTAATAAAATATCATAGACATCCCAGCCAATACTTATGTGAAACTGACTTATAATCAAAATTATCGTGGGCTATAAACCAATAGGAATTTGATCAATAGAAACCGGTTCAAATTTTGAATGGAGGCATAGACATAAATCACTCCAAAAACAACCAGATAGAGAAAGTCAACATTGAAACAAATAAGCACATATGTTGGCAATGGATCCTTAGGATCCCAACTGGCTCTCCTTGAGACAGAATGCATTCCACTTCCACTCTGAGAACTACTTTCCCCAGGTCAAGCTGTAAAGACACTATTCACATTAATAATGTCAAAACATGGAAAAATAAAGCGAGAATGACAATATTCTATTACATTAACTGAGGCATACATGACAGTGCTTTTCATACCACTACGCATGGTCTTGTTGCCTGTTGCTCAACCTCGGAAAATTCCAAACATGATTAGTTTGGCGGAAGTTTTGGAACAACTTATTGATGGGCTCGTGGTTGACTCCCATCACCCGCACAACCGGCCCGTAGCTTTTTCCAGCTTTCGTAAGGCATATGGCTCTTGTTCTGTCCATTTTCGATAGCCAAAGCATGATGGCTTGACCACTGATGGATGAATCTATACTCAATCCTGGACCAACCAAGCTTTTATATCCACGCTCAGTGTAATTTTTCGATCCAAGGAAGGGTAACTGACACTGCACTCTACATAATCTGACTGTACGATGTGGTTGCTGAGTTTGTCTTACATTTCCGGTCAAGCATGTGCCCCTACCTTGCTGACCGCACACATTGTACCTCGAAACTAGGCCACATACACATGTACATATCTTAAAGATAACTATCAAAGCACGTAACTTATATCCAGTTTAAAAGTGGAGACTTTTTTCCGTAGCTCACGAATGCATATCAAAATTCGTTGAGAAAGAGGTCAATGATAGATTGACACCAAATTGTCAATTGTATATGATGTGAGGCATAACCTGTAATTAATTTCCAGACATATATGGAACAAACTTTACAGGCTAAAGAAAAATGTATAACAGGTCTTTTCTTGAGAATGGTGAATCCAGTGCCGTAACGAAGTGCCAGAAATTTATGGTGATAGCATTTTTCATTTATCTCAGTGATACAGATATAAGCAAAGTGCAGAATCCTTTGAAACCCATGCACAATATGTAGTTTAATATATAGTTCATTTTACTCTGGTAACATACATGTTAAAACTTCTATGCAAGTAGCTATAGCGTCCAGACTGCTAACATACAGCAAATGGGTATATTTTGCAGCTGACTGCCTCCCACCCCCACCCCCAATAAAAGTACCTTGAACAAACGCAGTACATTCCAATCTAAAAAAATTACCTAGAAGATAACGTCACAGGTTTACTGCGGTTGCAGGTATTGCTCAAGAAAGTGCAAATTAACTCTTTTTGGACTCGGAAGGGCAACATTTGAGGGTGACCATTTGCATAAATCACTTGTAAGCATAAGCCTAATAACAAATCATTTTGAAGCTTTTGTGAAGCAAATAGACTAATGTATGCAACTGAAGACAGTCAAATCTCCGTTCCTCAATTTCACTTTTATGAGGTAAGGACTCTGTATCCCATTTTGGTTCAAGTTGGCTCTAAATACGCCGAGAAGGCTCAGTTTAAAACTCATGATAACAGGCAATCCACTACTTTTCTCCGAACAACAAAAGAGGCGAAAAGTAATTGGTGCTCCTTTATCCCACTCTTGAAAATATAGAAGGGATTCTGGGTCACTAATCTGAACCTAGCGTATTGTGTTGATGGAAACAATATGCACAGTATCAACAGTTAATGCACTATCATTTAAGATACGTTGACCTGTTTAGCATGCTCTGAAACTGAACTGAACATGGAGCGATGTTTGACGTATATGCATCCCGGGTAGAACTACTTTACCAGTTTGTGCTATCTCATGGTATTTTTCTTGAGACAAATATCAATTTGTATGCGAAGTATCATGTTAACGTGTAGAAGAACAAAAAAAGGAGGCCTATGCATTAATGTGGAATAATTTACGAGGCAGGTCAACATGCAATTTCTGTCAACAAGTTCATGGCACTTATTTAAACCTGGCCAGGCTTAAGAGCAAAATATGATTTTTTCCTAGGCCAAGAAAGCTTCCATTAAAAAAATTTAAGCCCGTGCATAATCAATGTATTCGAGTGCTACACTTAAGCTGCGCGGTAGGTACAGAGACAGAGTACTATATCATCATCTTCTATGCGGCTTTGTTGAATTAATTTGTTTTTGGTGATAGTTTTGCTAATATGCCTGATACAAAGACTTGTTTAAACCAAAATTAATATACACACACACGCACACATATATATATGTGTGTGTGTGTGTGTATATATATATATATATATGAGCTTGAATATTCATCGCATTTTTTTAAATATACATACAAATACTCACAAAATGAGGATTTTATGTTACCACCGATGCCTTTCACACACTGAATCAAAATTTGTGAAAATATCTTAGGCCACTATAAAATATGAATACATGATTGTTGTTGCAACAGTGCCATTTAGGTGAGCAAATTGTAATGAAGCGAGTGTTACAAATTTGTCTCAGCTTACTTGTGGAGACGAAATGTCGTTTGATGTAGAGCTTCACAGTAGAGTAAAATGTCATTAAAATAACACATTTTGTACCATGGAAATGTGTCTGATATTAGACAAATAAGTCAAAAAGCAAAGCAATTTGACTATGTCCCTGAAACAATTGTGTCGCCATGTGAATATGTCGGATATCTGGGTAATATTATACTAAAGTTTTACGGTATTTCGTATTGTATTACACACACATGTATATATATGCGACTGCCAACTGGAATATAAGTACTCAAATTCGCCCTCTGAATTCTGCCAAAACATACAATTTGCCGCAGACAATAGGTATGATGAAGTAATGTCGTTACAGTCCGGAATTCTGAAACCAAACTAAGTGACTTAGACATCGGTATTTTGGAGTGCATTGAAACAGCAATTACATATACAACTGTCAAAAATACGTTATCAATCACAATAAAACCGCTAATTAGAGCCGAGAAACGCAAATGCCATGTGTGCTCGTAGATGTTTTAAAATATTGTCGATTTTTACTAAACAATGTGGACTTTTGACAGGTAAAACCTGAAATTCACTTATTGTGCGGTGCTTGTAATTTTGCAGTTATATGTGACGATTAGGTCTGCGTGTCTACTATCTCTGATGCACGTGGAACCGTTATTCTTGAACAAATATTCGCAAATTACTTAAACGCATATCCTGTGTTCATGGATGTAACTTGAAATCCCAGCAAAAGGGCGAGTTTACTTTGCCCATAATGAAAAATACACACTTTGAAATACTTACACTCGTAAAATTTAACTTATCAAAATAAGCTTATTGGAGGCCCATCTGTCTGTAATTTGTCAACTGTTCAGAATAATGTATGCTGCTTTGCTGAAAGAGAGAGGGTAAGCATGAACAACCACAAAAGTTGTTGAGAAAAACAGTGGACAAAACGAAACAAAAAGGCTGGGCTTCCCTGGGATATTATCAAATATAACAAACACAGAAGCATAATAGGTCTCATAGGAAAAAAAAGCTTACAGGATCAGAAAACGAATTGAGTACGTTATTAAATAAGTAAGGCCAGATGGATGGCACGTAAATTAGTTGAAAAAAAATAGCAAATGCTTGTCATACATGAAAAAGAGAAATGAAGAAAAAATGTTATGCAACAGACTTGGACTGGACGTTTGTCACATACTTTTATAAATGTTGCAAATGCGTATTACACTAAACTGCGCTGAAAAGAACAGTATCCATTGAATATAAGTAGGGGAACACTTTCTGGAAAAACAATACCAAATTTGCGAGACGACACCTAATTTTACATGTGATAGGAAACTGGGGAGGGGGGAGGCAAAAGCCTCACAAATTCTTTTTTTTCTGCATATAAAGGATCTAGAGGTGGATAGGGATATACCTACGACAAAAAAAAATATTATGTATAGAATAGAGACCAGCTTTTACAGGACTGATTCAGCGGAAGGATGGAGGATACGAAAAATTAAAACTGAAATCATGAAAATCAGATGGACCCTCAAGCTTTCTGGATTTTTTTTTTTTTTTTACTTTTTGCAACTGTGGCCAAACCCGTATATTTTTGTTGGAAAAAAATCAACTTCACTATATTGTTGGCTATGGCTTTAAAAAATAATATTCTGTTGCTTCTAAAATGATTTTAAATTGTCAAGTTTACTTTTATCACTTTCTGTCTATTTTGCTGACATGGCGGGATTTTTTTTTTATTGCTGTATGTTGCACTATTAAGAAGAACATTTTTGGCATTTGTGAGGGCAATTCGCACCACATACTCTCACCATTTGATCACACAGGCAAATGTGTGTGTGTTTATTGAAACCCTCATGCCGAGAAACTTAACTCGTCATTTTCTGGGGGTAAACTAACCAACTGAAAAAGAATGTTTAAATGCTTTTCTTTTCTGGGGTCACATGCACATTAACTTTCTGATATGTTGCCAAGAAGTTAAAGTTTATATAAAAATATAAAAATATTTCATCCTGATCATATTTTTTGTACGTACAGTAAAACAGACCGCATGATCTGTTGCTTAACTTTTGCGAGCCATTACATATCGTGCCAAAAGGACACAATGTCAATTCAATACTGGCTGAGCATATCAGACCGTCACTGGACGAGTTTCTGCTGACTGTGTCTGATTACCGTTGACACTGCTTGTTACCACAGGAGGTGATGACGTATGCAAACATATATTTGCATATCTGTCTGTCTGTATGTATACAGATTATGTTGTTTTGTTATAAGAATTGCGTTTTTAAGTAGATGCATGAGTGACTGGTGTTGCCGGGTCTATTTTCTTCAGTGTTCTATATTTTATTGAATTATACTTTCAAATACTAAAATGAATTTATTTGTGGTACACGGGTTGTTCTCTAATATGCATTATTTGCTTGGGAAATTCTGGTGTTAGTACACTCTATTTATTTATCTACATAAAAATGGTCAATTTTTATTGTGCTGGTCTTCTGTTGGATTTGTGGCTTTAAATATTTGTACCCAGAAAGGTACAATGTGGGAACAAGCATAATAAGTGTCTCTCATTTGCAATCCTGCGATTTCATTTGTTGGCCTGGAAGCTCAAGAACACCTGTCATTTCTCTGTTCTCTCGTTTTTTCTTTATTTTCATATTCAAATCGTCAGTATTTTCACAAGCTTTTAGATCCATAGTGCTTACGAACTATGTATTCAGGATAAAAAATTATACATTGTACATATTGTAAAAATGATACTACTATTACATGTGAAAATGTCTATGTTTTAGAATCGCTCGTCTTTTAGGTGTTCAAAAGTGTCAATCTACATATATCTGATGGGGTAGCATAATGTATGGCGCACAACCGAAGGTTGGTGCTGATGTAGACGTGTATAAGTGGACTCTTGGCGTACGCCTTTCCAATGTCTGATATATGGCAGGGGTGTGGGCGAGACCCTTTTTAGTTAACTTGGATTGGGGCATTATGTTCTTTCCCGAACTGTGAATTTACTACAAATACTTTTGAATCTTATAAGGCCATTACTCGTGAAGAAGAGTCAGCATTTCAAGAAATAATCACAGTGACCTGTGACATCAAATAGTTCAGAAAAAAATTACCTATAGTCATAATTTTCAATCCAACAATGTCAATGACAGCAAAGACTCAAAAACTACCGAAACAACATTCATCTTCTAATACCAATGTGAATGAAGAAACAAATTTCACTCCCTACTGGAGACAGGCAGTCACTCATAAAGAGCAATTGGTGGAGACTTTTTCCCGCGTGTGAAGATATGTGAAATATGACATTTCACCGTCAACTGTGCAAACACAAAATCTCAGTAAATCGAAACCGGAATGAGATATAACAAATCTTGATAGCACATTTAAAGCACTTTATGTTTTATCGTAATGGCAATGGTGCTCTATTGCCGTCTTCTGCATCGATTTTCCAAAACAGTCATGCCACATTTTGACCTCATTTCGCTGTTTATACTATTATAGGCTGAAAGCATTGATAGGAAATGACTTTCCTCGATCTTAGTAACCCATATACAGTATCTTTCCGAGCACATGTATAAACACGTACGATATCAAGGGTGAGAAATAATAAACGTAGAACTTTAACAAAATGCTTAATATTTATACATGAACATATTATTTGAAGTAAGATTGGTCTGCCTTGTACGTTGCAAGTACCATAAATGTTTGCAAGCATGCAGATCGCTATTGCCCACTTGGAATTGCTACGCTGTTCTATGGGTATTTTCAGTCGACACGGTAAATCAGATATGATATAATTGGACTGCGAATATTAGTTTACAGCCTGGTGAATACGGGTATACCTTGGCCGTCATGGTCGTTTCCAAATACCCATGTAGACATCCACGATTTGTCGATGGTTGTTCAGAATAACCCATATGCTCTTGCGTCAGACGCGAGGATGCGGGTGTTCCTCGCCTTGTGGAGGGATATCCTGGTTAAACTTGCTGTTGCCACCAGTTTCGCTCTACTATACCGTCATTATTTAATATTCAAATACACTACGGCTTTCTACTGCGCAGCTATGTCCCTTGAGTAATGTTTTGTCCAGTCCCGTATCTAACTGCGGCGAAATCTGTCGGCACACATGCATCTGTCCTTTCGAAGTCTGTCTGTCGCGAATTGTGCACTTTTGCGCATGCACCACACACCAGGATAGTTTGGATGCCGGCTCGTGTGTGGCAACGAAAGTGTGAAAGTCTGTGTTATCGCATTGACGAAGTCAGCTGTAGCTCATGTGACTGTACAGGTGGCAAAGTCATATCACTGTTACTAAAGAGGTTTTTTTCCCTGAGGTGCGCTGGTGTCACAAACTTCTGGTTTCACCATGTGGGCAAAATTCATAACAATACAAAATTTTCCTATAATTATTACATATACGCCCTCTAGGAGCAAAGCGATAACAATACAGATTGAGATGTTAAAGTTACAGCTACAGGTAGTATTGACTACTACAGGCATAAACATACAATATGGATGCTTAATACATATCCTCTGCACCGTAATGTATGTTGACGGAGCTCACCATATACAACTAAAATTTTGATACCGTTAAATGGAATGGATGCAGCGTTTTGTTTCTTCATTCCTCATTCTTAATTGGAAACTGTCTGTGCAAATTTGTGCCACCTCCCTAATACTATTACCCTCGTTGTTCATAAGATAAAGAACTTTTTCTCCTTACTCATTCTAGTAATATATTTTACATTTTCCTTGTACCATACTCAATGTAACAGCTAGTCCGTAAATCTTTAAGCTGGAGGGGGGAGGGGGGTGCCTCACGTAGAATACGTTGCATGTTAATCTTCAATTACTTTTGTACCATTTTTGGACACATACCTTTACATACTCTTTCCATTCTGGGGATTGCATGTATTTGATATTCGCCTCTTTCAAGTCCCAGTCTATGGGCACTCACTTTTGGCTTTGTTAGACAATTTTGTGATCATTTCTTAAAATTGATCTGAGACGTTTCCATACACAAAATTAAATTTAATTTTCCTATATGATATATGTACCTAGTTTCCCTTCAGCGTTCAAATTCCTACCAATTAATGTTTCCCAAAAACTGATCTTAGTCGCCTCTTAATTTGATCTTAATTTGTTTAGCTATGTTTTCGTTCAGGAACATTGATGCTTTCTTTTCACTTTTTAGTAGAGAATTGCCGGTTTCTTCCAAATGTGTGTACAATTTTAAAAAACACATGATAATATTCATTCCCATTAAAATGGTATCGATTTGCACAGCTCGCCCATAACGGCTGCATACACGATCTCCTGTCGTAGTGTGTGTGGTCATCACAAGACGGCACCTGCAGACTGTTTTTGTAAATAAAAACAAAATTTTGGTTTCAGGTGACCAGATTTAGTAGAAAATAGACGGGTACATACGTGACAAACTAAATTCTGTAGAGTGGAAAACCAACATATTTATTCTGGTATATGCTGCCAAGATCTTGTGATCGTCGTACTTTCCTCCGGCAAAAATCATGCTGTTGGCCACACATGTATGCAATAAATGAATAGTTTTTAATATGAATTGGGTAGAATAGCTATGTTCACCGTCTTCGTTGGTTTCATGCTATTTTTAGTGCATGTTTCACCAAGTGACTTTTCTCATTAAGTTGCACAATATATCACGTAAAGAGCAAACAGATGTCAAATGAAAAACGGACCACGCATGCAGGAAACCAAACAATACAATATGGTGACACATGATCACCACTATGCAGTCCTGCAATAGTAACAATGCGAAGAGCCTTTAATAATATATATGATATTTCATGGTACTTGTAAGAAGTGGCTACGTTATTTGGAACAAATGTTCTTTATAATCTGGCAGCAATACCGAAGTGCGGCTAGATATTACTGGGCCTATGATTTAAAAGTAATGGTAAACAAGGCTGATGATTTATCATTATTAATATATTTAATTTTAACAAACCAAATGAGTTAAGGTTTAAGAAACATTCCATAATTTTTACTGAGGTAGAATTCTTCCCTATACACAACAAGCTCACACTTTAGCTTTGTTGCAATCACCAAGTTTGTGACGCCAATTTCAGGCACTTGAATGAACCAATATGATCTCCCATGATCTGATGATTCTAATTTACCAAATAGTAACATGTGAAATAAATGCACTAATTTAAAGCAAATGTACCCCCCCCCCCAAAAAAAATGTTCAAACAAAAAATCCCAGACTAATATAAATTCCAAAATTCTTGACATAAGATACCAACGAAGGGACAAAATTAAAGCAACCGAAAAAAATTTAGTTTTGAAGTCACACTTTACCAAAAAACTCCAGGTATTGCTATGTTATTAAAACTTAGTGATTAAAGTAACTGAAAACTCAAGTTTTGAAGCAAAAATGTGCGAGACAGTCCATGTATTTTTATGTTATTCAAAGTTAATATTTTGATCGCTAAAAGTGGATAATAGGGTTGGCAGTAGTAATCAACACACGCTCACCTGGACGGTAAACGGCGAGCATCTCACTCGTCAGTTTTGAGGAAGTTCTCTTATCCTGCCATGCTGATTACTTCTTTCTCCTAGCGGTATTCTTTCTTAGTGCATCGTGGAAATCAATTAAGTGTAGCAAAAGTGGATTGGCATTTGGTTCACGTCTCAGCTTTTGCAGCGACACGAGAGTTTGGTCGTCGATTTTACCGTTTCCTCTTTCACACACTCGCATCTGATATCTAGTGAGAATTGCAGACCGATGTTGACGGATATTCGTGTGCTACACTATGTCAGTTTGCACACAGGTTCCCACACATTGAGGGACAACTGTACCAGGCAGCCAATTTGAAAGATTGCAGATTCCGAAGCAGCTGCTCATTTAAGTCACAAGTTGAAGTTGGTGGTCGCCAAGGAAAAATTTTCCATGATTTCTGACTTCTATTTTTATACTTTGGACGATTTGACTGCAGATCTGGATGTTATGTAACATCGAGAGTCTATTTTGATTAAACAGCAGCACACCTGTAACAAACAACTGAAAAAGTGACAAGAGCAACAGCATAAATCAAACATTACTAAAACTAACCACAAAATTAAGTTGTACATATCTTCCGAAAAGGGATCTTATAATGACAAGCAGCCATGCTTCCATTTTTTGACAACTGATCATCTTATAAGTTTAGCTGACTGACAGGTCAGCTGAGCTCAAACATAAACCTCACCGTTTATACAACTTAATCCCTGTAAAACGTCTTTAGAAATAGCTATAATGTTAGCCGCGTCCACGAATAGTAAGTATACACTGAATTTATTTCTGTTTCAGCCGCTTTGTGTCCGTGGCATATAAACCAGTCCGTGTTTTCGTATGGCAGGGCATCTTGCAACAAGATACATAGTTTATATCCTAATATATACATGAAGAGATCGTACATATGAATTTAGGTTATTCATACATGGTATTATTCCCAGAATTCTTGAATTCATTACCAGTTATCTAAAATTGAATGTCTTGAACTTAATGTATCTGTCCAAGCCTGGAGACGCTGCATTGTTGTAATTGTAATATATTTTAAATGGAATTTGCTGTCTTAAAATTAATCCAAGGTATTAAAGAAATTAAATATATCTTAAAAAAATAACATACCTTCAGTGGCATTCAAGATGTGTACCAACAATTCCAAAGATCCTAATGTTGCGCTTTAGGCTTATTTGGTATCTGCATCGGTTGCTAGGATGTTTTAATTAAAGTATGAAAATACGGACTGAAAATGCCTCGAACAGAACGACTTTGAGATATGTTAAATAAAATTCAGACATTTCAAAGTCTGCTCAAGATATCTTATAATATAATTTAATTTACAATATTTTGAAATGATGGCTAATGTTATAAGAATATATGCATATGTATTTATATACATGTATATATATATATAAACACACACACACACGCGCTCCCGGTGCCTAATGCATATATGCATATAGGTTAGACAGTATATGTATGTTAGTTTATAGAGAGTAAAAAGTTCGGACTGCGGAATAGGGTAATGGCTACTAGGAAGTGGTTCCGGACAAAAAGGCGCAAATACAATATTAATTATTTATGAAGCAGCCAAACATGTGAAGCTGTCAAAATATAATTTTTGAATATCTTTAATTTCTTTCATATTGTATCATAATTTATTTTAGAAACACATACAGGCTTAAGATCTGAACGACAGGCATTACAAATTTCATTCTTGGCTATTCTGCGGCAACTAAAAATGGCGCATTAGCGGGATGATCGTGCGCAAACTGTAGTTCTTCGCATCGGGTTTTAATTTTATCAAGATAACGAGAAGTGGACAACATCCCCGGACAACATCACAGTGTTGCCACTTATATGAATAACACGAACGAGTGTTTCATCCGTCGTAGCGGAAAACACTCAAACTCTAACCCTGACCAAATATGCCGCCGGTACCAGGGTAATAGAAACGGAGAAACAGTACTTTTGTGATTGGCTAATTGGCTGGGAATCTCGTATGTAATTTTAGATGTCTTTATACTGCACACTTTTCCAGAGAGCAACAACTGAATTAAGGATGACTTGAATTGTATTCGTCTGTCATTCAATTTACTTAGAGGTATCTAAAACTAATTTAAGGAATATTAAATTGAATTCCACACGTGATTAATCCAACTCAAGATATATAGGCTGAATTTTAAAGTATCTAATTAAATATCTAAAATGTTAGAAGTCTTCAAAAGACATATGCATCGAAATATGTTGCATTTCATTTCATATATTGTACCATTTATCAAGAAAAGCATGGGGTATAGCCTGATATATATTGTTTGAATATTATCTTCTCACTGGGACCCGTTTTTACGTGTTTTTGGTGTTCCACATATGAAATGCATTCTTCCCTTAGTTCGAAGTGATTCTGAATCAAAGGTCACTTAGCCTGCGTCATTAGCATAGGCACACTGATGGTAAGTTTGAGACATCCTTTACTCATCTTTTTATTGAGCATGAAACATGTGCGAAGGCGAGTATATTGAGAATAAAACGTGAGGTGAATATATTTAATTTTTAACGCAAGTTTAAATTATAATATAAACTAAATATATATTCATAATTTTTTTTTGCTTATTAACTCATTATTGGAAACAAAGTAGCTTGCTTTGCCTGTCCTCCAAATTCAATATTGCACAGGCCTAGCAATAAGACCTAATATTTGTGTGGAATTCTGGCTGAGACAAGCAAATCCGAGAATCACAACCATGCTGAGAGTTCTAGTGCGGCCGTGTATGAAAAGTGGGCACCAGTTTTGTCCCACTGACGGTACCAAGGCAAATGGCAATGGTACCGGGAAAAAAATCAAACCAGCTGGCATTGAAGACTGCCGTTTTAAAGGACTATGAACTTCCAAATAAAACATAAAGACAGCGGAAAACCCGAAAGAAAAGCACGAACAACCAATAGGAAAAACAGAAATAGGAAACCAAGAATATGGACGCACAGGGGCAGCCTGAATTTCATACAAGACATATCCAATCCAAATTGGAGTGAAGTTGGCGTCACAGTTATCGCTTGTAGCCTACCAAATGGTTACAATACTTATTTGACCCAGGCCTAAATCAATAGTGCAACGGAGGATCCGCCTTTTTCTATTAGGAATAATAGCTTCTGCTGACAACGCAAATTTAAGTGACTTTACCATGTTCCCCTGAGGTGTGTTTAATGCTGTGAATGATTGCTATGAAGTAATTTACAGTAATTACTTTCTTTAGAGTGTAGTTAAATTTAATGAGGGGTGCTTGAATATCATTTCGCAAAAAGAGAGACTGAATTTAATGTGTTTACCATTTTCCCTGAGATGTCTTTAATACTAATAATGGTTGCTGGAAAGTAATTTACAATAAATACTTTATACTTTTTACAGTCTAGTGAATTTAATGGTAAATACTTGAATATCATTTCGAAAATAGAAATACTAAATATAAATGACTACCATTTTTCCTGAGATGTGCTGTATGCTCGTAACAGTTGCTAGAAGGTAATTTTCACGAATTGCTTATTTTCAGAGTGTAAATAAATTTCATGACATGGCAACACGACGTCTCTTGTATGTATGTACTCTCATTGTTACAACTCTTTTGAAGCTATTAAATCAGCTAATATGCCAAGGGCACAATATGATTAAGAACTTTCAAAACACTAATGATGTGTTTTTGCACTGATTTTGTAAATTTTAGAGATAGGTTTCTCATAAATTCTTTCATTTTTTAAGTAGCAACAGTAACATTGTCTTTTGGTACTAATGGCATCGATGGCGGATAAAATAAGCAGCCACTTAGAAAATAGATGCAGATATGTCCAGTCGTAAGCCATTTTTGTTGTAGCAATTTGGGGCTATTTAAGTGTTTTTTCCAGCTTACGCAAATAAATTATATTATAACTAGTTGTCTGTATTTGTAATAAACTTAAACCTGTAATTTATTCTAGGGACCTTTCAAGGGTTAACTTCATTATTTTGCATGCTTCCTAAAATTGTGTATATATCTTGGTGCAGTCTCCACAAGGACATTACGTTTATTATCTTTGTCTGTAATATTGATGTTACCATGAAAAATCGGAATATGTTTAAATATATATATATATTTGTGTGTGTGTGTGTATGTGTGTGTGTGTGGGTGTGTGTTCTCTTACCTTTTTTGCCGATGACATTAGCGTATTACCCTTTGTTTCTATTAAAATAAATAACAGGTTGCCTTACAGCAAGAGCCCCCGGAAAGCCTTACATTTTAACTCCTGCAGAAAACCAAGCGGATGTACACCATACACTTGCTATGAATGATTGACTCGAGAATTAGAAATTAACTTTCGGTACACTTGCATTTTAGATATACGTTCTGGAAAATACAGCTACAGCGTGGTACGTGTGAAAACAAAACTATGATGAAAGTGGTATCATTCAGTTTGTTGACGCTATTTTGAATGAAATGAACTTTTTGATCAAATGTGCACGCAGCGTTATATATTGTAACAAGTTTGATGGGGATACTTAACAGTTCATCCCACCTGTTATATATAACGATCAAACTTTTCACACTATAATAATACTCCACTTATAGCTTTAAATCATCTCACCAGCGATAATGCTGGTCATCGTGGAAACTTGATTGAAATTGACATCGTCCCTGTGCAATTGCAAATTAAAATAAGCTCACATTTTGGACATGTTCTCGGGAAAATACAAACACGTATGAACCAAAAAGACAATCAAAATAGGAACATTTTAGTCTAATGTTGCTATATTTAAAGGGTTCAAGTTTTTCTTCTCTTTCATTTTTTTTTTGTTATCAAATTTTCACACAATGATAAAATTACACTTGTAGCATGAGACCTCTCATGACCATCACAGAAATTGGATTGAAATGGACTGCCTCCCTTGTTGAATCACTTTGTATTTAAAACTGGATTATTGGCTCGATGCAATAAATAGTTCTTGCATTATCATGTTTCTTTTAGCTTGACCCCCAACTGGCTCGGGATCAAATCCATCATCATCATCATCATCATCATCATAATCATCATCATCAACGTCGTTATCGTTGTCGTCGTCGTCATCATCATCATCATCATCATCATCATCATCATCATCATCATCATCATCATCATCATCAATGAAGTCTATTATTTACACTCTCTGATTCATCCCTAAAAAGCAAAAGTTGTGCAGCATACATTGAACACAATTGGCCAACAGGTTAACAAGCCCGTATTAAGGCCTTTTGAACAAATATGATAATGCAACATTGAAATGGCGAACACTATTTCACAGATAGGTACACGTATACACGTCTTTAAATTTAGAAATAAAACATGAAGGTACTAAATGTACTCATATTATAAAAATAAAGTCTCCTAAACCTTCCGTTAAGTGAGCCAAATGCCCCTTTAGTGCAAAACTAAAGAGTATTTCTTCAGGCGTAAAGTTCGTAGTACCTTTGAAAGAAGTCATCAAATTTTTCTGACAGGGGGTACGCACCGTTACCAATTAAATACGGACCCATTGGGCATAGGTGACCTCCTCTTGTATCTTTTTTTAAAAATTCTGAGTTTCTGTACACACGGGTACTGCACAAGTCAATCCCACGAAAGCATCTGTAACTAGGAAAGATGATTTGCTGCATAGCAAATCAGTGTGTGTGTCTTCAAAGGTTGTAAATATTAAATGCTACAACTTTTATCCTTTGGTACTTCACATTCCATTAAGTTTATGGCTGGATGAAAATTTCGAAGTCCAAATGACCTTGACCTTTGACCTTTACAGGTCAAATGTAAATTACACAGTGTTACAATACCCACAATTTAAGCCCAACATGAACCAAATCGGAGTAAAATTGACCAAGTTAAGGCAAGATGAAACTTTCAAAGGGCCAAATGACCTTGACCTTTGCCTTTTTGAGGTTACATGTTTTATAAAAATGTCCAGTGTAGCAATACCTATAATCTAAGCCGAACATGATCAGAATTGGAAGGAGATTGGCCAAGTTATGACTGCATGAAACTTTCAAATGTCCACATGACCTTGACCTTTGAAATTCAGAGGTCACATGTAAATTTTAAAAATGTGCAGTGTTACAATAGCTACAATTTGAGCCCAACATGATCAAAATTGGATAAAAATTGACCAAGTTATGTCTAGAAGAAAGCCACCACCGAAAGTGGCCTTTGAAAATGACATTTTGGCATAAAATTGACTTTTGACCTTGACATGACCTTGACATTTGAGATGACCTTTACCTTGCTATGATCGAACTCCTGTACACTCGGAACCACATCTACTATAGTATATAAGATATTGAAGATTTAAAACTTTAATTAGCCTTCATTTGCATAATTTAGAAAAGCATGACCTCTCATTATAAAAAGGCCAGACTTTATCCAAAAAAGTATAATTGTGCCAAGTTTGGAGTTTCTACATATAGTGCTTTTCAAATGAAACGTCGGACAAATTTGCCTGTAAAGAAAGAGAGAAAGAAAGAAAGAAAGAAAGAAAGAAAGAAAGAAAGAAAGAAAGAAAGAAAGAAAGAAAGAGCTAGAAAAGAAGATTTGCTTCAAAGCATTCTGTCTGTGTGCCTTCAAAAGTTGTAAATATTAAATGCTACAACTTTTATCCTATGGTACTTCAGATCACTTTAAGCCTATGCCTGGATGCAAATTTCAAAGTCCAAATGACCTTGACCTTTGACCTTTACAGGTCACATGTAAATTGCATAGTGTTACAATACCCACAATTTTAAGCCCAACATGAACCAAATTAGATGAAAATTGACGTT
This sequence comes from Hermodice carunculata, assembly GCA_964020975.1. Lineage (NCBI taxonomy): Eukaryota > Metazoa > Annelida > Polychaeta > Eunicida > Amphinomidae > Hermodice > Hermodice carunculata. The sequence continues at coordinate 61,442,713 of OZ026621.1, forward strand.
TTGACAAGATGAAACTTTCAAAGGGCCAAATGACCTTGACTTTTGCCCTATTCAGGTTACATGTTCTTATAAAAACGTACAGTGTTGCAATACCTACAATTTGAGTCTAACATGATTAGAATTGGATGGAAATTGCCAAGTTATGGCTGGACGAAACATTCAAAGGTAGAAATGACCTTGACCTTTGACCTTTAGAGGTCACATGTAAGTTTCAAAAATGTTCTGTGTACAATAGCTACAGTTTGAGCCCAACATGATCAAAATTGGATAAAAATTGACCAAGTTATGGCAAGAAGAAAGCAACCATCGAAAGTGGCCTCTGACCTTGAAATGGCCTTTGACCTTGAGATGACCTCTACCTGAAGTGAACTTTGACCTTAAAAATGACATTTTGGCTTAAAATTGAACTTTGACCTTGACATGACCTTTGACCTTGACATGGCCTTGACCTTTGAGATGACGTTTACCTGAATATGATCGAATTTCTATACACTCGGAACCACATCTACTATAGTACATAAGATATTGAAGATTTAAAACTTTAATAGCCCTCATTTGCATAATTTTGAAAAGCATGACCTTTCATTATAAAAAGGCCAGACTTCATCCATAGAAGTATAATTGTGCCAAGTTTGGAGTTTCTACGTAAAATCCTTTTCAAATGAAATGTCGCACAAATTTGCTAGTGAAAAAAGAAAGAAAGAAAGAAAGAAAGAAAGAAAGAGAGAAAGAAAGAGAGGAATAAAGAATTCCTTGAAAAACAGTATGTCTGTGTTGGCACACAGACATAATTCCTAGAAAAACAGAAAAGTGTGTGCTGACACACACACTTTAAATATCAGTTCATGGTCGCAGGTACCTTGTAGGGCAATTGCATGGTACCTTTTTTACTTCTATTGATGTAGTCTGCCTGGCCGACTTTTGGGGCAGATATGCTGATGTGAGACCCATTTATGGCACCAATAACACCTTTCGATCCCCTCCTCTCTTAAAATCTAGTCATGACTCTGTTTGTTTCATTAGCTTGAGCCGACTGAATGATTTTTTTGTAGTGTCTTGTAAACAGTTTCTCGGCTACCGTATGTAATAGTTTATGCACTGTAAAATTTGAAATTCCAAACAGTTTTGCAATATTGTCATTGAAGTGCCCATATAATATTGGAAACCTAGAAGTTGTTTTGATTCAGGTGTTCTCGCTTTTCCTTTACTGAGTTACTGTAATCTCATCCTCCGCCAAAAGCCTGGCAAGGTCATCTGCATGCTCCCTGCTCACTCTAAACATGCTGCGAAACACCTCAGAATTAACAGGGGTGCCACACTTTCAGCAATATATTGAACTCTGCGTTTCCACTCTTTGGGATTTGTAGATGAATTCCCAGCACAGCTCGTTATCGTATGTTCTGTTGCATTTCGTTGTCATCATGTAAAAAACGAACAAGACTTTCTTCTGCCGGCTCATCCATCCACCCATGAAAAAACAAAACAAATAAAATATGATCCATAGTATATCTCCGAGCCCATGTGTAAAGATACACTTCGTGCCCTGATCGCAATGTTTGCAAAAAGCAGAATTAGTTGGCAGAAAACACAGTCTGTCAGACGTACATTTGGCACACGATTGTTGTCGACAGATAAAATACATAATACCAGGGCCATCGTAAACAAAAAGCCTTCAGACGAAACTTTGCACAAGGGCCAAGTGAACAAAGCATATCTGGTGAGAGAGTGGGGAACACAAAACAAGTAAGTTGAATCAGTTGTCATAACTGCAATTGCAAAATGCTGGGAATTTGACCAAAACAAGCATATCAGGTAAATCCCTTTATAATTTTCTTTTCGATGATAGTTTGCTCATGTGATTGTTGTTAGTTTTGGTGTATTGCAGTATGAAACGCGAACTTGCAGGCATGTGGAGACAATAGCATCAAACACGTCTCAGGATGTGGTCTATTCCCCGTGGTTATATAAATGAGGAAATGGAAGATGGTTAATGATACTTTTTAAATGAATTGAATATTTTTCGTGTATTGCGAAAAAATAATTAGGTGGATGGTTAATGATAGCTTTTTTAATGAATATAAATTCGCGTCGCTTGCCCACCTTGTATCAATAATGTGATGTAACTGGCAAAAATACGAACAGCTTCAAACCTGGATGTTTCGACCAAGACCTCCCGAGGAACAATATTTTAGATATGCATATATGAGTCCAGCTTGGATTTTGAAATTATGCCTGTTTTAAAACTGGTGTCGTTTATTCAAAGCTTATTCTTGAAAATCGGCATTTCAATTATTTTAAATATTTGGTCTTTTCATTTTAAGTCATGTTTTCAAGGTTTACAGCTAAACCCATTGATACAGGCGTTGTACACTTATGTAATATTATGTTTACCCTGAAAGAGCCATGAGGCACGCCGTCTACATCTAATACATTCAAATAAAATAGATTACTTTATGAAAAAAGTATCGTTTAGTGGTAAACTGATTTAACAAAAGTAGTGACTTCCATAACTCTAACTTTGCCAAAACACACATGCATTTCCCTAGATTTAGTATAGCTATTTCTGATTTAATGTAGTTGAATGTTAAAGAGTATAATATGGTCCAGGAATGTTCTGTGCGGGAATTCAATTTGACATATCCTAAGTATATTCGCCTACTACAGTAGTATTATTGGCATATTTCTGCAAACTGCCCATACGAGCTTTTATTTCAGACTGTAGTGCAAATATTCAAAGGTCGTGAAGTCTTCGAAAAGTTATGCAGGTGTAAACGATAATTACTTTTCTAAGAATTCAGTTGGACTTGCATCAAAGATATACAGTATGCTGGTAATTCCATGACAGTGGAAACTGTATTAATGTGACAATCATATACATTTGAACAGCACGAATTCTAACAGCTTGTGCCCAACTTTCAAGTATATCAAGCATATGTCACCTTACCCTGTGTCAATAGCTGAATACAAGCTGAACTAAGTTTTCCAATACTTTACTTCCAGTATGTTATGGACAGTTGGTAGGACATGAGTTTAGGCCACAAAATGTGCATCGCGAACCATTGATGCAGAGCTTTAGGACTGCTATTTCATTCTATGAAAGCAGCACTTCCCAAATGGCATGGGTTACTAAATACGCTGTTATTGACGTTTTAGTCGAACGATTCAAATGAGGTACCTGTTCTGAACTGTAATATTATCTTGACACACTCAAATTGTTCACCAGCAGCGCATCACCACCTAGAACCTGTATATAGAAATGAAATATAGTGGGAAGGCAGGCATTTTCTATGCTCACAACTCAACATAATTGCAGTGTACAAGTAAAATGACGCATGTCTGATAGATAGAAAGTGTCAGTATATTCTAACGTGAATGTGCATGTAAGAATGGATATAGTGTCTTATAACAGCTATGTGTGTTATCTGGAAATTCTGACTGCATAGCTCCGGCTTTTGTCTGATCCGCTGGTTAGTAGAGATAACATGGAACTTGATCTGCTTTGGAGGCACCTGGAAATATAACCAAAGCTCCATTTCGTACTCCGAAAATATAATTAAGTATATGTTGAGTTCTCAATTGAATGGTCACAATATCATGGAAATCCATTTGTGTCAACCTCACTGCGCATTTCATGTGGTCATAACGACATTTTATCTGGTTCGGACGACATTTTATAGGGTCATAAGGATATTTTATCTGGTCGGGACGACTTTTGATGTGGTCATAGCGACATTGTATCTGGTTATGGCCACATTTTATGTGGTTCTGACGACTTTTTATCTGGTCATAACGACATTTTATCTGGTAAGGACGACATTTAATGTGGTCATAACGATATTTTATCTGGTTCGAACCACTTTTTCTGTGGTCATAACGGCATTTTATCTGCTCAGAACGACATTTAATGCAGTCATAACGATATCTTATCTGGCGTGGGCCACTTTCTATCTGGTCATAACGATATTTCATGTGGTAATAACGATATTATTTCTGAATTTGACAGCTTTTTATCTGATTATTATGATATTTTATCTGCCTAGGACGACATTTATTGCGACATTTTCTCTGGTCAGGAGAGCCTTTTGTAATCATAAATATAATTTCATATTTAGTTAGTATTATTGTAACACATTCGGCTGCTTCAGCTATCGACTCCAAGCACATCCCACATTATTAAAAAAGAGGAAGCTATCCAAAGAGTATGTACATGATGTTACAATGTACAAATCGGTATACTCCATACCATTGCATAGAAGACAACTACTTCATGCTCTCATTTTTTTAATCTCTGTAGTAGCTAAATGTTTCGTATAAGGCATCCGGGAAAAACACTATAACCAATACATGTTTTTCTGTATGCTTCTTATTCTTTTCAATTTCAGCATTTTGTATTTCTAAACTCTGCAAAAGGGTAAAGAATAAAAAGCACGGTGCTAACCACATGTGTGAGACATATATACATTATTAATTAGACTAAAGGTAATGTAGGAGTACAGAAAGCACATCTTTAAGTACTATTTTTATATTTCACAACACACTCAAAATTTGCTACTTGGCTCCAGGATCACCTCTATCCTGTTGGTTTTTTATCCAGACGCCCTGTGCACGGGATTTTTTCGATCAATAAACTACGTCAATTTTGTGGAAGTGTCCTTCCATATTGCACAGGTCGAAAGATAAAAGCGATGGTGAAATGTCTCAAAATCAATTTACCTACCAGACATATATATATATATATACTATGACAATGTATTATGCACCAAAGTAATCTGAACTAAACAACAACAAAAAAGTTTAAAGCTTTTTGCACTCGTTCACCCTGGAAACCATGTCTGTTTGTATTGTGTTAATTTTATACTTATCAACACACACACACACACACACACATATGTATGTAATATATATATATATATATATATATATATATATATATATATATATATTAAGAATAAATATATTCGTGATGTAGAATGTGTGGCCATACCTTGTCTGACAAAAATCTTTCACTGAAGACCAATCATGCTTTTTGACTATAGTTCTGTAATTGTGAGGGGAACCTTCCCTGCCCCCAATTCCTTTTCACATATCGTCTGAAATTGGAAGCTTAAATATTCTTGAATGCATTGAGTTGCCCATAACACGAAATTAGAAAGTATATCAAATATTACCAAAACGTTTCCCAGGAAACAAGCTCTCTGTGGAGGCCCTGGCACTGAAAAGTACTTCGTCATAATAAAATTATTGGCAAGAGAATGGGTCATGTTTTTAAAAGAGGGCTCACGGACACGAATGAATTATCAGGTAGACATTATCAGTATTAGGAACATCTCCATGCGCAATAAAAACTGTGGATTATAGGGAATCTTTGATAACCATTGCAAACAGGATTGCCAAATAATAATAATAATAATAATAATAATAATAATAATAATAATAATAATAATAATAATAATAATAATAATAATAATAATAATAATAATAATAATAATAAAAATAATAATAATAATAATAATAATAATAATAATAATAATAATAATAATAATAATAATAATAATAATTGAACATCTTTATACTGGATAAAATGTTCAGCCTATGGCTGTTCTTCCACAGGGTCCAGTCGGCAAGATCTTAGCCCAATTATCGCAAACTTAATGTAGGAGGAAACCGGAGATCCCGGAGAAAACCTTCGGTGCATCCCTCAATAAATGGCATTTTATTTTTATTTTACCATTTTTTTTTTCCGAAGACCACATGACCCCAAACTTTAATAGCAAGTGCCATAATATGAGCTCTTAAAATGTTTCTACGAGGATAAGCTATCCATAGAAGGCATCTGCGTTGAAAAATATTAAGTGACAGTGAGGTTACTAGCCAAAATAGCTAAAACTAGCCCAAGAAAGTCGTGACCTTTATAAGGTCAAGGTAAAAAAATTACCACGTGTAAATTATTTATCCTGACCTAAGGTCATTTATGAGAAGTCAACAAAATTTGGGTGAATAAAAGAAAAAGTAAAACAAAAAACAAAACAAAATTAAAAAAAAGAACAGAAGAGAGACAGAGAGACAGATGGAGGGAGGGAGAGATGGGGGATGGAGGGACAGAGAGAGAGAGAGAAAGAAAGAGAGAGAGAGAGAGAAAGAGAGAGAGAGAGAAATAGACATACCTTCAACGCAAAGCGTTGACTACAGGGTACGCCATTTGCCCTAATTAGGTCATGGTGACATCAAAATCTTATCCTTTCATTTTGCCAGGTAAGGTAAGCATATTTCCAAATTTCAGCAAAATACATAGCGGCATTCTACACATATCGCGGTAACGAGAATGTGCACATCCGGACGGAATGACATCTGGATGCACGTACGGACACTCTGAAAACATAAAGGGTTCCTCCGTGGCGGCGGATCCGGAGCTATTCCTGTCAAACTTTAATTAGAGCATAATACATGGAGGCATTCTATAGATATCATGGTAATGAGCCCTGGCGAAAATCTAGTTAAACTGCCATTTGCTCAAATTATGTCATGGTGACACCAACGTCTAATCAGTTCAGTTTGTCATGTAAGATAATTTTACTGCAAAATTGTGAACAAAATATATGGATGCATTCTGAGATATCGTGGTAACGAGCCCTATGCGAACATGTAATTAGGCTTGTATTTGCTCCAGTAAGGTCATGATGACACCAAAATATAATCAGATCATCCTGATATGCAATACAATCACACTATAACATTTGAGCAAGGTACATGGAAGCATTCGGGAGATATCGCAGTAACGAGCCCTAGATATATATATAATTAGACCATTTGTTCAAATGAAGTCATGGTGACACCAACATCTTATCAGTTCATTTTGGTATACTAGATAAGCATACTGCCAAATTTTAAGCAAAATACATTGAAGCATTCTGGAGATATTGCGGTAACAGGCCGATCTAGCATGGAATTAGGCTGCCGTTTGCTCAAATTTGGTCATGGTGACGCCAAAATCTCACCAGTTCATCTTGCTAGGTAGGGTAATCATATTGTTAAATTGGAGCAAAATACATGGAGGCCTTCTGTAGATATCGCAGTGACAATAATGTGCATATGACACCCGGACGGACGGACGGACTGACAACGCAAAAACACAAAGCCCCCCCCCCCCCATGGACCGGACCCTTAAAAATAGGTAGGTCAAAAATGTATCTTAACGATATTGTCGTTATGACCATGTAAAAAAGTCGTTCGACCCAGATAAACTATCGTTATGGCCATATAATATGTCGTTATGACCACATTAAATGTCGACCTAACCAAATAAAACATGCTTATGACGACATAAAATGTCGTTATGACCACATGAAATGTCGTTCTAACCAGATAAAATGTCGTTATGACCAGATTAAATATCGTCCAAACCGCATATAATGTCGTTGTGGCCACATAAAAATACCGTCATGATCAGATAAAATGTCGTTATGACCATATCAAATGTCGTTATGACCACATTAGATGTCGTCCTAAAGCGATAAAATGTCGTTTTAACCACGTGAAATGCCGTTATGACTGGATAATATGTCGTCCAAACCAGATAAAATGTCGTTATTAACACATAAAATGTCGTGATGACCTCATAAAATGTTGCCCGAACCATATAAAATGTTGTTATGCGCACATTAAAAGCCGTCCAAACCGCCTAAAATGTCGTTATGACCACATAAACAGTCCAAACCATATAAAATGTCGTTATGACCACATACAATGTCGTTATAGACAAATTGAATACAGTTATGACCAGAGAAAGTATCGCTATGACCAGAGAAAATGTCGTTATAACCACATAAAATGTCGTTACGACCATATATAATGTCCTCCTTACCAGATAAAATGTTGTTTTGACCACATAAAATGTCGTTATGACCGGATAAAATGTGGTCCAAACCACAGAAAATGTCGTTATGACCACATAAAAAGTCCAAAACACATGAAACTTCGTTATTACTACATGAATTTTCGTTATGATCTTAAAAAATGTCGTCCGAACCACATAAAATGTCGCTATGACCACATAGAATATCGGTGTGACCACAAAAAATATCATCCGAACCACATAAAATGTCATTATGACCTCATAAAATGTCGTCCAAAGCAGGTAAAATTGCGTTATGACCACATAAAAAGTCCAAAACACATGAAACTTCGTTATTACTACATGAATTTTCGTTATGATCTTAAAAAATGTCGTCCAAACCACATAAAATGTCGCTATGACCACATAGAATATCGATGTGACCACAAAAAATATCATCCGAACCACATAAAATGTCATTATGACCTCATAAAATGTCGTCCAAACCAGGTAAAATTGCGTTATGACCAGATTAAAAGTCGTCCGAACCAGATAAAATGTCGTTATGACCACATAAAAAGTAAAGTGAGGTTGATACCAATGGCCATCCGTAGGATATGTCGCAACACAAAACTTGGTGTGCCTATATGTTTAAATGAAATTGATTCCTTTTTGTGCTCTTGAGTTTGTAAAAACATGTGTCGGAGAGACCACATATGTGGTCATTGGTGTTAGCATTCAGTGCACAAAAGTTACTGGTTCTCACAAAAAGAGTGAAACGATAAAGACTTTCAATGGAGAACTGATCCTTTAGATTTATACTAACATTTCTACACATCTGAGTAGGTATGAGCAGGCAGGAGATTAGAGTGGTCAAATTGGAACACAACTATATTCTAACGCCGTCAAACGTTCAGTTTCTTTATGTTACATTACCTACACGCGAGCAGCGGAATCATTTAGGGGCATTTGACCCCATTCTAGCTTTGCAATTGGCTGCTTCACACACACACACACACACACACACACAAATCGGCACGCAAACAGAGGGTAAAAATGTTAGGTTTATGGGGTGCATAGGTGATATCGGTATAAGAATCATAGAGTGCTTGTGTGAACATGTTTTTATTTTTTCAGTTATACTCAAAGTAGGGCAGCATCCGGTAGCGGCGGGGATTGAGCCTCGCGCAGCGGTCCCGCGACTTTGACGTTGCATAGATGAACTATGTTTCACATTTCACCCACAAAACCATATATTTTATTAATTGTTCAGACATCTAGATTTGTTAGAAAGAAGATTCATATCGATACGATAATTTTCAAGGGTTTTATACGCCCGTTTACAAGAGGGTATCAGATTTGACATTTTGTCAGCATTTCTTTAAAAATAATCGATGCAAAAGTGTATTACCTATGTAAAATTAAAGTATAGACCAATATGCAGGAACCGTATTTTTTGTTTACAAATAAAATACATAATAACAGAATTATCGAATTCTTTGATCATCATTTTAAACTTCAGCAGTTACTTCATTTTGTGGGCTACAAAAGTCTCGGAAGGGGACATCTGACGGAAAAACAAAAAAAACGGTTCCCAGATAATATATTTATCTTTCAAAAGACGATTATTTGAAGCAGATCGATCAATTAGCTTTTTATTGACGCTGTCCACAAAATTGATTCATAAGCAGAAAATTTCATTCCGAGAAATCGTCGTTGAAAGATTTGAGGCCCTTTTTTTGCACATTGTTGGCCATAATGACAATACAGCTTTCCAAATTCGGCCCGTTTTGGTCTCAGTACTTCGAAGAAATGTCAATCAACATCTTTGATGTGTAGTTTCCAACATACAATGATGTTTATTGGCTTAAAAAAGCAGTTTTTTACCCGAATGACATCAAATGCAGCCACACTTGAAAGCTTGTCACTCGGGTTTCCACGTGAATGGGACAGCTTCAAAGGGGGATTCAAAAGCGGATTAGCCACGTGACCCGAAGGTGCCATCACCTTGACCCTAGCAACATTGTTTGCATATGGCGCCGCTTGAACAAACGGGTTGCAGTTTCACAGCTTGCTCTACTCAGAAGGAGCCCGGTAGGCAGGAGTTGCTCACTCACTTCTCATCACCTTGGATCAAAGAACAACATGGCTTTATTAACGGCATGGATGGGACATTCGCCATTCAGTGTCTTGGACTACTTGCGACCTTACCGAAAAGAAAGTTGGAAAAATCGACATGCCACGATCACGGAAGAAAAGGAAGCAGATGGATGACAATGTGGAAAAAGTGTTGACGACCAGGAATATGGATAGGACTGAGTCCGAGGGTAAATCGGACTTCAGCACAGTCACCGACTTCAATGTAGCTTATAAATGCCAGATAGGCGGTCATGATCGTGACGTAACATTTAAGACAATAGTCCTGTTACTGATAAACAAACACTCCCAGGATAAATTATACTTCAAAGAAGAAACAAAACAAAAAACAAAAACAAACAAAAAACAAAAACAAAAACAAAACAAAACCAAAAAAAAAGAAAAAAAAAACACACAAAGCGAATGTTTCATATGTGTTGAGAATCAATTAGTTTCAACGTTGTATTGGTGATGAAACTGTATTGCTAGATTGAAAAACCTAATCCATTGATTTGCTGAAGTAGTCTTTGATCAGACCCTGACGGTTACATAGATCAATATTAGTTATAATGCACCAGACCACGCTCAGATGTAAGGTGATGACGCTACCCTTCGTGCGCAAGGGTAAAACTTTCTTGCCTGCTAAGACGGACTGTGTTTGCTTGCCTGGCGACATGCACTTCAAGCGCAATTTAACAATTACGCAGAGCGAGTCTGTCTGGCAGTAAAGAAAGTTTCCAATTCCCACAAAATTGAGAAAGGGGTGGGCATCGTGAGGCAGTGTGTTCTTCGTGGCCTTGGCTTGTGCGCTTTTTTTTTTTTTTTTTTTTTTTGTTGTTGTTTTGTTTTGTTTTGTTCTTGCCGGGAGCACAATAGAATACGCCAAGCCTATTTCATTGGTTCCTCCACATATTAGCGCCTTCCTTGTGATAAAGAATGCCATTCACTTTGCCACGTTTTTCTCGCGTATTGCCATTCGAAAGCTTGCCACTCATGTAACATATTTTTTTATTTTGTGGAGATAACTAGCCCACTGAAAGATAGTTGGCTCACCCTTGAACTTGAATAAACTGATCGAGACACAAAACCGAAACTTCCTGATGGGTGGGTGCGGGCGAGTGGTATCGGAACATGCCGCGCAGAGTGAGACAAAATACTTTTATGGGACCGATCAACCAGCTAAAAGCAGAGTGCAGAGTCGCTTTTCGCAGTCATTTAACAGTAATCTGATTATTTTATCCCCCTGATGGTCAAATTTTTAAAGCTTTTTTTTCTGTCCCCTCGCTCAGTGTACTTCGAAACACGCCCGTATGAAGTGGGCAAGTCCGTGCATGTGCAATGTGCCAGTCTTCCAGTTCCACAAAATGGGACAGCGCTACAGACGATACCAGTTTTAGTGGAGGCGTGTGCTTCATATAAATTTACTTCAAGGTTAACATTTAATGCTATTCACTGTTTCACATTCAGGTAAAGGGACATATAATTATTGAAGGCAGATATAATTATTTACGCTGAATCGAATTCCCGCTTTTATAGTTTGCGGCATATTTATAGCCAAGTGGTCCAGTGTTAGGATTCCTCGATCGTCATGCGTATTTTTTGCCAGTAAACATTAAAAGCAAATTGGTCTTGGATAGGGCAAGACTGTAGAAAGGGTTGTAAGCCTTTATGATGTATACAATGCCATGATTCTTAGTAACGATTTACGCATAGGTTGAAATCGCCTTCATTGAAAACACACTGAGGCTCACGTCCATCGCCAGGTGCCGTTTTGACAATCGTCACCTTTTATCGTCCCTTACTTTTTAATTTTTTTTTATCACACTGAGAAGGAAAACATGAGCCCATCGATTTAATTATCTACATGGCCATTTGGTCACCACAACAAACCCATTAATCTGTCCTAATCTTGTCAAGCAGTTTATACAAGAATTGGTAGGAGCGCACCTCAAAATGTCACAGTTGGTCGCTTGTCGTTGCTACGGTCCTGGATTGTGGAAAGCAGCCGACTGCTATCCAAACTTTGGCGGACTAATTAGCATACATTTGTAAACAGACATGCTCATGCTGCAGCCGGCTAAAACATTGTCATGTTTTTTCCCTTTTTTATCACATAAATTTTGCTTTTTTAGTATTCATGTTTGGTGACAAGAAAGTTAAAGTGCCAAACTTTACGGAAATGGAAAAAACTCATTTTCTGTCGGGTCACGATTTTGCCGTTATAGCTCAATCCCCGCCGCTACCGCATGCTGATTTGTCTGCTTTCATTTGTCGCTTGCTTTGCTGCGTAGCTGTAACATATCTATTCCTTTCCTCGTGGACACAAGGTGGCGGTATTGTTATGATATTTAAGCTGTCGCTAGCCTGAAAGTGGCACATACCATATTGTAGTTTTAGTGTTCAGCTCCCCCCGCCGTTCAATTGATTGAATGACAAATCAATTTCAAAGTTATGATCAAAATGCAAATCACGTTCTGACCAGTGACGTCTGTTATAGTGAATACCAGCATTTTCTTTAGAAGATGCCTAAAAAGGACTATTATGCGCATACATTGTCTTCGTATGTACGAAAAGGATAGCGACCTCCCATAATCACTTAGTGATTTTGAATTCTTCTGCTGTAAACGTGCAAAGGCAGCTAACGGTACTAAAGTGGCTTTCTGGATTTTTGTTTTGTATACATCCTTGCCATTTTGCAACATCAAAGAATTTGCAAATGGAGAGTAGGTTTAATAAAACGGTTTTCAGGATTTTGGGAAAGGGAGGAACGGTGCTATATTGAATGTTTAACTAGAGTACACATAGCGCACGAGGTATTATCGGGTGGAGTCAAATGTGGTGTCAGGACGGTAGTAGCAACGATACTAAATTACAAAGTACATGTAGTGGAAAGTACCTGGAAAGGAGTCACACTGTAATGCAATATTCGCATTATTCTAGAAATTCTTAAAGTGAAAATCGTTGCTGCGAAAATTGTTTGACACCTAACCCAAGCACAAATACACACACACACACACACACACACACACACATACATACACACACACACACATGCGTAAAACGTTTTTGTGAGATAAACTTTCAGATGATCTTTGGATTCAGAAGAAGTGTGGAGGCGGAACAAACATTAACAATAAGAATGGTATCGATGAATGAGCCGAGCATACATTTATTCATTTTGAAGTATTGTTCGTTTGATGCTCCCATGTCACATTGTACCATTAGTCACAGGTGGGTAAAGAAACTATTGTGAATCTCAGTAGTAAATTACATCCGGCATCGCGTGATACATTAGCTGCTGTTATTCAGTGATTATCATAGTCTTGTCTATGGTGCGAGCTAGGGTCCCTTGCAGCCGTATCCTTTGAGGGAACGTGACTAGTAGGCAAGAATTGAAGTTGATGCGCATGAATTCATGTTCATTGGCATTCAATACCCATGCATTAATGTTCAAAGAAGAATAGGACCATTGAGAAGTGTAATATTTTACACGTGCCCAACAATGGCAGGTGCACCTAGACGGCTCAGCGAACATCATCATCTAGTGTGTAACATTATTGTGTCATATTTTCCGGTCCCGGTACATATTTTGTGACGTCCTTTCGGTTATTTCATTCTGTGACATTATAACGTGTGTGGTAGATCTGCATCTCCTTGATAAATATAACTCCGGATATCTGTCAGATACCAGGCACACAAAATTATCCCAAGAAACAAGAACCCGTCCCAAATCAGGTTTTATGATGGCCCTGAAGTTTTGCTTTTTATGAGCAACATGTAAACTCTCTCTCTCTCTCTCTCTCTCTCTCTCTCTCTCTCTCTCTCTCTCTCTCTCTCTCTCTCTCTCTCTGTCTCTCTCTCTGTCTCTCTCTCTCTGTCACTCTCTGTCTGTCTGTATGTCTGTCTGTCTGTCTGTCTGTCTGTCTGTCTCTCTCTCTCTCTCTCTCTCTCTCTCTCTCTCTCTCTCTCTCTCTCTCTCTCTCTCTCTCTCTCTCAAGATAATAGTATACGCATGATGTCAGATAAAATGATACTGAGATCCAGTCCATTTCAAAGGCTTTCTTGAATATGGAAACGTTTATTAAAATATCTTAATTCACAAAATTTTCTTGGCTTTGCTTGGCGGTTGTTTTAGCAATGAAATTAGCCATACATGTAGCATTATAAGACTCTTATGCTGTATGGTACCGTTCATGCGACATTTGTTATCGTATACGATTGTGTGATCAAAATATTAGAGACAATAAGCTTCACGTTGCGATAAACTCTTCTGATCTGGCTTTGCAATTATACCACTAATCAAGCATTTAGGCATAATTTCGAATATTAACATTTTAGAGTTGAATATTTTGTCGCACGTTTTCTGACAAATTATGTATACATAGTAAAGCTTAGTACATAAGAATTGATCAGCATTGATATCAGATATACTCCAAAAATATGATAAGGTTCATTTATCTTGCACCATATGAGAAATGATCCACATCACATTTTGAGTAGTCTTTTGTCCAGCTAGTAATTGAGGTAAAGTCGATTTCCTCGGAGGTAGGAAGTGCGTAAGGACCTAACACCCGGAAGATGGACTAGGCCGTAAATGTTAGGTGTCTCTAATTGAAAAGCGGTCAGGTCATAACAGTCCATCCAACTTTATTTGCAAATGATATTGGGTATATAACAGTTGAATGCCATTTGACTTGAAGGAACAGAAGCTGTAGACTTTTAACCATGGAAATTGGCAACATCAAAATAGATCTTCCCAATGTCAAAGCAGGAGGCTTCCCTGTGCCAACAACCCAGTATTGGAACTAATATATCATTCTGTTTAGGTAAAAATGATATATAAGTTATATGAACATGAGAATATCATTCTATTAATTTTTACATTAATGACGTGGGTCAATGAAAATCAGATACTCCATTATACCTTGTCACGGAAAAAAAATATCTTTGATTGCAAAGCAACCCACCCCCCCCCCACCCCCAAAAAAGAGTTCTCCAATATTTCGCTGCAAAGTGGTGCTGGGTTTGATAGTCTTCTGGTACGTCTTGTGCCAACAAACACATGGATGACTTTTTAAATTAGGATTTTCATATTGATTGTGATGGTGGTTCCCAATAAGCACTAGCTGAAGACCTCACATAAGTGATTTGCTTCAATTCCTAAGGTTCTGCGGTACCCTAATCGCCAAACCAATTTACACTTACAAAGAAAGCTGAGCTCAAGGAGCTCTCGCAGTCTGCTTTTTAAAATTCTTGGGCTGAATAACATCTCGGGGCTGTGTTACCGAACCTATGTACACCACATCTGTTGCTAAGTGGCCGAAATAGAACTGTCTTCCCAGGAACTCGAGGTAAGGCACCACGCAGATATTTTCATTCACGTATAGATATTTTATTTTCTCCTGCTGCTACAATATTTTCATGTGCAATAGGAATAGATATGTACGTATGTAACGACAAGTGTTTTATCGTATATTATTTTATCTTCATAATTTTAAAACAAACACGACGGAAACATTACGTAGTGTATTTGCTACACATGTGGCCAAACGTGTATGTGCAGGGTAGGTTAGTTTGTACCGATAAAAAGCAATATCAATATTTGTTTGACAAATTTATTTTTCAGCGAATAACTTATCACTTTGTTCAACAATCGTTATGGACCCTTTACATTTTTGGGGTACACAAATTCTAGTCAAAACATTCCTTGTCCAAAAATAAGTAATATTAGTACCGTGATTTTTTGTATGCCAATGCCTTTCAAAATTTATCAGGTGAGTAAAGTTGCCCTAATCGTGACCGTCATGTATCTCCATGTTTCTTAAGCCTGTCAATCTACCATCAAAAGCGCCTGGACGGTGCCCATTTTGCATTAACATGACCACGTGTTCAAGTTTTGACTACACGGTCCTGTGTGTGAACTATCATGCAATATCACGTGGTCTTCAATTGATACTTCGCACTACGTACGTTTCAAAGTGTAATCTACACGTATCAAAAATATAAAATGTTGTGTGTGAAGCTGCACGAAAGGTTCGCATCTACCACCTCTCAACTCTGTCAGTGCCAAGGGATGATGTTTTGGGAAGTAAATTGCGTGTGAACATACTTCCTGTTGAACCAAAATACGCCTGTCACCACTTTCGGTGGACAATCAACAGCCAATCAGTCAGGCTGGATTTGTGTACCCACTAGGTGGCTCGACTTATTATGAAGCTAGATACCAACCCTAAGTTACTAATGGCGCCATGTGCAATACAAATCCTCCATTGCGAGTAAATTGGTATGAGTAACATTGGTCGTGGTATACTGGCCTTGTGGTATTACTAGCAGCATCAGTGCTCTTGTGCTCAGAATATTTTCATACGCCTGTGGTTGAACTATTTCCCTGATCGTGTCATTTTACCATTACGTTGTTTTGCAGTCCACATGAAACCTGGTACTTTGAGGGAACAGGTGTTATTTGGGCATAAATGGTTGACAAAATGCTGCATTTTTCAGTCCGTACCACGGTAATGCCTCATAAAGATATCAATTTTACTTGTTGACATGTAGAATGTAACTTTTATGGAATGTTTTGAATACTTTGCTGGCTGAAAAATCTACAAAACAATGCCAAAAGTCGGCACAATTACACTCATTTGACAGCGTTGTAGCCTGTTGTCTCAGATAAACACATGCCATGCGTGTTACCATCTTGAAGCCCTGGATTTCTGCTAATCAGTTAGGTGATATCGTATTGGCTGCAAGTTACTTCAATGCGGTTAATTTATTCTACAAAGGTCATATTTCAAAGCTGTGAGTTGCTGTTTTAGAGACCTCTTTCTATTGGCTTATGATGCTGCAATGCAGATTGTAGCGGTTGTGAAAATTTCATATGTGATATAAAGTTTTTCCTGCTGCTACTGTAAAATGATTTATTTTATTTGTATTTGTTTAGTATTCATCAATATTGAATGTAGAAGAATTGGGGAAATGGTGGGTATTACGCATGCTTAACATTTTGTTGTTTTTTTTATCTGGGACAGTACAGGGTCATTATAGAGTGGAGCACATGTTATTGTTTACATGAATTTACCCATAATTCCTGGTCATACTGCTGTTCCTGCTCTCTTTTCCTTTGTGGGGTAAAAAATTCCCGCCGAGTGTATTACCTTGTTTTTCACCTGAGCCCTAGGCAAAGATTTCTATTGGACGGTGGTGCTTGAGAACCTGGGAATAAATATTTCAGGTTTCGCTCGATCGTGGTCCTGGGTCTTATTGTCTGCCGGTGCTTTCAGGTGCAGCTTCGCTTTGCTGTTTTTTTCTAGGAGTTCAGGTGATGTAGACTTTTTTTCTGTTTTGACTTCCTTGGCATTTGAGAGATCTTGATTTCAAAATGTAGCGAAAGAGTTCTCTGAAGCTTGGGCTTTTCAGTTTTTCCCGAGGAGGTAAGTTGATTGTTTCGGCTGGGAACTTCATGGTGGACTCGAGGTTTTCTGTTTTGTCTTGGCTGTTAAACTAAGATATGTTGGTCATCGAATCTTCCGTTTTTTTGGCATATTTTTTTGTGATCCCCCTCATCTATGTCAATCTTATATTAACTTATTTTTTATTGGGGTCTGGGAGAATGCTTAATTCACGACCGGGTTGCCTATATTGTCCATAAGTATGTTTTTTCGTATTGATACACCTTTTCCCCTCCCAAAGGTATAGGGTAAAAATGGAGGGAAAGAGTAAGTGTTATTAAAAGGTATTGGACCATGTGACAGTCTGACAGCATTGTGTGTGTGTGTGTGTGTCTAAGTCAGACAGGATTTAGGATTTGAGAGTTAGTACGTGCAAAGTGTCGTATATACGAATTGCCTTTTCAGGATGTATGTAGCGTAAGGAGAGGCTTTATGCATTCATTTTTATGGAGACCCGCGCACTTTCCATAATAATGTTTGGCGATATTTAGCTGAAGTTTGCAGAAAAAGGTATTCAGCTAAAATAAAATAATTAAATACATAAAAATGCATGTCTCAGCAATAAAATGCTTAAACCAGATTTAATTCCTGAGGACATGGGTGAAAGTTTGATGAGGTTATTTGAATAAAACAGTAATTGAAGAACGAGATAAGAATATGCTGAAAAGGTTTAATTTTGCGGCGTAAAAATCGTCACAAGATTAGGTTGTAGAGGTGTATAATGGGACAAATATGGTTCCGGATTTTTTTTTCTATAAAGGTTGATTACAAGAACTTTCGAGTTGCGAACTGAATGTATTCATAATCTCATGGTCCGGTGATCTGTTTAAGTTTTAAGGGGCACTATGAGTTTTTTCTGAAAGGTCTGGGGGTGGGTTTTTTTCTCTCATGTTATTGTAAGTTGTTCTGTTAAATTGAAGAGAAGACATCCATTAAGTATAGAGTCCTATCCGGAATATAGGACATCGAGATCAGAGGTTTGTACATCTGCAAAAATGAATTGAACCACGTGTTGGTTAACCATGTAAATATAAGTTGCGCAACGTAAGTATGTATTAGTTTAAATTTGGGGAAAGTGGCGAGACAGGGTCAGGAATTCTCATGCATTCTATATGAAACAAAAGCAATAGTCTATTCTTGGTGACTTGTTTACAATGGCGTGGAGTGCATGCCGAGGCAAAAGTCAAATGCTTTGAGACGGGCTTTGATAGGGTTAAAGGATCGGTTGGTCAAAACCGCCAGGTAATACAATCCATTCAGGCGACCCGGTTCGCATCCCAGGAAATGTATACAAGGCACGTTTCAGTTTAAATCATCGACCGCAGAAACTTGCGCATTTAGATTCAGATTTTGCTCGCTGAATAAAACAAGAGAGCACTTTCACTGACAAGAAATATTTTTTCGCACGAATTTCCATGAATAGACTGGGTTTCCAGGTCTGGGAATATTTTCTATGACAGCCAACGTACTTTTTGTCGCTTCGATGTGTCCTTCGTTATTATAAATTACGATAGGTAACCAATATGTGTTGGTTTTCTTCCCGGAATTCTTTTCTTAGTTCTCGTGAAATTCTGAAGTTTGAACCTGTGAACGTTGTATATGTGTATGCTGTAGACTGGACCAAGTCGACAAAGTGATTACCTGCGTGTGCACCGTAATAAAAGTGTCGGTTGTACGCTCAATGGTACGACAATAATACCATAAACAGACGTGCACATGTAAACACACACACACACACACACACACACACACACACACACACATATATATATATGTATATATATATATATATATATATATATATATATATATATATATATATATATATATATATATATATATATATATATATATATATATATATATATATATGCGATTTTCAAACGCCTAATTATAAAATCTTCCAGCTTTAATATTGAGGATTGTTCGGTATTGAGGATTTTTCGGTATCCAGTCGTTGCATAAGGTTTTCACCGTTACCATTCAGGCTGTACTGCTCATGTCCACGCAATCGAATGAAGCATGTTTACTGAGCTCTCTCTTTCAATTCGTTCTATAAACCCAAATCCTAACCTTCCACGACGTCATCGAAATAATGTCATGACAGGATCACATTAAGCTGTGATAAATCATTACAAACCAATACAGGTAAAACAATCCACAGACTACTGTTGAACGCACTGCTCGATATGTTTCATGTCCAGGCATTCGACCTAGCCTGGCTCACTGTTGCACCATGTTTCCGATCCAATCCTACTGTCACTACGCTGCCCTTTGACCTGTTTATTCTCTACAGAAATGGAAGTTTAGTGTATCAAACCTCGATTTCCTTAGATTACATCACTAAACAATACATTTATCATTAAAAAAATGTATAAACAGGCATTATTGTCGACTAGCGGGAAACTGTAGGGGATTCCCATCATAGATCTGGCCGACACTCGTTTTACCTTAAGTGTATTTATCTGTGGTCGTTTTCATAAAACTAAACTAAATTTTGAATTTAATAAAATTGAAAGAGAGCAGTATATATGATAATGCTCATTTTCAATTTGCACACAGAAGATACAGTGAAGTATCCATATTCTTCTAACACGGCTGCTGATGGGTAGTTTGAATTTTGAAGGACAATTATACCTACATTCCCCTGGATCTTTTAAACTAAAAGCCCAAGACGCCCCTAGACCACCTGTATAAACCAAGAGAAATTCTAACAAGTATTGCAAGAATGGATATCCTGCACCAAAAATGTAAAACAAACTCCATGATGACAGCTACTCCTCACTGTGAAAGCCTCCAAACAATTAAGTTCTATTTCACTGCCAACCCTGAGTCAATGTTTCAACGTAATGTATCGGGTTCGTGACATTTGAGAAAATAATGTCAATTTTGAGTAATGTTTTAATATTGAGTAAATGTGCATTAAGGCATGTCAGAAAAGAATGAAAGTCATTGGCATTTCTGTAAAAAAAAAACATGTTATGAAAACCTTTTTTCTCAACACGATTGTAAGTACAATTAGGTAAACTTGTAACTATTGAAAGCTGCTGCTTGCTGGTCATAGCCCTAGGGGGTTTAACCTGACAGAAAACACATGTAAGCCTTAAATGTGTGAAAGTGAATATTTAGACAGAATGATGCTAAAAAATATGATAAAATTAAGAAGCAAAACAGGCAAGTATAAAAACGCTAAAATTATTGTAGCCAAACTTTCTAATAATTTTGTATATTAACAGCAAAATTTGTAGGGCAGGTAAAAAAAAAATGAAAGTCTTAAGTACTTAAGTCACGAGAATGCAATCAAGATATGATATTTCTTAACTAGATATCAAGTACAATTAGGCAAGCTTGTAACTGTAGTATGCCGCTGCTTGCTACCTATATCCGCCGGGGGTTTAACCTAACAGGAAACAAGCCAGCCTAACATGTCTGAAAGGTGAACATTCAAACAGAATGATGCAAAAAGATAAAATTAAGTTGCAAAACAGGCAAGTCTGAAATCTCCAAGATTATTGAAGCCAACCTTTCAAACAATCTCTGGATATTTACAGCATAATTTGTAGAAACATTTGTTCAAAGTACATCTTTGATTCCTCTTGACTCAAGTTTATTGTAATAAATTTGGCTCTAGATGCAAAGTCCTGAAATTTAGAACAAAAACGACCAAATCTCAAAACCTGTGGCAAAACGTATTATATCCAATAGTTTCCGAAATATCGCTGTCCAGGAAAGGACGGTTAACTACTAGAAAGTCAAACTCATTTATTTTGTGATAGGCTTTGATACAAAACCTGTCATTAGTGACCTGAATATGCAAGTCCAGAAACACATCTCTGAAGCCATCTGAACTGTTACACTCCAAAGGGATATCTTTAGGGTAAATTTCTTTAGCAATTTCACTGAAATTTTGTACATTTACACAAGCAATGTTATCAATATATCTTGCGTTGTTTGATAATTTCGTAGCCATTTGAACGTCCCTTTTCATCAATTTATCCATTTACTTAAATTCAGGCCAGGTTAACTATAAATGGGCAAGTTAAGGGGAGCAGTTGCTACCCATTAGATTGCCTTTTATTTGTTGAAAAACCAATGGTCTGCATTGTACAAAAGTATTATCCAAAAGAAACTTTATAACATCTATCAAAGTTTCAACAGTGTAAGATTTAACTTTGCTTTTTGAATATCTATTGTGTGGCCAATATGCTTTCTTTGTACATAAATTAACATGTATGTACGGTTTACCATTATGTTAAAATTTTGCTTATTCATTCTCAAAGATAGCTTTCGACTTCAACTATGGGTAGATTTGTGTACAGTGTAGAAAAATTAAAATTTTGATTCGCTGCTATATCCTCAAGAGTAATTGAAGCCAGGAATTTCTTGTAATTCATGATACTTTGTCCAATATCTTTGCCATATTTATAGGAAATAATGGGGGGGGGATCTTTTGTTTTGCATTCCTTGGAATCGTGTTACGAAAAAAAATTAATTTGAAAAGGGACTGAATGTGCAGTGAATCAATATTTTTTTTTGTTTGAAAGGAATGCTGCAAAACATTTGATCCAATATTTTTCTTAACAGAATCTGGTTTCTGAATAGTTGTTGTGAAAGCACACACGATTTCACAAAAAAAAGAAAAGAAAAAAAAAGAAAAAAAATGTGTGTTCTTAATAAGTAAGACCCAAATATTCATTGATTTTGGTTATGTCTCGAAATGATAGTGCTTTAAGAGCCATATAAAATTGGTCAATGCCATTGGAGAAAGTCTGTAGTAAATTTTTGACAAGGTCTTTTGTACTTACGCTCCTAAATTTCCTTTTTTTTCAAGGTTTTCTTTGTGCGTGACTTCTCTCCTTCTTTGAGTACCAGCCTGATTATTATAAAAAGTTGTGTGACTACTATCAAGAGTTGCAAATTCAAAATTCCTAACATCACCAAAGCCTAAAATTCTGTCATTGAGTCCAAAAGGAAAAGCTGAATTATGTGTTATGATCCAAAATCCTTTCATTTGTATTAATTTCCTTGTGTTAACATAATCATCTTGGTCTAACAAACTTGGCTTATGTAATCAATAATTTGTATCCAGCAATCCAAATGTGAATGCTCCTCAAAATTGAAATGGTGGCACAAAAAGCGTGTAATTTGCGATTTTTAATTGTAGTTGTATGGCCACTTAATCTCTTTTGAGCTGATTGAGTAGTTAGGCCCACATATTGTGATTTACATTTGATGCAGGGTGTCAAATAAATCATATTGATTAATACGCAAGACAATACCAAATTTTTGCGATCAGGGATTTCTCAGTTTGAATTTTTTGCAAGTAACGTTACTGTGAAATTTTTGTTCTTGTTGAATGGACAGTGACAATTTTCGTAAAAATTATTGCAAAATCAGCGCTCGAGGCTAACGCTGAACAATTTTCACTGCTTTCATCACTGTTCAGGATTGGTTTTGGTTGTATAAGTAATTTTGAAAGCTTATCTTGCCATTAATCTATAATCATGTCCCTAAACATTATCCTGGTTCGTCATTGTTAGGTCCACCTACTAACAAAATTAACAATAACAATAAAAATAACTAAAACGAGCCCAAAATGGGTGCAAGACTAAGGACGTTACCTGGAATTCCAGTATGCTCGGAATATCATAGATCGGATAACCGGCCTGTATAGACCTATCCACCAACCGTCCATGGTTCAAAGCGAACAGAATTGTATTTTTTTTTTGTCCACAATCACTTCCTAGTTGTCATTACCCTTTTCCGCAGTCTGAACTCTTTACTCTCCATAAGCTTACCTGTCATTGTCTAAGTTATACACATATGGAAGTATTATTGTCCATTTTGCACACGTTCCTTTGTAGAACTTTGACATAGCCTGTATTAGCCTAAATAAATTAAAGGGTCTTCAACGGGTAACTACTCATAACATGTTTCGGAGCCTACGTATGTCTTTTTTTCAATTACAAATTCAGTTAGGAAATTTAAATTCCTTGTTGATCTGGTCCTTTATGTCATGAACAGGTGAGCGGAACTGTAGCACGTGTGCTTTGCTCTGTACGTGCCCAGTCAAGCATGAACACAGACGTTGTTCCAGGGGGATGCAAGACCATCTGCCAATATCCACATTCAGTCTATAAGACAACAGCCGCAATCTCGAGAAAGATTTCCGTACATACTCTGGTATATGGGTTCTAAGAGCCTTATTGTCAAGAATTTTGATTTTGCAGACTTACTCGCTCTGTTTTAATGCAGACACCCCATCTTCTAAATATATACATGTGTACAAGTATACGTAAGTGTCGCCGATTACTTTTTCATTTTGTGTGAATAGTTCCTCCTGGGGAGAGAGCATCAAAGGTGGAAATGAAGTTCAAAACATGTCTTTTCGTTTGAAGTTTGTTTTTTTGTTTTTTTTTTTTTTGCTAATATTATTTATTAATATGATAGAGCTCTGTGGGACAAAATGAACAATGCGAGATTTATTAAAATTGGTAATATATATATTGTTTGAGTAGGATATTAAGTTTGGCAAAAAAAAGCCTTTTTGGAGAAAATGGCCAGCATTGCAAAAGCTGATTTATTTAAAACCTATATTTTGCATATTTTTGATATATACCTCTTGTTATTATGTAAAAATTACCTTCTGTTAGGTATTTGTGTTCCATTTAAGACCTATGTCTTATAATATTTTCATTCAGATACAGGGTTTTTTAGGGTCACATTTGGACCAAATCTCAGTCCATAGCCCAAAGCGTAATTGCTCTCGGGACAATATCTGAAGCTGACACAGCTTTTGTAACAATATTCCCATACCCGTATCTTGGCACATACAAGATATGAATACTGATTTATTTCATATTTCTGTTCAACATTTCATTTTTTGGCACATATATACCAATAAGAGCCAAACTTAGTTTATCATTTTAATAAATAGGGCCAAAATGGCAAAAGTTCAAATCTAGGTCTACAGTCTAAAGGCAAAACAGCATCTGTAACAATGTTTCTATATCCTCTACTTAGCATACACATTATCGTACTTTTGATGCACCCTGTGGAGAGAACATTATCCTTACTTGTCCGGTTGTGATCGGAACCTTGCCGCTGAGGATACGGGAAAGGCAATGATATGCATCCGGTGTGCAACAGCCTCGTGCTGTATTCCTTCTCATCCCAGTGCGCCCCCTTGAGCCATCGGCCCCACTTCCATCCCCAGCTCGAGCCCCAGAAGCATATACATATATTATTTTCCATGCTGCCTAACTAATGATTGTTTTAATCTGCGTTATTTACATAAGTGCATGACTACATATCCCTCGTGCCAGCAGCTATGTACACGGTGTTTTCGTGTATGGTAACTTTTAAATTCTTGATTTATTGCTTGATAACATAAAGGAGGCTAGAAGAAGATTAAATCAACAGCAACTAGAACAACTTCACCTGCCACGTTATACCACGTTGCCGCAATCGAACAGTAGCATGAGATCGTTACTCGTCAATATCACAGTCGAAAACAAAGCAAACTCGAAAACTGCCCAAAGTCCATTACTGTCCATCAATATGAACATCACCAGATGTAACAGCAAGACTTGAATATCTGCCAAGTAATACATTATTCGTCGAGTATCTTAAGAGGAAAAGATGCTACATGTATATTGACAACATGAAATAGTTACTTTCATGAAAAATGAATATGATATGCAGTATGAAGGAAATGGTCTCTCTGATGAACTTCCCGGCAAAGAGTTCAGACTACAAGGCCAGAGAGCATGCAAGGAACATGTTAGCTAGGCGGGTTATGATAGGGAGCCACAGCCAGAGAGCCACCCTGGCGTCTCCCTGCACTGCGCCGATGTCTCTTGGAAGAGTGGCAGCACATTGAAATTACGGGCATCAACAACTGATCAACTGTATGTCCTGGGGTACACACAAGACATTAGTGCGGCCAAAGGTGGCCTGATTAGATACTAACATATTAGGATATAGCTGCACACTGTGGAAGCTGCACTTGTTCTGCATATTAATGACGCACATGAATAGTTCATTATGTAACTTGTGGCCATGTCACCTCGCAAATTGAAAGAATATTGTTGTATATACCAATATATTGATACAACTATACCTCTGAAGAGCAATATACTCCGTCTTTACACTCAGCAAAACAGTTTGGTAAACAAACATTGTGACAGTTGTCAACCTAAAGTTTTGATTGCGGTACCGATGCAGAGCATGAGGAACTGTTGTATTTGTACATAAGACGCTGTCAGAGCAAAATCATGGTGTAAGAGTATAACATTAATGTGTGTCAGGGTGTTTTTTGTTTTATTTTTATGTTTGTTTTTGTTTTTTTATTTGGGTGGGGGGGGGCCTTTTTTGTTTGTTTATTTTTGTTGTTTTTTTTGGGGGGGGGGTGGAGGGGGGTTGTCAATTTGAGTAATAAGTCCGCTTACCAAATATTCGAAGGGGTGGCATTTTTTAAAAATCGGTATTCAAATATGTCGAAAGCAACAAGACATAGTACTGTCTGTCGCATAGTTTTACATCCAGCTCGTATGTCCATCATAAGAAATCGCAGTATGATGTCAATATTGTATTACCATAACCGAACAAAAACATTGTCGTTATATGATGTTTGAAACAAATCGGTGCTCAGCTCAGGTGGAAAGGACGTACTATCCTGTTGGCAGTTTGCCTGTTTCCTTTTAAAGCTCATTCGATGGAAATTATTAGGACACGGGTACCGGGTCAAAGGTATGATGATTGTATATAACGTCAATCAATTACAAATCAACATGTAAACATAAAGGAAATTCCAATAAAATTCCAAATCTCTTAATCTGTGCCTCAGATATAACAGTCTGTAGTTTTTCCCCATGAAGCTCAATGTTTCTTACCAAAATGAATATTCCAATAGTTTAAGAAATAACAGGAGCTAGCTATGCTGAGTATGTATGAGGGAAAAAATAAGCAGCAAAATCCATAAAAACAAAGTTTCTAGTGAAAATCCGAACCTCCACATCTGTAGATTACTTTCTGCCGGGTTGGGGGGGGGTGTCATTTAACAGAAGAGTACATTGGAAGCAAGGAGGGCGGTAGATAAACGTGGTTAGGGGTTGTTCACAATTGTCATCACTATTGAGGACGTACAGAGAGTACTTTCTTTGTGACTCCCCTCAAGAACGTACATAAAAATGATGTTAAAGCGTGAATTTTGTATGTTTCCAGGTTCAACCGAAATATTTCACTGTCTTTCAAAATATGTAGCTATCCCTAATGCATTGAAAATCAAATGATATAATAATTTGAAATATTTAAATTGACAGTATTATCTAAAATAAAACGGTGTATAAGACAACAAGTAGCAGGCGTTCATTAAAAAAATAATAAATCTGACAAAAACATGTTTACTAGCAAAAATGTAAATGTATACTAATGATAAAAATAATAAATACTTTATATTGGACTTAAAATAATTTTCTGTGTATACCACGTGTAAGTTTCTCACATGAAGACATAAGTCAGCATTTACAGTCCTTGGTATTCACACAGACTTCATAATTTTTACACAAAGACAGACTACCCCCATCTCAGGCAACCTGTCATCTTTGTGCAGTTTTCTCTGCTCACTGTGACCCTTTTCTTCGGCAACCATACAAAAACGAAATAAAAATATGATATGATGATTTTTCAAAATTAGTTTTAAAATATTGTTTTCACAATATTTGGCATGGATTTTGATGAGGTTAAAGTCAACTGGAAGATCGTCAATGTGTAAACAATTGAAGTCGTCTTGTAAACACATGCCGACTGCAGCACCATCTGGCGACGAAAAGTGTCATAAATACAACAAAATTCAAAAGGACATCTAGCTACTTCACGAGTTTTAGATGGCAGCCGCCAAAATGTCGATCTGCTACTCTGTGCCATTTTGTCATGTCTTGTTTGCAAGGTAAATCTTGCTATTTATTGAACAAAATATTTGAAATGCATCACAGAATTGAATTAATAGAAAACAATGAATTTTCCAAATGCAAAATCATCTTAGAAGCAGATGATCAGCACATTATTAGCGCTAGAAATCGATTATTACTTTACTTGAAGTTGAAAGTTGAATGCGGAGAGCATTCACACAATATCTAAAACGAAATAAAGTGTGTGTTCACCTTCTTTTTCATGAACTGACATATCGTTCCCATGCCCTTCCTGATCTTCTTCATTGTTTGCTCTGCACTTGTAAAAGTTGCTTGGACGATGTTCAACATCGTTGACTTGTTTTTGCCTTTTGCGAACGCCACCCTTCTTGGGCATGGCGCATGGCATCACTACTAGTACGTTTGACATGCTCATTCACAAACCCAAATGCATTTACAAAATCCTGATTAACTCCTGGTGGGTTTTCATGAACAACCGTTGGTCTTTTTATGCATTGTTTTGACACACTATCAAACCGGCAACATTATAAAAGGAGATCCCAAGTATCTTTGCTTGGGGTATCACTGGACGTCAAGCTAATTTTTTTTCCAAACATATTGCCAACCTTTTCGGGAAAGGACCCCAGCAGTTAAATGTCCTGTGTAGAATTTCGAACTTTCTGGACATATCTGCTAAGCTGGCCATTTACAAAGCCTTCAGCCTTAGTAATTTCAATTATTGTCCAGTAGTATGGCATCAATGTAGGAAACAGGGTAAGGCAAAATTTGAAAGGCTCCAAAAAAGAGCTTTGCGTTTTATTTTCAAGGATTTTTCTTCATCATATGACGGACTTTTAACCAAGGCAAACCTACCATCGCTTGAACTACGACATCTGCAAACAACTGCAATAGAAGCTTTCAAAATAGACAACAACCTAAATCCATCCTATCTGTCAGACTTATGCATATTCAAAAACACCCCTTACAATTTAAGAAATACAAAATCACTAGTAGAGCACCATTTTAGAACCACATCATGGGGACTTCACTCCTTTAAACACTTAAGGGGCCAAAATATGGAATAGTTTGCTTCGAAGTACAACCTTGAATCTTGGTGTGGCTTCTCATGTACATGTTCATATTGTCGGTCATAAGTTTTATCTTCATGAGAGGTCTTCTTTTAAACTGAAATGCCTTATACGTTTTACAAGAGACCTCTTATTTTAAATGCTCATGAACTTTTTTCCTTCCCTTTACATCCCATGTACACTTACTTGTCATTATTGTCTACTTTTTACTTCCATTTTTGCTCGGTGGTATTAGCCTGAGATGCTACTGTGTATTTTTTTTTTTAAACCAAGAATAAAGTAATATTGTATGTACATGTATGTATGTTCGGTATAGGGATGTATGTATGTATGTATGTATGTATGTATGTATGTATGTACCGCGCAATGGAGTCATCCATCATTTTGTCCGTCTTGACACTCTGGACCAACTGAAACTGCGAGTCTGAGATCGATCTTGAGACAAATAGTTGCTAAATTTACGCTCATCTTGAGGAACTCAAAGTCAAGTGGCAGTGTTTAACTTAATCCTCCTCTGTTTTCATTTGGATTACACCTGCAGTAGCTGTCTTGGAGGCCAGAGACCAGGCCAGGGTGTGAAAAATTTGGCCAAAATAATCATCATTTTGATACTTGAGAACATACACAGGTACTGAGCCCCTCCGTGCCACCCCCTCCGCAAACGTACTCTCTGTACGTTCTCAATGATGATGACAATTGTGAGCGACCACATATATATGTACAACCCAACCCTTGCAGTCATAGTTTCTGAAGGTTTAACATATATATATTATACCGTTTGGTTAGCTGTGGCCTTGAAAGGGCGGCGGTAGGCAAGTGGAGCGGCACAGACTATTCTACTCCCATTCTTATGGCCCGTGATATCAATAAAAAGAAGATAAATTGTCATAGCGCCCTCTGCAGGGATCATCATTTAAAACAATGTGCAATGTACAACCCAACCCTTGTAGTCACAGTTTCTGAAGGTTGAACATGTTCCGTACAACTGCTTTAATCCATGCCATCGCCGTCGGAAGCATGTCACGCACTTAAAAGATGCAAGATCCTTTGACACTGGTACACTAGTTTTGGATCCTTAAAGCAAAACTTTAGGAGCTCTGGACGTATTTAACATGCACAGAAGCATACAATGTTTTGTTTTGGTCTCGCCTGCTTCTAAAAAGAGATACTAAAACCAGTTTATATGTCAGCCTGTAACGCAAAACCTGTACCACTGTTTGGAACCAATACCTACCTGGAGATATTTTAGATGGTGTGTCCTACGACTCTGTGAAGTGAAACCTAATTTATGGTTTGATAGCAGCAAACTTGCTTATTTTAGGTCCTACAGGGTTTCACTCTTGGTCTATTCCAAGAGAGATGATCTCTTCAGATTCACCATTATTTTCCGTCAAGGGAATCGGTGTTCGCAATAATAAATGAAATATTATCATTCAGTTTTGCTAAATAACAAAAATAATAATAAATTTATACGGAAAACTGTCATATTTCGACGCAGACACCAATGGTATGTGAGTAACTCCAGGAAGCACCCCAGAACTTTTGATGATATTACTAAAATTGAAAGATACCGAACATCGATAACACTGTTCTTGCGGATAGCAGGAAGCCATTTGTACATCAAACCTCGCGGAGCATTAGCGGCAAGATGCTTGTCGGATTACAATTGTTAATTTGCATATTTTTTCATAGTTTATGTCATCCAGAGATACTCAATTCCTTTTGGGAAAAAATCAAAGACTTTATAAAGCGAATGAACATTCACAATACACATGTTCCATATACAATGTAGCAAAATTACTTTCACCTCATTAGTCATACAATTCACAGGTATGCACATAATTATAGCTTGTGCATACGAGGATTCATTTACACAAAAGAGACGACTTAGACTGAATCTCACAGCCAATTAATCAGACAAAACCAACACAATGGAACAGGTAATACAATGACATAACAGTACATAAAGACATCAGGAAGTAAACATAACGAATTTAGCTATAAAAGAAAACATTAATGGAGTCAGGATAACCCCCTACTAAGGATAGTTAATCCGCTATCGTTGGGGCTACCAGGAAATCTCATTTTAATAGTTAGGTAGGCTTTAATCCTTGCGATGTAACTGAAATGATGAAACGTAATTTTGACCATGGTATATATATACATGTGAAAAAAGTGGAACATTCAATTATCACAAACATAAAAATTTGTGTCAGTGTATAATTTGTCGTATTGGCGAATTAGATACTGTTTACTGTATACTTTGTAAAACCACAGTAAGAATGAGTGTCTACGTTATCCATTATATCACCAGGTGTTGTTTCCAGTATTTTTAGTAAATAAAACCAAATTCAGTTTTCACATGAGACGTGATGAAGTGGCATAACGGGGTAAGTCACGATTTCGGCTGGGATATGTATGAGTAACAGGAATAGTTTAGAATATATTTGTATTTATAGCCATGAGGTTCATTATTCTTGTATCGAAAGTAAAAGCTAAGGGATTTTTGATATCATAGGTAAGCAACTTTAAGAACGTTTAACTGTTTGAAAAGAGGATCAGCGTGGGCATTACACTTAACAAGACAGATTACACGGATGGCTTTCTTCTGCAGTTTCGTAATACGTTCACAAGGGTAGTCCCAGTTATAACCCTTGATGGCTTGGTTGTTATTTTATTTATATGGGCATGCCAATTTAAATGTTCGTGAATTCTCAGTTTTGATGTGAACGTTAAAGTTTAATTTCCGTTAAGGATAGTGAAAAATCATAAATTTAGTTTTGGATATGTTTACCGAAAGTCTATTGGCTTACAGCCATTCATATACCTTGTGTAATTCTAGGTTCATTTTATTTTAGACAAGTTTACTGTTGTGGTCTTTATTGGCAGATTGGAGAGACCTTAGTGAGGTAGTATTATTTGCACAAAGTATGGTATCGAATTTTGAAGAAACGTGAGGCATATAGCATTCATGTATATTATAATTTATATTATGAAACTAGAGGAAGGATATTTCTGACTGGACACATCATAAAAATCCAAACGTAGACTATTTGCTTTGCATTTGTGGCCGTAGAGTACCGATATCCTTCCCATCAGCGCATTCCAAAGGAACCAGCAGTCTCTGACACAGTCAAAAACAGTCACTTGGCCACAGACTTGTCACTGGCCAAAATACTAACCTTTCTTCAAGTTTGTTTAAAATATCATTAATTGGTAACTTTTTGTCATATTTATGTACTATTTTCTTTCCTCCCTTCCAGCTTTTCTTACTTTCTTCATTCTTGGTTTATTAACGGTGCTTTTACTTGCATTTTTCTTATATCAGTACAGTCTGTTGTCATGTATTCATGAGGCTATGTTTTTGTAAGTGCAGACTTGAAAAAGTTATTTGTTTCGCTAGGAAAAGACAGAGTTTTCTTTCCTAGGATGTAGAATTCCGAAGTTTAGTAATAAAACATTGGGTTAGGGGTGCAAGTTTCCATAGCCTCTTATATTAGATTGTGGGTCAGTACAATGGCAAACTGTGGTCTCACATACGGTGTGAAGAAACTTTATCTGTCTGTTTAATTTACCAACTGTTGACTGTTATGTATCGCTTTGAATAATATAATTGAGATATTTAGTGATTTTCAGTCCCTAAATTTAAGCTGGATGTCAGTCTTTAAATGGAAGTTGGTTTTCCAACTTTTTTTGCACAACTCTGCCACAAAGTGTCCAATCGTCATGCATTCGTCAACTGTACACAGGTGCAAAAGTTGGACAGATGCATGTTTCCATTTACCGAGTTTAGTTTCTTGCTATAACGAGGGTTTATTGATTTGATCCATGTGCTGTACGTGCTGTATATATCTGTGCCCGTTATAACGACGAGACTCAAAATTTATGGGATTTATCTTAATTTCTTGCCTGCAAAGCAGAACAAGTTCCGTGTTACTACACTTGGTCTGCCCTTCTTCGACAAGATTTTATTTATAGTAAGGGAAACAGAAGTATACTGTGACCCTCCCCCTAGACTGAGACACCAATCAGGAAGTTCATCATTATCGCCTAGACCGGTAACAGCCTCTGGTCCCTAATGTACTGAAGCCTGTTGCCATAGTAACCATAATAAGCCAAGTAGAAACTGAGTCACTTTTCCAACGCAAAACAGTGACCTTGTCAAAGAAGGGCAGACCCCAGAGGAGTAGACAAAATACGCAGCTTGGGTCTGCTTTGGAGGCAACTTAATTTCAAGGTCATAGTGAAATTCGTGTACTTAAATCTGGTACTTTTTTATTTTCTGGCGTGGTGTTTCATACCTTTGTACAAGTTCTATCACATCTGCCTTTGTCAAAGAGGTCCATGTTGCTCATGTTTTTTATTATTGTAACCCTGACATACAAATAGGATTATCTTATCTTGCCTGCTCAGTTCAATACAAGCGTAAAGCGTGCTATGACCTGAATGCCATAGTTTCTTTTTGCACATGCTTTCCAGTGAGAAACAACGTCTAATCAAGATAACTGAATTAATAAAAATCAAATCTAAGGCCCTGTAAAATATCTCTAATATATATATGATTGCTAAGTACTTTAGTTCAAGAGGAGCTCTTCTTTTTACCCACTAGTCAGAATAGACAGGGAAAGATCAGATTTGAAATTAAACTATTTTCAACATTTGATAAATAAACTACTTAAGTACGGATAACGATACTTGTATGCTCATTTAAAGTTCTAATAAGCACACACTGCATCAATCTTTAGTTCATGTCCAGCCAGACTAGAAAAACGTCATGAGAATGAGAAACTAAACCCGGTATGACATGACAAAAACAAGTTATAACGTGAAAATAGGACAGTTATAACGACAAAATAACTCATTATTTCAAACAAGAAAACAAACACGACTTAGCTAGAAGAGACTCATTTGAACGAAAAAAAAATGTTCATTATAACTGGAGAGAACTCATAACAATGATAATTTAATATTCCTTTGGATGCAAATTTATGGACTCACATTGTAAGGTTTAAACTAAAAATGTACAAATAGAACAAACAAAAGAAAAATGAAAATTTTAAAATAGCATTTTATGTTTGACCGTCAAAGAAATGCGTTCACAAAACAAAAATTTCACATGTAACTTAACAGAAGACAGAAACAACCAAAACATACTAAGAACATACGACCAAACACTCTCCGAGACAAATGTAGGCAGATTGCCTGAATGTAAAATAGCGTTCCTATGTCGTCTTTTAGGCAACTACTAAAACATGGCAAAGTTCATGTAACCTGCTGAAAGATTGACGTTATGAGAATACTCGACAAACGCGGGAAAGCTATAAAGAATGAAAACAAGATCTCGTTTAGGGGAACAGAGATTGGGTGATAGATTACTTCCTATGTTCGATGCAAATACCGTGAAGATACAGATCTTAGTGAAACATCGAGATGTAAAAAGCGGTCAACCACACACCAAAATATTGCCCATTAACGTACTTCTCCAGAAACAATACATTTTCAACAAATTGTACAAATGATTGTGTATTTCAAATAATAAAGATCTACTTTGATTAAGGCATTAGCTTCAAAAAGTACGTACGCATATCGTTTTATTTTCATCAAACTTAGTTATAAATCACGATCAAACTTTTGAAGTGGCTGTTCCACCATGTGAACATTCAAATGCAAATTTAACTGTACCTGAGGATCCAGGGTAATCGACCGATTTACTGATGTAAATTCAGACTCACACTTGCCCTGCACATTTCTCGTTCTTTCCACTTCCAGGTCATATTCTGCTTATCATTGTCTTCGTGTACAATCAACATGCATTTCGGTCCGTTGTTTATGTACCAAGGTTCGGATATAAAACAGGGTTTCCAAGAAATCTAGAAGTACACTTGTCATCTGCTCATACACCCCAGAAATATTTGTCGGCATCAGTTTGGGGTTTTTATGTGTCTGTCTGTCAACACAGACATTCTTTTTCTAGCAATTCTTCCTTTCTTTCTTTCTTTCTTTCTTTCTTTCTTTCTTTCTTTCTTTCTTTCTTTCTTTCTTTCTTTCTTTCTTTCTTTCTTTCTTTCTTTCTTTCTTTCCTTTTTTCTTTCTTCCTCTATAGACCAATTGTTCCGACATTTCATTTGAAAACTATTATACGTAGAAACTCCTTACATGACGTCTTCATTTTTTTTTTTGTAAAGAGGTTCAACGGGTCTTAAAATAATGCGAATTAAGGCCATATGGAAATGTAAGTCCTAAATATCTCAACAAAAAACCACACTATGTGAGACAGCAGCTCAGCCATAATAGTATATCGTATATCAGTACTCCCGATTATAGGTACTCTGCGGAACAGTAGGTCTATGATAGCACTTGCTAATGACTTTCTTTAGGGCTCGTAGTGGTTTGGCGTATATGATATGCAGATATCCATACACGTGCTTTATAGCACTTATGTCGACCCAACCATGATATATATATATATATATATATATATATATATATATATATATATATATATATATATATATATATATATATATATATATATATAGTGCCACTCAGTTTAATATTTTGTCTCTATTATGATTTACCCAGGTTACGAACACTGAGCTCATTTTTTTCAATTTATTAGGCCCTACCTATTAACCTAGATAGTGATAGACTTGTTGAAATTACGTTAAGCGGTAGTGCCGATCTGACAGATGAAAAGAATACATATATTTTTGGTACTGGTCAATTTTTTATCACTCAGAGCCGACGTTTTGTAAACTGATGTTTCTAAATGAATTTCCCAATTACTGTAGCCTGCTAAAAGCTGTTCCTTGCAAACAGATTTCTGTATTGTCCTGTCTGTGTGTTCTGCGCATAGATTCTGTGTGTCTGGAGACACCCTCGATTAGCCGCCTAGTGCTAATTGGACGATCCAGTTTTTGAAAAGAAAATATCAGCAATACAATACAATAAAATTGAAAAAGTCCGGGAACAGGAAAATGTGCAGACGGGTATCCATATCGAATAAGGTATTATTTTCACCATGTTACCAGGAGGACGCCATTTTTTTGGAGTGGTGGGTACGGGAGAGACAGATTTAAAACCCGATTGATATTCTGACTAGAATTCGTATAAAATTGTAGAATGTTGCATACTTCCCGTAAGTTATTGAACTGATGCAGCTTACTGATGCTTTCATTTGCTGTTTGCCTGGGCATAGACCAATATTGATATATTATGCATCACTGATAATATAACATACAGAATTAATGTCACGCTGTATACTAGGTCTATCGTATATGACACAAATGAACCCACCATTTTCATGAAACACCACAAGATCGTCAAATTGAAATGTGAAGGGGCTTCTATATTTATATGACCACTTATAAATTATGTATAGATTTTATTAATGATTGATATCCTAGAAATTACGATTCTCCAAGTTTGATGGGCCTAGTGGGCTACATATCACAGCCCCTGACACAGACCTCAAAACATTCATTAACATTGATGCAATATTCATGAGACAATGTTGCCGCCGAGAGACAACCAGTGTTCTTTTGTGAAGAGACACTCCTCCGCTTACCATTTACCAGCAATTATCTTCAATTTAGATACTTTAAGAACCTTCACCTGTTGGCTCCTGTTCATATCTTTAAATATTCACGGGGGGGGGGGGGGGGTCACCTGACAGTGGTATGTGTCGTCCAAGTTCCAGAAGATCGTATGGGTTCTGAGATGGTAAATCAAACTGCAAGAACCATAGCAAAAATTAAACCAGAATTTCCAGAAATTCATACCAGATTAAAGAAACGCACTTTTAAGGAGAGATTGGCAAGAAATGTAAAGGTATCTGGTTGTGTAGCGGATTATATATGCAAAGAACTTGCCCTAGATGCTGCAGTGGCGACACATCCTGATACAGTGCCTGAAGATGATTGCACTTGGTGAACCAGGTCTGCTGACTGATCTGACACACTTAAATGCAGGGAAGCCAACTGGAACATTTGACATTTTCTTTGCCCACATTTTCCTTGTTGCCCACATGTCTCAATGGTTGTATCTTGAAGATCTCATCAAGAAAGCTTCTGCCAAGTGCCCAGTTGGTACCAATATACCATCCTAAGCTACATTGAGACTGCAGTTTGCACCTAGGAACCCATATGCTAGGACAGCTTTATCATTCACATTCAAAATCCAAGTCCAATACAAAATACAACGTCGCCGACTGCGATTAAGCAACCCAGATGATCCTTACTGTGCAGCTTTGCTGTTGTATATGCAGAATATGACAGTAGCATTTAATGGGTTATGTTGTGCATTTTACAGTTTCGATGACTAAGATTAATGTGGGTGAACTAGGAGTGATATTGTCCACAGGAGTTAGGGGCAAGCAAACGTTTGCTCCCAGTACAACCACGTTGGTGGCAGCTGACCATGATGTTCACCATCTTGGTTCAATCACTCCCTTCGTATATTTAAAGGTTAATGTTCCAGAGGAGGCAAAGGAATTCTTTGTAAGAGGGCAGGTTTATGTTCACGTAAACAACTCAGTATTTCTGTCCTCTTACCCGTTTAGACATGCTGCAGCAATGATTGATCAGATCAAGTCTTCAGAGAATAGCACACCTAGTGTTCTACTCAAATTCTCTGATGGAGGAACTGATCAACGTTATAATCTAGAGTCTGTCAAGTGTTCCTTGATTTGTATTTTTAAGGAACTTGACTTGGACCTGCTAGTTGCTACCAGATGTGCGCCTGGCCACAGTTGGACAAACCCAGCAGAGAGGGTCATGTCTATTTTGAACATTGGTCTCCAGAATTGTGCCCTGGAAAGGCAAAAGTGCAGTGACACAATTAAAACCGAGCTTAAAATATGTGGTTCTGTGAAAGAAGTACGTGATGCTGCCAATAAAATGCCAGAAGTAGAACCTGCATGGTAAGAGTCAGTTGCTCCGGCAATTGGCATGATCCTCACACAGTTCGATAGACTTGCATTTAAAGAAAGACCAATCATGTGCAGAGATCATGTCCCAGAAGCCGACATTGTTGAGCTTGAACGACACTTGAATGTGTTCCCAGGTTTGGATGTCACAAAACTAACAAACGCTACCACAAAAAAACCTCAAAGAATACCAGCAGTGACTGACCATTAACTGTAGGGAAAGACAATACTGTACCCAATTTCGGAAATGTGAGAATACTGAATGTTGTAAACCAACTCGGCTACCAAGAGAAAAACTGATGTGGTTGCCTTATCCTATATTGAATGAGACTGATGAACATTACAGGCCTTACAGCGAGGTTTCTGCAAGTAATATCTCAGAAAAAGACAGGCCGTCACAGCAGGCAAAAGTCACCAATACTCGCAAAGGCAACAGCACTCCGTTCTGAAGTGAAGTGCCTGCTGTTAGAGGAGGACCTGCATGCATTGAGAGGCGATTCATCAGTCTACACAGCACAAAATGCACGGGCAATTGTCCACTGTACTCAGTGGCAGAAACCAAGGGTTATATATGCAAAGACATGGTTGAGTGAGCGTCACAACACACAGATGGCTACAGTGTTGTCACAGTATGAATACACATGCGGAGCCCCCAAATATCCACCAGGCCACCCCTTCAGTGGGAAGCTGTATACTAGACTCACTGTGGCTTGTGAGTCTGTTATAGTATTTGCATAGTACTCATCACGTATTGGCCGATCAGACTCGTGTTGCAACTAAATAAAACTTTAAGGACATTGATATTAAGCCTACTTAAAGGGCAAATTTAATTGCATTAAAGTGAACGAAGAAATAATTGATCTAAATTCTCAAAGTCAAGGACTATTGACATTGGTTTATATAAAAGAACGTAAGAGCTATTAGATTTCAGGCACTGGAAAAATTACAATTAAAATGTTGACATTTGGAAGAGGCCAACTTATCTGTCTTGTCTCATATTCTGAAGAAAACTTTAATACTATTCAAGTATCAGGTACATGTACTTGCATAGTATTACAGTTTAGTTGAAATTAACTGCAACCCCCCCCCTCCCTCTTTTTCACTGACTCGGGACTGTCCCGGGTTAGTGTATTGATGCATGGTTGATTTTTACAGAAGCTTCTATTCAATGTCTGACACATAAATAATATTGCAAGACTCTTAAAGTACAGTTTATAATACCACCCACTTGGCACCACTCTAAAGAAGCACACGAGAATGTAAGTGTGTAAGTTTATTGAAGAATAAAGGTGTATGAAAAGAGTTTTTAAGAGCAGAAATATCCAGGCACGCATACTCTACAAGCCAAAAATCCATGC
The DNA here is from genome assembly GCA_964020975.1 of Hermodice carunculata. Lineage (NCBI taxonomy): Eukaryota > Metazoa > Annelida > Polychaeta > Eunicida > Amphinomidae > Hermodice > Hermodice carunculata. Next base: position 61,481,411 of record OZ026621.1, read on the forward strand.
AGAAAGACCAATGCATCTACATACTAAGCCAGGGTGGGTTAAGGCTGTTCATACATGCAGAAATGTCCAAGCACGTGTATTCTACTAGCAGAAAATGCAAGCATTTACATGTACATACTAAGCCAGGGTGGGTTAAGGCTGTTCATACAGGCAGAAATGTCCAAGCACTTGTATTGTACTAGCAGAAAATCCATGCCTCTAAAGTGGGTTAGCTGGTTAAGGCTGTTCATTTAGGTGTACAGAATAGACTCTACCCCCATTTAAGGTGCCGTGTGATAAGTGGAACATTCTGGGTATCTGAAACTATTTTCAATTTTGAACACCATATAAAACAGATACAAAACAGTACATTGAAGTAAAGAACACTATGCCCTCTCTGTCAGCAGTTTGCTAAAGTATCGAATAAAGAACTAATATATATATATACATATATACATATATATATATATATATATATATATATATATATATATATATATATATATATATATATATATATATTTATATATATATATATATATATATATATATATATATATATATATATATATATATATATATATATATATATATGAGAAAAAAATGAAATGTAAAAATATTCTTGGTAAATTGTGAAATTATGACTGGTCCCTTGAGAATAAGGAACCAGGAACTGGGAACCGGAAACCAAGATATCGGACGTCTGGGACATGGCTGTGTGCATATAAAAGTGACCTACAGGTTACACCGATATTGTGCAATATTGAAGTCACTGGTGGAACAAATTAATGTTTATACATATACAAGTGATCCACAGTTTCCACCGAGAAAGTGCCATATTTGAATGATGGCACATCACACAGCGTACCTTTAACATATTTTCCTGCAATAGTATGGTGAAATAACACTTGAAATAACATGAAGCGTGGAGAGGATTTAACATTACATACCCTCTAAAATAACACGTCCTTTTTGACATGGCGGGGGGAAGGACGTAAAAAAAATGTGTGTTTTCGGACCACGGAAAGGCCGGGTCTCGAACAAGCAGCCTACGGCACTAATCATCCAGCCGAAAAAGTATAATGCTTGTGGTAACAGCTTTATACAGGCGATCCGGGCACGGTCTATGTCCAAACCCATAAGTAAATAACAAAACGTTACGTTCGATACAAAAATGTTAAAATTTAAGGCTTCAACAGCCAAATGAAACTACGCGGGTCCTGGCGCCAGTCAACTCAATGTAGTTAAGTATAGGCTGTTGTTTGTGCAAAGGCGGAAATGTATAACAACTTTCGGTCAATCTTAATCAAATCTTGTACGGCATTTCCCAGAAGCCACACAGGGAGCTACATGATATGCCCCTTTCTCAACGGACGGGACATTTTTCTCTCCTCATCCTACACAGACAAGAATTAAATGCTGTCCTACATCAAGACTAAAGGGCACAAGCGTTCTACAGGTTTGAGTATTTACGCATATTTTCCAAAAATTATTGAGGATGTTAAGTAGAGACAAACGTTTTACTGTATATTGTTTGACGCATGCAAAATTTTAATCCGTGCTATGAGGTTGCCTGTTCCGGATTTCTGTCTGCATGCATCTGATAAAAAGAGCGACAATTGTGCCGAATATGAATTAGAAATGTATTGGCATCGAGTTATCAGACACCGGGACGCAGGCAAAATGTCCGTTTGAAGGTAAACCAAAATATTAAATGCTGTCAGACCTGGGTCTGGAATCAGTCATATATCGATCATATTCTTGATTGTTTATTTTAGAAATGGTAATGATTTACTGAAGTAATATCACGAAAACGCAACAATCATTGTGCTTTAACGAGAAGTATAAATATAATGGCGTCCTTCGTGATTATAGTAATTCATATGCTATAAATTACTTTAATTGTTGCAGCGTCCTTAGTGATTAGGAAATTTAGGTGTTGAAAATTTCACAAAGTGTTTCACTTGGAGAACACAACGTTTACCATGCGTTGTGTTCTTTGAAAGTTCTAGGCATTATACAGCTTCGTTTCACAAACAGTCACATTTTGTATCATGTCCACAGCAGGGTCAGGTACCGACCACATGGCGTATATAGCCCGACAATTGCCATACGCACATCGACACAAAAACTCACAGCTTGTTATTCCAGATACCATTTGAGCGTTGGTCATGTCACAAAATTTAAAGTATCCATTGAAAGTGTTTTCTGGATTGTACAGCGCCGACAATTCAACGTATGCCTGGAGGATGACGTCATCATGACTTAAACATTTGAATCCCATCCCCTTTCCAGTGAACTTGAAAGCTCCAGTCGATCCCATCGCATTTAGTTTCAACCTTGCCACTTTCAATGCAGAAAGGTTTATGCAAGTGTTCATGTCTTGGTCCACAAGTGATGAAAGGGCTGGTGCCTTTGACCGCGGTGGCCATATTTGAATTACTGGTTCTGACAAGCAAGTGAGACATGTACGTAAGACATTATGTTACTGGGAAGTAATAATAGTAAATAATGATAATAATGATAACAACAACAATAAAAATATAAACAAAGACACACGTAAGCCGGTTTCATTGGCCGCACAACTGGCATAAGATCTGTTGTCAAGGATGCAGCTCTTTGTATTCATGCCACGCTATTGATCCTTGTCTGGTTAGAATAGCAGTCAACAGCATTCCATGGGATGGGGTCAGGCGCAATGCGTAACCTACGCCAAGCCAACCTACATGTGGCCTGATCGTGTTACTGCAAAAGGGCTTATCATATAATGTTTTATGCGTGTGCCAAGACATATACTGTTATTCTTTCTTTCTTTCTTTCTTTCTTTCTTTCTTTCTTTCTATCTTTCTTTTTTCTTTTTTATTTCTCTCTCTCTCTCTTCTTTTTCTTTCCTGGCGCATTTGTCTGACATTTCATTTTAAAACTTTTGTACGTAGAAACTCATAACTTCGCATAAAAAAAGGCTTGACGGTTTTGAAAATCATGCAAATTAAGGCTATTTCAAGATTTAAAATATGAAGATCTCCAAAGCTATTATGGGTAAGGGTGTCAATGTAAGTTCACTTCATAGGTTTGTAACACTGTATGTCTTTTGTTTTTTACATGTGACCTCTGAAGGTCAATGTCATTTTGCCATTTGAAATTTCCTTCTAGCCATAACTCGGTCAAATTTCTTCCGGTTTTGACCAAGCTGGGCTCAAATTGTAGATCTTGTGACACTGCACATTTTTGTAAAATACACATGACCTCTAAAGGTTAAAGGTCAATGTCATATGGACCGTTAAGAGATTCACCCAGCCATAACTTGGACTCAAATTGTAGGTATACTGCGCATTTTCGGAATTTACGTGTGACATCCAAAAGTCAAAGATCAAGGTTACTTGGCCCTTTGAGATTTTTATCTGGCCATACTTGGTCAATTTTCATCTGATTTGGTTCATGTTGGCCTTAAATTGTAGATATTGTAACACTGCACATTTTTGCAGTGTAAATGTGACCTCTAAAGGTCAAAGGTCAAGGTCATTTGGACTTTGAAATTTTCATACAGCCATTAGCTTAATGGAACATGAAGAAGTATTGCATGGCGGCGTTGCATTACATTTGATTTTGGGCGCGGGGCGGGGGGGGGGGGCGACGGAAGGTAAACCACATTCCAAAAGGTGAATTAACGGACATGTGTGTAGAAATGCATATCTCACACACTGGTTGAATGGTTTACTCTCCATGATGGCAACTTACTGGCCTGACTAACTCTACAGTTCATTATGCAATATTTACAACTTTAGAAGCAAATTTTCTAGTATATGATTTGTTGTCATTGATAAATAAAACCAGTAAAAGTAATGACGCAGACGACAATATAATATATTATCATTTATATTCCCGAGCATAAAATTCCCCGAATACACTACAAATCAGAGTTTCACAAGTTTTGTTTTCCTATTTTATGCACGCTTACATTCCACATTCAAGTTGCTACGAATTCCCCGAATTTAATATTCCCAAACTGGGTTTCCTCGGGAAAATTGGGGAATGTTTATCGCTCGCGATAATTTATGATTATACTGTTTACTTGAGCATGGGGGGAGGGGGTATTGGTGCAGGAGATTGGCTGAGATGAGAGGTTAGCTTAGAAAATAACACGAATAATCTCTCTCTCAATCTCTCTCTCTCTCTCTCTCTCTCTCTCTCTCTCTCTCTATATATATATATATATATATATATATATATATATATATATATATATATATATCAACAATGCCACGTTGTATGTGAAACTGAACTGTTTTTCACGTGTGCATGTTAGAACAAAAATTCTTATTGTGACTCGTAAATCTTTCTTCAGCATTAAGTGTTATTATTGAATGTCTTCGTTTGTGAGCCATGACACTGAAGCGCCACCTACCAATCATTGCATAGCACAGGAGCGGGCCTAATGTGTAATACAAATTTTCACCAGCATCACCGGTGTCGCCAGCATGAATTTCTTTGATAGGAAGAAGATTCTTCTCCGTAAGATAGCCTTGGTCTGTTGTCCACTGATGCTTAGCCCTCGACCGACACCTGAAAACAAAAAGTCCTCCAGTTTCTAATATAAGCCTCCCAGAGTTACAGAGTGCAATTTGTATTGATATTTTGCTGCAATTAGTAAAACATTGTATGAATATATGACAAATGTACAGAGATATCATCCAATACCAATTCATTTAAATTTTATTCTAAGAAAGTTTGCGTGAAAACTTAAACAGATTTTCGTTGAAAAGCAGGACAAAAAGGCGTCTGTGGGGAAATACATTTTAGTACGGTTCATTTATGTTACAGCAAGATCTGTGAAATATGATTTAATTTTCATATTTATTCGTATTACTTACCCAAGGACTACTAAGGGGTAATGTTCTCTCAGGTCAAGTCTCTCCAAAGTTTAATACCACCAGAATTAAGTTTCTGACTGCTACTCACACTGCGAGGGTCTGCCGCAGGGCCCATCTTTACCAGGCAGCTGACCCTGTGTCTTGACCTCATACTTCAGTTATTCTATTTGGCGGTCAAAACACCATCATGAGCTACTGCTGGGAGGTTGGGTGTGCTTCTATGTAGCCTATAGGTTAGTATAACTAATAGATATGGAAATTCAGTAAATTTTTAGTGATGTATGTCATAATACATTACCTATAAACTACTAACGGGTAGAGATACCAACCAGAGTCGGATGACGGCGGATCATTCTGGCCTCTGGAGCGTAAGCGTAGGTAGCTCATAAGAATGGAGTCAGAAAAGAGATTTGTCTGTACTAACGGAAACCTTGTTCCAGCGGCAAGGCCGGTATAAAATGAACCAAAAAAGGATACATCATCCTCACAAAGATAAAAACAACCCCACTAAGTCAATGTAAGAAGTTCAAAGTGTGATTTAGGGTATATCACCCCTACTAATAGGGTATATCACCCTTAGTTGTGAGTAGATGTGTTCACCATCACATATGACAGTGCCCTGTTCAGCGTGAACACTTGTAGGGAGTAAGAATATCTGCCAATGCAAGTAAATCTCCCTGAATACAGGATAATCCCCACAAGGAAAGTCAGAAAATGTTGAGTGGGAGCGCCAGCAGCAGGCGACCATAATGTTTGCAAAAGACACCTGTATAACAGCATCCTAGGAAGACGCTATGGCCCGTACTTCATGTCCCCTGACTCTAAGCACTTGCTACAGTTAAACAACCTTCGTAGCGGCCCCAATGGCCTCTGTAATCCTACTGGATGTTGTGTTGCTATGGATATCCTCCTGTTTTGGGTTTCAGCAGCAAAAGCAAATGGTTCCTACCTTTACTGGGAGCTTTCATCCTGTCCAAATAGAACTTAAGTGAACGAATAGGGCATAGTAGCCTATCGGGATCATGATAGTCCAATTAGCAAATAAAGCCTTGATGTAGAAGTCTTTGAAAAGCTGTGAGTGGCTTATCAACTGTATGATTCTTCACCAGATGGAAAGAATTAGGTTTGAAGGAGATCTTTTGCCTTTCATGTGACCACCTAAGCTTAGAATAATCAGAGGCATGTATCTCACCCCTCTGAACTCTTGAAGCCATAGGGAAAAGGAATACTCCCTTGTAAATCAGCATGTTCAGAGGAACATGCGCCATGGCATCCTTTTCAAATGGATGGCATCGATGTCATGCTAGAACTATCAAGAGGTCCCATTGAGGGAAGACGTTCTTCCAAACAGCCTGATCAACAAGGAAACACTCAATCAGCCTAGTAAGAATCTCACTGGCTGTGATCCTGTTACCCTTCAGATCAAGAGAAGAGGAAATTGCAGATCTATAGGTAGCTTAGGCAGCTTTAGTCCACACTTCCACACCCCTGTTCATGAGTTCCTGCATAAAGTCAGCAATTTGACTGGTGGTGGCTTCCCACTGAGTCCATGGGTGGAACCTGCTCTTTACACCACTGTATGAAACTAGCCCACGTCAAATCATATATTCTCACAGCAGTGGCTCTAAGTTTGCCTCTTGTGACTCCAGCTGCCTTCTATGAGAAAGGCTGGTATGTTCAAGGCTCCCCATGATAGTTGCAAAGTGTGCAGATGAAAAACCTGAAGATATGAGGGGAATATGTTTGACGCCACTTGCCACGGACATGTGTTCCACCATGACAGAGCTGTGGGAGGCTATAGGCTGAGCTCCAACAGGTCTACTGTCCGTGTTCTCATGGGCCATCATGGAGCAACTGCATGGTATCATCAATTCTACTTCTTGCTGGCAGACCTTTGTCAGCACTTTGGGATATGGTGGAGTTGGGGGTATGAGTTAGCCCTCATCCCATTCCCACTGATGGACAAGGCATCCACTGCCTACACTCTTTTGTCCTGAAATTGAGACACAAATGTCGGGCATTTGTCGTTTTCTCCTGTTGCAAACAGATCTGTACGAGGTGTCCCCCAAAATTCCTGATTGCCTGCACCACTTTAGGGTGTAGTGACCTCTCTCTGCCTATGATCTGATGTTTTTGTGATGGCCTCTTGACCCTCACATTGAGGGCCCCCTGCTATGTGGGAGCATATCAATGTCACTTGGTGTAGCTGGCACCAAGAAAAGATCTGGCGGGTCAAGGACAGGTGTTCCTGTCCCAATCTTTGTTAATATATGCATGCCGTGCAATTGTCTGACCTTACTAACACTTGTTTGCCCTGTGATAAACTCTAAAAATGTAACAGGGCAAAACATATCACTTCCAGGTCCAGCCAGTTGATTGGTTAGTCTCTGAGATGTGGAGGCAGAAAGCCTAATTCTGTTGATGATAGAGTATAAATCCCCCACCCCTGAAGTGATTCATCCATGAAGATCATTAGATCTGACTTGAGGATGACTGATCCCAACGCCTAAGAAACAAAGAAAAGTTTGCTTGAGTACCATCCAGTGCAACCATCTGTAAGGGACTTGAGAGTTCCTATCTAGCTTCTCCACCTTTTGGGTAAGGCGGATGACTGGGAAAACAGAATCAAAATATCTTGGAGCCTTTGCAACCTATCTTCCAATGGGAAGCACTGATACTGCACAGTTTGATAACGAGTTCCTAGAAACTCGAAGTCCTGAGGGGGCTCCCGATTGGACTTGGATAAATTGACTAACAAGCCCAAGTTCACGAAAATTATCAGGATAAGTGCAGACTCCTAACAGGATAGATGTACGCTTCTGCAATATGCATAATTGGTGACTACTCCCCTCACACTGGTTAAAATAAGAGGTGCCAGATGGAAGAGCTCAGAATTGATAAGTTACTCTGTTGATCACAAAACAGAGGTATATGCTGCACTTTCTATTGTGGCTTTGTGGAATTATGCGTCCTTCAGATTATTAAATGTGGCCCAATCACCTCGGTTCAACACTGCTGCTAAGGAAGTGGGAGGCTCCATTTGGTATTGTTCACTATAAGGAACCTGTTCAAAGCTTTATGGTCTATGACTGGATGCAAGCCAGCGCCTTCTTGGGAACCAGAAATAGTCGACTGTAAAACTGTGATGAAGCTAACTTTTGAACTATCTGTATGGCTTGTTTGGACAAAAGGTTGTCCACCAACTCTGGAAGCTTGTAGGCTGAGAGTGGATAACCCTGATGCTGAAAAAATTGGACAATTTGATAGAAGAGGGGGTGGGCTTAATTCTATAAAAGTGAGAACGAAGCCTCCACTTACCACATTTAAAATATATGATGGACAAAATCCAAGCATCAACAGAAACATTCAATTTAACAAAGACATCACACTTAGAAGGCTAATATTGTGGCAAGGAATCACATTTTGTGTACATCTGTACTGCTTTTAGTCTGTTTGTTGCTGTCACAATTAACAATAATGTTCTGCATCAAGTACAATATTCAATTTTGATTTTGTACAAATATTCTATCAATTCAAAGTGTTTTTGTTCCACCTTAGGAAAGTAGTCTATGCCTTTTTCTAGTTATATCCAGTGAAATTGAGGATATTTTTCTTTGTGAAATGAGAAATGTTGATCGTGATCAGTGAATCCTGTTTTATTCAAAGAGCCGCTGTGGAGAACATCTTTGGTTTCATTATAATATCCCTTTTCCGCAATACTAGGGTATCTACAATAACATCGGCGCAACATATCAGGGTAGTTAGGCACTTATTTCCCCAGAAAACAGGGCCTATACAGAAGTCAGGAGCTCCAACGTGGACTGGTATCTAAAAAAAAAGTTCGACAGTCCAAACGGTGTGATTGACGATTTGCCGGCATGTCGACATCCTTGAAAATGTGCAATTTTTCAGACTGATTGTTTACTGTGATTAATTTTATGACCTCAACCCTGCCAGCAGTCGTCTTGTTGAAGGGCTTATTTTATCCTTTCTATTTTTATCAAAATGATACCTTTTAGACGAAAAGGATCCTGTTTTTCTGTAACAGCTTTATAGTGCATTGTCTCAATAATTCTTTTATCCAGTAAAAACTTATTTCTGCACGATCTATTACATTTATACCATTTCTTAACTACGATGATCTATAATATTTTTCTGCAAGCTTTTATTATAACATGCACAATGTAATAATAATAATACGTTCTGTCGTGAAAGTTGCCGACTAAGTCCAAATTTCTGCCTTTGTATGCCATCTTTTATTACAAATAAAGTTGTTGTCAAAAACTGCCCGACAACAATGTGCAACAAAGACATTTAGTGAGTCTTTAACTCTCATCAGCAGACATCACATGTGTGCGCGGACTTGTGAGTCAGTAATTGTTTCCTGACAGAAAATAATGCCAAAAGCATTTTTGGGTAACTGCTTCTCACCAAGTATCACAGACTCAAGACTATTAATGATACACACAAATAAAGTATACAATTCTGGAAAGCAAGTTATAAAAAGATACCAAACATGATTCATATTTCAACTTTGCGAGCTAATTTTCTAAGTTAGCATGAAATTTATTGGCAAAAGGTCAAATGTGAAACTCCTACATATATTTGGACAGAACTCTTTGCAAGTTTAACAAGTCTGTTCAAATTTCGTGTGTTTATTCAAAAAGAATGATCATCAGTGTGGCTCCAAAAAGTGTCAGAGATTTTTTTGTTATTTTGTTTGGTGTTCAAACAGGTGCTTCAAACATAGAGGAAGCTCACAATATGGGACCCCCAATTTTGGCATTTTGCAACCGCAATTAAACAGTACTGACAAAATCCACAACCGGACTTCGCGCCATATAAGGATAAATGAATGTTGAACAAAAACATTTTTTTTTCAAATAAAAAATAAAACGAAAAAGATTATGCTTGCAAATACTTATTTCCACATTTGTATAGGTCAGGTTTTTTACATCTCGAGGACAAACCTGAATGTTAATTAAGCACTTCAGATTTAAAATCTTTGGATCCTTTCCGTTCCAAAAAATATATACTTTTGGTAGTTTTACATTTATGTATTTTTCACTGTAAAACTTTTCCTAGGTGGTGGTTAATCAAAAAAATGGGTGTTAAATCTGTCTTTAACAGACAGTTTAGATATGTTGTGACTCACTCTTTTTCCACTGTGGACAGATCATTGAAAGCTCAGATGGGTGGATCAGCACCCATTGTAAGGCAGCCATGAAATGCAGCACGTAGCCAACGATAGTTGCCCCCCTCCCTGCTTCCTCCTTTACATAGTAAAATCCCAACCACCTTGACACGGCTCCCACACTACCTATTCTCGGCACCATATGCTGCCAAGGAGGGTCATTTCCCAATTAACTTTGCATGGGATAGGAGGCGGTTTAAGTTTCTTGCAACTTTTCAATGCCTTGTGTATTGAAACATAAGATGGCTTATATTAATGTAGAGCTATGACTTTGGCTTTCTTTAAAAAAATGTCGTCAGATATTTGTCACAAATTTGTTGTATGATTTGGAGGTGCACTTGGATATGAACAATTTTGACACTTGACAAAATGTTACTGAACAAAATAAGAATAAAAAATAATTCAAATTCAAAAATTGCGAATTCTCCAGAAATATTTAAAATGTAGCCATTTTGTATCCACATTAAGCCCGACATGAAAAAGGAAGTTTTTGTTGATGCAAAGCGAATCAAAACAATAATTTTGGGGTCAGACGAATGTTCTTATGTTGTAAATTCGAAATTATTTTAACAATCTATACTTGTATAGAAAAATCGATATGATTCAGTCTCCCATATAATCTGTATTAGCTCTGCGACACCATGAATCAATGTAGCATTCTTGTGTATGTGTCATACTGTGTTCCGTTTGTATGGATTGCTGGTGGTTGCTGTCAGTTAAATGTTGTTTGCGTCTCAGTCCATCCCTTATGTAGATCTTCGCTGTAAGCACGGTTTGTCTTGTCTTATCTTAAGTGCCATTCCTTTAATATTTTATCTGCTGTCTGATTGTATGACAGGCAGACAAAAAGCACCTCTATGGTGGTATTTTGATAATAATTCCGAATCGTTCTACTAAGGGCAATCCAGAGGCGAATATACCACAGGAGATATGTATTGGTTGTGCCTGGTGTTTTGGGAGATTTATCATGATTTTCCCACTCTGGTAGGGGAGCAGAACTGACGGATACAGTTAAGTTTGTTTATTTAAGCTTAGATGCAGGGGTTTCCTTAAACATTTTGAGATAGCTATAGACATAAATCGTGGCACATAGTATAATTTGCCCTGGTTAAGCGAGATCGTTATAATGTGTGATATATTGGCCAAAATAAAGAACATGCATGAGAGGCGCTTTGTCTGGATTGTATAATTTTAGCCGGGGAATAGAACTGCAAGGAGACGTTCACAAGAAGCACACATGTACACCCTGTGGGAAGCCAATCCAGAATAAAAAAAAAAAAGGAAAAATGCAAGTTGAGGCACGCTAAAATAATAGTAACTCCATCAAATAGCGCCGAAAGAGGCAAAGGTATCATTACCGTTCAGTAAAGTTTCCGTTTTTACACACGTCGGTGAGGATGCAGGTGCAATTGGGTCCACCTGAGTTGAACTCCTTTGTAGTTCCATCAAACATAACAAGATAAGAGCGGTCTATGTGTGTGTCAAAGGATTCCCACTCTAAATGCTGCTCACACTTGCTCGACAATGCCTAAAAATGTGATGTACAAAAGCAATCATATGTTATAGAGAAAGGTATAACAGATCTTGCGCCAGGAAAACGATGCAAGCATCATATGAAGTGAACTGCACTGGCTGCTCTACCTAAACAAGAGCACAGCAACATGTCAAAGTTCACAAGGAATAAGAAAAATGGCATACTAAACACAGCTAAACCAGTGCAAGAAGCACGCCACAGATCAAAAATAACTCCGTTACTGTGTTTACAAAAAGCGCATCCTACTGCAAATATATTTACATATATATAGCAATATTTACTATCTGGCAGTTTGCACTAACTTACAACCACACCTGTGGTGATGCGTGCATACTGTTTTGATCCAAACGTACTCTCGATGGGTAGAGCTCATTTACTTAATATGTCCCATCATAATTTTCAAACATATGCCATAAAGGTTTCCCACTTTTTACTACATGGTTTTCAACATATGTTTCTATTGTTCTTATTTCTTAAATATCTTGTATTTCCATGATAAAATCGAAAACTTGGATTCTATTTTATGATTCAGATTGGTGAATATATTGCTGAAATTTTGCAGCGTAATTTCCATAAGAATGCTAGATTTGCCACTGTCAAGTAAAACAAATGTCATCCTCAATTCTACTACATGTAATATTCATTCTTTGGATCTATGAAGTTCCGATGTGGCGTTTCGGTCTGCCTGTTTCAATATGCAGACTATGTGTGCTACTACGAAATCTAGTAATATTTTTACATACTAAAAAATACTTAATAACAGACAGTACTATGTACTGAAATTTCAATTCCTTTTTAAACCTAAAATATGGTCTTTTTGTGAAACCAGGCAGGTGGCGTGGAGGCAAATGTGCCGAGTTGTGTTCGCTAATAATTAGTGACAGCCTTTCTTTGGGCTCATCAGAGACTGAATGCAATGGATACCATCTATTCTTTATATATCCTACGTAAAAATGTGGGTCCTAGTAGCCTTAGTTACGTCGGGTTAAGATGCTCAAGAACAATATGGGTCCATTACTGTCCACTCCATGTGCAGGACAGTGAACCAAGGTACACGAGTCTGGCCAGGTGTATGGCCACGTGGCCAGAGAATTAAGGCTTGTAACCAAGAGCAGTGAAGTTTTGCCTTATCCTTTAGTAAGATGGAGTTCTTACTGGATGTCGTCCATAGTACATGTGTTATGGACTGTGTGAATCATTATTAATTGTAAATGTGTACAGGGAGGTCACCTGTATAATGGTGTCCTCTACATCCAAGATAAATAACGTTGTTTTCACTAAAAAAGGGACGATTTATTAAAAAACAGAAAAAAATTCTGTTTTATGTGTAACAAACCAGGTCATGGGAAATTGGTTCAGGAATTAAAAAGTTAACTTATGTATATTTGTCAATTGATATTTAAATTGTGTTCTTAATTTGCTTTCGTTGCTCCCTTGTTTCGAAATATGTCGTTTTCCCATTGATGCTGCAACCGTTTGTAAAGAAAATTCTATTGATTGATTTTGATGGGAATTGACCTGACATTTTAACCCTAGTTATGCTTAAGTTCGAACATGAAAATATCCTGAAAGACTGTCTTGCTGCAAGGACATGTATTGGAAAATAATAAAAGCTCCCCAGAAGCCTGAAGTATATAATGGAATGGGAGAGATCACTTTGTCACAAGTGTATAAATACAGTTTTACAGTAGTACCATTAACTCTTTAAAAAACCGTAAGCTGTGTTATAGCTTTGCAAGCTTTACAAATAAAACTTAAGCTTTAGCTTTAATAATAAAACCACAACATCGAAATTCCCAGAAGCTGACATATCAATTCAAGGTTATAAATATATATGGACGGACAATTACTACCCAGACATTATCTGCCATAAAACTTTTCAGTAACTATGGATCAGTTTTATTTGAATACAACGATTTTAGTTGGGTTTTTATTTTATTTTTTTGTTGTTTTTTTTTTGTTTTGTTTTGTTTTGTTTTGTTTTGTTTTTGTTTGTTTGGTTTTTTTTTTCAATGATCCTGAAATTCCAGTATTTAAAATAAGAGTTTATGGTGTTTGGGCCATGTTGTAATCCTCGTTCACTTTCATATATAAACATTGAACCATCAGCATAGAACAAGCAATTAGTCTTTTATTCTGTCTCTCAAAATCACCAGAACACACTCAGCACCACATAACTTTAGTGACTTATTCAGGAATATGTAAAATAAGGTAGGACTAAGTACAGAACCTTGTGTAACACCTATTAATAGAATTAAATTTTTGACAGACCATAGTTAGATTTTATTTCAACCCCTGATTCATAATACATATTTTTAAAAATACGAAATATTTATCCATTAATTCCATATTTTATTAATTTACAAAACAGTACACCATGCAAAGCAGTATCGAACGCTTTTTGAATGTCCACATAGCTAACAAACAAATGCTGTTTACCTATAACTTTTCTATATTTATCAATAAATATTTCTGATACAAATCCTATGATCAGGTGTGGTACGATTCGTCGAAAGTCCAACTGAAATTCACCATTAACTTTGAATTCAAGTAGACATTTTTGTAATCGGGCATTGAGGATGGTGCAAAAAGTGTACATATAACTGTAACTTCTACCAAACACCTCTATATATGTGTGGATCGCATGTGAAGTCACCTTTGTGTAATAAAACTAGCAGGCCTTGCTTTTATAAGGTTGGGAGAAAACCTGAAGTGAAAATAGCATTAAAGATTCTGAGTTAGGGTTTTACTAAAATATTTTCACTCTTTCAACATTTCGTTCAAAATGCAACCATTGCAAGATGACAAGTTTTCTCAATAGTATGTTTATTTCTGATTTAGCACATCTTCAATTCCATTTCTAAAAAAAAGATGCGTTAGTTTCCTTAAAGTTCTTAAGCAAGGTTTTCAGTTCACTTGCCTTCAGATAGTTTTCAATAACAGCTTGGGACATTACACGTGAGGCATAATAAAACCGCTGACTAGGAAAATGTTTTCACTCAAGCTTAATTTGTTAACACAGTTTCTAATTCTGAAATGACTTTACTTATATATATATATATATATATATATATATATATATATATATATACATATTTATTCTGTATGTTAACTAAAGATTGCATAGTAACATTTGAATTTATTTTCTACTAACTTGCACATTATTTAAAATCAATCTCTGCTTTACTTATATGTTTGATGCATGTGGGTCACCAGACAACTGTTTTGCAATTTGTTTAATATGAGAGTGGAACTTGCAGCAGTCTTTTGTTGATACTTAGGAAGAGACATAACCTTTTGTCTTTTAGGTTTACTAACGTACAAATCAGCGGGGGCCTCTTTTTATATTTTGTTGAATTTTTAAATCGTTATGCCAGTATTATGTTAGTTTTTCATAGGATCAGGGCAAATTTCAAAACTATCAATGTCTTGTTTATATAACAAACTCAATACTTCTGTAAATTTACCGGGGTTCATTTAATTCCATCCCTTCGGTGTATAAGGATATTAGTCTGTGTTTGGTTGTTTTTAATTCATCTCATTTTCATTGAACAAGAAAAATTTGAGTTTCTACTTGCACTGTTTCAGTGTCTATTATTATTTCTTCAAATTTTCGATGAGAAAGTTTGTATCATCTACCGTTTTCTTAAAGCTATGTGTTCCTTATCTTCGACATTCTGCTTTACCGAATTCCTCAGGATGACTGTTAGAAAGGTAAATATTTAATGATGGCAATAATGAAAGGACAATCCTGCCCCCCCCCCCCCTTCAATACCCATCTGAAAAGGTTTGTTCCCTGATGCCATAAAATAATTATTATAAATGTTTGACGATAATCAGAGGAGGAGACTGTTCAAAACGTGGAGGTGGCAAAATATCCAGGTTGTGATCCACTGTTTTTAGGTCCAGTACCAAACTATTGTTTCTTTTGAACAGTATCAGATCCTTGAATTTTTGCCTTTTTTCACAGCATATGACCGAGGTAGATCTCCTTCATATGGCAAGGACATTGACATTTTAAATGACTTTGACCAGAATTATTTCATTCCGAAATTACCATCTGCAAGTTTATAATAAAGCATTGTTGTATGAGTAATGAGCGCCTTCCCCAAAGCCAGCCAATCACACACTTTCTCACCTTCACTTAACTGAAGAGGACATACTAGGCAGGAAACATTTCAACACAGGAGAATGAATGTTAATTGCATCAAAATATCATGTTTGTTGCAGCAACCTACACGTACAATGTGAAATAGTTTAAAGGCACCCATATCATGATCATCGTTACTGGCAAACTTTGAGTTTTAATGGTGGGGAAGTATAATATATACAGAAATTGGAAACACAACAACTGGGTGAGGACAGCATGCAGCAAGAAAAACCATAAAAAATCTACAAGAGATGTCAAATGAAAGTCAAACTAGTGCAAAGCTAAATATATCGGGAGTTCAAAACTTCAGAATAAGTTGGAAAAGTAATCTAATTCATCTCACAACAGCCAGAAGGATATGGAGAGGTTTCAAAAGTATTGTCTGAAAGCTAAAAGCAAATGAAGATATAGTTGTACCCCTCAAGTCCAGCGAAGACGAAATAATAAAGTTGAAGAAATTATACTCTGGGGATAGAGAATTTATCTGAAGGGTGCCAAACAAGATAGATCACTTGAAATCTGCAAACTCAGGGATCATAAGCGCAAAGATCTATTTACCAAATTTAATAAGTTTGAAGGTGACCTTTTCAAAGCACAGGACGAAATCAAAGGACTTTATTTCCAACTACGTACATGCTCGACAGAAGGCACAGATGGTTTCATGAACAAACGTACAAAATAGGTGACCAATGCAGGCCTACATATACCAAGGTATGCACAACCGCGAAAGACCACCAAAGACCCACTGTGCTCCTGACAGCTGGTCATGAGTCACTGCTTATTCATTCTGATAGTAGAAAAGATTCTGCTGATATAAAAGGCCAGTTACTGCCAAAAAGGAGCTACAAAACACTGTGAGTGCAGGTACCTTATACCATTGCAAAAGAAAGGACGGTTAATCCCTGCTCAGAATTGCCAGGTACCACTGAAGCAGCTGGACACTTCTTCATGTGTGACTCACTCGGCAAAACTCAGGTTCCATCCAAGTTGATGAAAGGTGAAATGGTGATTACTAAAACCATGTCTAGGTGCACATAAAGATGGGCAGAGGCTCTTTGCCAATACTAAGTAGCAGAATAAATCAGTATCTATAATTCTGGAGGCGAACGACTTTTGTAATGGTGCGACCATTGAGAAAACACAGAAGAGCATACAAAATTGGTCACTGGAATTTTACACTCCAGCCATGGGAGCACAAATCTGGCAGCCGAAAACAGATATCAATGCTGATGTTCCGCACATAGAGTCACATGATGACTAGTCACTAAAATCAATTGGTCAATCACCCTTCCACATGAAATAATGGCAATTCTTATAATCACATGTCTAAGGCAGTTTGCAGTACCAACGAAACTTATTCTTTCATTAAATTTATAATTTTGGTCACTCATATCTTAATTATGCATTTCTGAAGCTAGTTTTATATTAGAAGTTTTGAAGTTATCTTGCAATTGATCCTTAACATATGTTTCAAGTAACGCTTTGATTTTTGATGAAGCAAATGGCATTATGTTGTGGAGAGTTGTAAACATTGGTTCTGTGTGAGCATTGAACGTACTACGATTTATTATCCTCACACCCTGTTTTGCCAGTAGAGCAATCCTAGAAGATTTATGACGCCAAAGTGGCATACCAAACTTTAAAGTGGGGAGCACTAGCGAGTTATATATCATTATTAGAATATCTTGAGTTTTTCGGTCTATTCACGATTCCATTGGGCTTCAATATTTTGGAGAAATTTTGTCAATATAATTGTTTTAGTTTAAAAGTTTGTCGACTTGTATGTCTAGGAAATTAAAATCATTCACACATTCAATTTTTGTGTGGTTTACTTGCATATCAGGGATTGTTACTTTCCTTTGTCAATTGTTGAAGTTCATGAATTTTGTTTTCGTTTGGGCATAAGCTGTAGCATTTCATCCATTTACGTGTTTTCTGTAATTCCATATTTAAGGGTAAAGTTAAAGCACCAGTGATGTCAGAGTTTTTGGAGCTTACAGAGATTTGATTAGAATAGTATCATCTGCATATATCAAAGGCTTAAAAAGAATGGTAACTGTGGGTGATTCGTTGATATAGATTATGGACTGTAGCAGACATAAAATTGAACCCTGCGCAACTGCTGTGGTCATGTGTAATGCGTTTGATTTTGTCTCACCTATTTCCAGATACTGCTTGCGCTCAGTTAATTGATTTTAAGAAGATCTACTATTGTGCCATGCATGTAAAAATAATTCCATTTATGGATTAATAGTTATTGATTTATTGTGTCAAACGCTTTTAACCAGACCATAAATACACTAATAGGTATCCTTTGTTCATGTGTACTATTAAGCATTCTGTGAATTAATGCATTTAAAGCAAGCTCTGCAGAGTGTAACTTTCTGAAACTGTATCGGTTGTAATAAACAGATGATTCTTATCATTAAGCTGATTAAACACTATCTTCTCAAACAGTTTGGGCAAACTTCACAGTAAAGAAATTAGATTGTAGTTGTCAAAGAGGTTCTCATCTCTGTTTTTGAAAAAGGGGAAACACTTTAGCTAATTTCATAACATCACAAAAAACATGGCAATTGATTGATTGAATATGAGACTTAGAACATCACTTATTTCATTTTTCATTTATGTTAATAGGTTGACAGTAATCCCATCATGACCACAGACTGTTTTTGAATTTAATGTTACAGGTTTACAGAAAATATCATACTCCCGGGTCATGAACAATTATTAATGAGGCTCAATATTATCTAAGGGACTAACTTGTGCCAGAAGTTAACTTGGGACCTTTTTCAACTTAATAGTTACTGTTATTTTTAAAGTAATAATTTCACCATTTATTTTGAACGAAATTGAAAAGTTTGATAATTGCTTGCTGAGCACTTCTTTTATTGTTTGCAAAGCATATTTCATGCTGGCTATCTATCCTGCAAAGCACGACGTGTAGTACGTTTTCGCATCTCATTTGATATTATTTTAAAGGATATTATACTCTGGTGTCTTATCTGATTGTAGCAGGCCATTTAAATACCATGCGCACTTCAATACTGGATGCATTCTGAAACCATTTCGGTGTCTCAATTCCACACCAACCTGTTCTAAGTCTGCACTGGACCGTAAACTCGCTTTCAAGGACATGTTATTTACCTCCATACCTCCATAATTATGCATCATATTTGCTGCAGAAGTCTATATTCTTAGCATTCCAAGGTAAAAACCAATGTTACCGCACAGTTCTCTCCTCAGAATATATTATATGCGTGTATGTTAATTATGCATTAATTATATTGTTCTCAATAAAATGATCAGTTGTTCTTCAAAGTATATGTTGGGAACTCACATCTGTACAATCTTGAAATATCTTAATGGTAACATTGCATCATCTCTATCAAAGGCAAATAATCAAAGACATATATATAACAGTCCGATCCATCCGTTTTCATATTCTGTAATGAATACCGTCAAACAAAAACGGCCTGGAGGCAGTACAAATGAGGAAATACAAATAGCATTAATTAGTAGTGAAGCAAAACGGTCATATTCCAACACTCCAAGGACACAATTCCAGATAATGTGGTGTCTGAAATATATAATTTATCTTTAAGTTGTATGATGGGACAAGGTGACGTGTATGCTTTTTTTTTCGCTTCTTTTCGTTTTGTTTGTTTTTTAATTGTGTGATTTGAAGAAGCACAGAAATTAATCTATGGATATATGTGTTAAATCGGTGCTATTTAGTATGATGACTATTATGTCCTTATTTTGAATGATGTGATTTGCAAAGGGACAGTTATCGATTATCCAGTGATAGTTGAAATGAATGGTTTTATTATGTAAAGGAGGGCGCAGTGCCGATGGTGCTAAGGCGGTGAACAAATTTATTATCCGCTTCTTACCAAAAATGCTCACGAAGTATAAGCAATATGAGAATAGGGTTCCTTCAGGCAGAAAGTTGATATATATTTTGTAACGTGAGATTTTGGTCCTAAATGATAAAGATCCCAAAACCCACTGAAACATGGTAAACGAATTAAGATCTATGCAAGTGACATGACTAACAAAACAACTAATACAGGTTCAACTGGTTGGCTCCAGTACTATCAAAAGTGAGCAAATGAAATAGAAGTATCTGCATGGGACCAAGAAATAATAAGTTAACTTGAAGAACTTGGAAACAGATATTTTCTCCGAGCTGGACTTTCAGGTGAGGGATGATGAAATTCTGCAAGCAATGAAAAAGTAAAGAATGGGAAAGACCCAGGCCCTGATAGAATTAGCATGGAGCTTGTGAAGGGGACAGCCCGAAGCCTTATCCATATTGGCAAGAAACTATATAATGCAACCTTGTTGTCCGGTAAATACCTACTAACATGAAATAAAGGATGTATTATCTCAATTTTCAATAAAAAAAAAAAGCCTGTGTCAAGTACCGTCAAACTTCAGAGGCATAACAATCAATAATGCTGTTTGGGAATATCATTAATAAAAAGAATTAAAGCGAAAAAGAAAATGATGAAAAAATGTCAAATAGCCAGTAAATAACAAATCGATAACAAAAGAGGGTTTAGGCAAGCTGATCAACTTTTGGTATCAAAACACTTTTGATACATACGTCAAAAGCAGCACATTTCAGCTATATGCCATTATTGTTGATTTTCGAAATGACTATGACCATGATTGGCGCACTGTCTTGCTACATAAGTTACAAATTATGGATATCAAAAGATAATTTTACAACAAAATTAAATAAAATGTACAGAAATGTAGACGTTTGTATTAAATTGGGGAAAAAAGAACGTAATGCTTCACACCAGCACTAGAATGAAATAGAATCATATCATGAACCCTGCCCTTTCACCTTTTACATAAATGACATTCCCGACACTGTGGGGTAGACTATGACAGACATCTGTAAGTAGATCAGCCAGTCAACTACTTCTTATTTGTTGATGATGAAGTCCCACTTTCTACATTCGCAAATGGACAGCAGCAGCAGCAGCTTGAATAAATATATGAATGCTGGAAGCAGTAGCATCTCCATATCACTATTGAAAAAACAAAAAAACAAACAAACAAACAAAAAAAAACAAAAACAAAAAAAAAGCAAAAAAAACCCACAAAGGTGATTGACAGACTAGGGTCTCAAATTTTCCGAATTAACAACCTGACAGTTGAAAATTCTACAGAATGCTCTTATCTTGGCATCATTATTGCAGCTAGTGGCAGCTTTACCCCTGCTACAGACAGCCTGGGCAGGAAAGTACAAAAGGTGCTGATTCTCTTACCTGAAAGGATTATGCCAATAGCACCTCACTGAACCCATGGACACATCTTAGGTTATTTGAACATCTTACTGTGCAGATCAGAGGTACTGGGCCCACTGATAGCATTTGGCAAATAAGGGGAAAGTTAAATCATGAATAAGTAATCGACAATTCTGTACGTATATCATGGATAATTCGAGTGCGAATGTGTGGAGACACATCAGTGTATATTTTAGCCATGTGAGGAAAAGCAGTGTAAAGAAATTGGTATGTACAGCTTCTAAAGAAGCACTAAATCTAAAACAGGTGAAATAACACTTACTTTTATAATATTGATGCAACAACAACAAATGGGACGAAATAGCTAATTACATGCAGCTAAAATTTGCATGCTTTTAGCTGAACTCGCCGGATTATATCAAAGAAAATAATTACTTTGGAAATAAACTACACTTTTATAGGTTATACAAGAGCAGCCAGCTTTCAACATGAAAATTCCATCGATAATATTCCAATCTATGATATACGAGTTTGTTTGACCATACTAAGATCCAGCATTTAAAAATTAACCATAGACACAGTTTGTCATACCGACATACAACGTGAATCCAGATTATGCAGCCAGGGTGAACAAGGTGTGGTGGAAGATAAATATAGTTTTTGTTTCAGTGTGATAAATACCAACCACTCAGAGATAAGGCTCCAGCTAAATACTACTCGGAAACAGGGCACTTTGACACACAGACTATCCCTAAACAATTATCTTACCTGCTCCATTCATCATCTGATCTGGGCAAGGAGTTAGGTTCAGCGTATATGCAGTAACAGGCATTCGACCAGAATAAACCAATACTAATGGCAGTGATAATGATTATTTTAAGTATCCATTTATAAGTGAAATTTTGTCCATCCGGGGTCATTAAACATTGCTACCAAATATTTCCTGGTGATAAAAATGATATCATATGCCAAACTTTAAATACTTGTCAGGTACAAATTGGCATTATATAGTCATTGATGGCATGTGGAAACCCATCAGGGATAGATATTATTTTGCAATGTGTATTATGTTGTTTACTTAGTTCCTCACTTTCATTTTCTTTGTCTCAAGTGTGAATGTTTACTGATTATAATCTTGAAGAAACTATTTCCCGATTCACCTTGCGGTTTTATTTTATATTGTAGATGTAGTTTGAATTATCTTTTACCTTGTTCGATGTTTGTACAAAATTTTGATCTGTGACTTTTGGCCCACAGAAGGCACTACTTGTTTTTTAAACTTGAGCTTATAAATATTTGTTTAGCTGACTTTGCATCTGCCTTCCCCACTGGAGCCCGTCCAAATATTTGTTTGTCTCGATTTCACCACATTAGACTTGCACCTATATAGGTGCTTATACAAAATGTATACCTACAAGCAAGCTTGCTGTGCAACGGGGTTTTTTGCGGCAATGGAGGTTGGAAAGTAATGTTGCACAGTTGGGGGTGGGTGAATCTGGGGTAGAATTTCTGGGAATGGAATCGCCTTACTGTCGGATACAGCATCATAGATGAGAGCTGCAAGTCCCGTTTCTGCGATACAGTGCTCCCTTTTTGGCGTCATAATATATCGCAAACGTATATGCCCATCTAATCTGTGAAGCTGTATTTGGCTACTGAACAAATCTCTCTCTCTCTCTCTCTCCCTCTCTCTCTCTCTCTCTCTCTCTCTCTCTCTCTCTCTCCCTCTCTCTGCATTTCTTTACATTTATTGCACACAAAAACTACCTGAGAAACACGGTGATGACCACTGACCATATATATCATGGTTGTCTCTACGTTCTCAGTTTCCACCAAAAATATGAATATGTGGCACACAGAGTTGCAGGGAACTCATCGTAATTTCATATCATAACGTGTAGGATCCAGATATTATCTGTATTGACCACGCAATTCCTAGCATCTTGATACTTGCCAATTCCTAACTAGCATTTTCCAGTCTCATTCAAAACTGTAACAATTGAAGAAAAATACATTGAGACGAGTCACCTGTACCATGCACTACCAGTATAGGGAGGCCATAGGTGTTTACCTTATTAATGTCCATTAATTTTACAAAATTGTTTCCACCAACCTTAGTTGCACTTATGGCTGATACTGACAAACCATAAACTGGTATGTTCCTGTATGAACCTTTTCCTCGTAATTTTTCACCTGTATCCTTCCTGTGCTGTTGTGATTAACGACAGTCACAACCTCTAAAGGATTTTTTGAAGAAATGTTGCACACAACCATCCTTCCACCTGATGAAGTGAAGAGGTCAGATGAATAGAAAATTTGATACACATAAGGTTTAAACTTGTATTCTTTTCCAGCAGAAACTCGTCTGACTATTTTTAATAATTATTTTGAATCGTATACCCTTGAGATCTTTTTGTTGACACAGACAATTCCACTGCATCAGGTCTGTTATCGCAGCGCCATCTAGTTAACAAATTTTGATACAGACCCACCCAAAGTGCATTCTACAAGTTCCTTCGTTCTACCAGATTTCCCATCCTTCTACTTATGAAACGTTGAAATTTTAATGATTACATACAAGTCAACGTATCTATTATGTAACAACTACAACTATAATATACATGTATTAATTCAAATTATCTTAATTTTTTTAACATATCTAATTTTCAATGGATATTAACTTACCCTGGCCGTCGTCATTTATTTCAGCATTTCCTGTTTCAATATTTCCTGCCCGGACCCAGTCTGTGCAACTTTTTACATCTGAAAGCAAAATCTAAGTGCCACGTTCTGGGAAAGATAACAAAAAGGACCACTGTCATATGTAACAGATTCCTTTTGTGTGTTCATAAGTGCAGATTAAATCCTACCATTATTTGCTACGACGACCAGTTGATTTTTGAGTAGGCTCCGTAAATCAATAATTCTGTTAGCCACGCAACTTTCAATCCGACCAATTCTGGTAGCCAAGCTTTGAAATGGGTCGAATTGCTTTTCATAATGTTTTCTTTTATAATGTAAACATATACCATACAACCTCATGCTGCACCATTTTCATGAAGGGGGGAATTTTGTGTTTAAAAATTTCAGTTCGCAAACATTAAAACTAAATAATTTAAATTTGTGAAGGAACTTTTTGTCGTGAAACAAAAACCGTTAATTAAAGAAACGTGAAATGAGAATCTGCTTTTCAATTTAGGTTGAAGGTTAATATCTGTCCCGTGAATCGTTTACACTTACAATTACACTTTATTATCCCCTCCTTTTATCACCCCAACCCCATGGCCTCTTTACAAATGACGTATCGAGTTTTTGCTTCAGAATGTTCTAAACTTGACGGAAGGAAGGGCAAATTTTCAACAAAATAACAGTTGAGTATAAAAGAATATTTTTATCCATTGGAACTACAGGCATGCTGATGCCGGAATGATAACTGAATGGAAGGTATATATATATATATATATATATATATATATATATATATATATATATATATATATATATATATATATATATATATATATATATATATATACATACATACATACTTACGTACGTACGTACGTACATACATACATACATTATACACTTTAAACAGTTAAGATTCATATTCCTTGAGAAAAAAAGTTTGAACTTTTCATTCATGTATCAGCATGCCCATTGTTTAGGTCAACAGCTTTCTGCGGCTCGCTAGGGGGCATTGCCCTCTGAGCAAACTTGTTGACTAAGTTGGGTGATGTCAATATATAACATATAACACAATTCCCTTTTCTCTGGTACAGTATAAATCGTCGGCTGACCTGATACATGCGAAAATGTGTCTACTGGCACAATACAATGCTTTCCGCCAAGGATATATGCTCTGGGCAAGGAAACCTTAGACACTCTGAAACAAATTTATGTATATATATATATATATATATATATATATATATATATATATATATATATATGTATAGGTCTACCTGATCATTTGGCATTATAATAAGAAATAGTGGTAGTGTCTCAGGAAAACAATACAGAAAAGTTTCACACAAGTGCACCACTTGAACACAGCTTCCTTTACAATAACTTTAAAACGCCTTATTTTTGCTATTTTTACATACGTCATGAACAATAATCAACTGATCTGTACGGCAAGTCAAACCTGCAAATATTCTTAAAATAGAGATATCTGTATTTCTAATTCAGATATCTGAATTAGACTGGAAATACAGATATCTGTATAAGAAATACAGATATCTGAATTAGAAATACATATATCTGTATTAGAAATACAGATGTCTGAATTAGAAATGTAGATATCAGTATGAAATGACAAAACAGAGATATCTGTATTTCTAGTTCAGATATCTGTATTTCTAATACAGATACCTTTATTTCAACAACACAAGCTAGAGAGCAATGATTGCTTCCTTGTGCGGGAGTGCAACAGATCTAAGGCATGCGTTTATTTCACCATGAAAAATAAAAAAAGAGGGTGCAAACAAAGAAAACAGTCGTACCATAACCAGTTTAAACCTACGAAATCCTACTATATATACTAATATTAATTTTCATGATATGGAATGCTGCATTTTTATTATCTGTCAGGGCTGCGAAATTCCACTGCTATGATAAATTACACATTACCTCCTAGTAGCAAATGCGCAAACTAGGGTGGATACAACAAGGACCTTTGCCTACTCAGCAGACCGGGGGCCCTTACTTGTTGGAATGGCACAAGCCAGATATAACATGGCCTGAGAATCAGCTAAGCAGGCAACAGTAGCTTTGTCTGCTTTAAAAGGATTCAGGCAATATTTATATGTACATCTATATATTTGTATGAAACGTTCAGAAAAATTGCAAAAAAGTACACTAAGTTTGATAAGGGCAAATCACATTAAGCTGGGCACACAGCAGCTAGTTGCATTGTCTACTTTGAAAGAAAGCAACCCATTATCTGCGGGTCTATGTGTTTGCCGGAAATGAACTAAACAAAAAAAGTAAATATCTGATGGACCTAGAATGTATATTTTTTGCATCCTTGAATGGTTCATCAAAATGCGTTTTGAGGTGTGTCATAACTTGCCTGCACAGACAGACTGATTCGGCTGATTTTAATAGAACACACTTCTGTTGACGATGATTTGGGGACAAATTAAGATTGCTGTCCCGGATTGCCGTCAGCACCACACAAATAAGACACACTGTAAAATCTCTCGCTGACATTGGTGAAAAAGTGTGCGCGTGTGAAGCTTGTAGGCAACAATTAATTTATACCCCAACATGGATTTCTTTCTGGACAGTAGACCTTTCTGTCACTGGCATGAAAAGGAAAACAATACTCATTATCGATACTTATTATTCCATGAAAGTAGGGATTTTTGGCTCCTGATGAAAGAAAGTAGAACCCATATATCCTCTCACACGTCGCAATGCTGTTTTGCGAACTTTGTTTTTCGGCTTTGACTTGCAAATGTAGCCAAGAATATTTTAGATACTGTTGTCAAGATTTTTGTACCACATGTCACTTATAAATCGGTAAAATACTGGTTACAACTACAAAACTAGTTAAAAAAAATCACTCATGTCTTAGAAAACTAAGTACAATAACACAAAGGAAATAATTGTGGGCTTAAATATATACATGATGCTTTAGAGTGTGTTGGTATGCAGAAACATGGAACAATTTTGGCGGTCATAACGCAAACCTTACTGTGTCTAATTTAAGAGAACTTTCGCAGAATGCTTCAGAATGTCAGTGGCTTAACTGCATTAGAGGATTTGGTAAAAATAACCAACACAAGTTACGAAATTACTCTAAATTTAAGAATAAGTTTGAGTCAAGAGTCCTGTCTAACCGGCTCCAGTCCAGTCATGAAAAGACAAGCTCTTACTAAATTGAGGATCATCGTCCACACTTTGACGATAGAAACGGGCCACTATACCCGACCAAAAACACCACTGGAGCAGAGACAGTGTTCCATGTGTAACATGGATACTATTGAAGAGGAAGAACATATATTATTACATTGTAACTTATACAATAACAGAATGGAAGAGTTATTTGTAAATTTCAACAACTGCTATAATGGGTTTCATTTGTTGAGAGATGGAAAAAATTATAAAAATAATGCAATCTGGCGATAGCCCAGAGGAACTTACTTATATAAATATATCTTTGAAATTCGTCAAAAACGACTTCTTGCGTATTAAACGTGGGTAGCTAATTGGTTATGTGTATATACTTATTTGGCTGGGGGCACCTGTATTTAGTTTTGTAGTATATGTCTGCATTTTGTATTCTTTGTCTATTTCTGTTGTCATGCTGACCATATCTTGTATCCAAGATAAATGTCAACAAAGCTTTCTTATCATGTCAATATATATATATATAAGTTACTACTAGCATCCGATATTTGTTATATATATATATATATATATATATATATATATATATATATATATATATATATATATATATATATATATATATATATATATATAACACAAATATCGGATGCTAGTAGTAACTTTTGTTGCCTATTAAAGTTTATTTATACACAAGTTGTCCCGGGCTCTCTACTTTATCCCTTCTGGCACCGAGGAGGGCTACTGTCCCCTCGTTCCTGAATGAAAGATGCAACATTGGACGCAGCAGCAGCATATGCAAGCAATCACCTTATGACCTTAGAATGAGTCTCCGTGACCTGGCCTTTTTACTAATGTTATGTTGGTATGTCTTGTTGATCAATTATGTATGGGTCAAAATAAATATTTCTGATTTCTGATTCTATCCAAGCGTAGTCCATGATCTCTTGTCCTTGCTGCCTTGAGGCCGACGGCACAGTGAGCCTATGTAACGCGAGTCTCTGAGCTGGGACATGCACTGTCACGGTCCATGAAATAAGACAACAGGGATACATTCAAATATGTATGAAGCATCACAATAGTGTTTTTCGTAAACCAATATTTCATTGTCATTCCTGACGCAAGCTTCCTTCCAGGTGATTATTGTGAAGCTATATTGGAAAGGTTTCTATATGCAAATCTGAAAAAATAGCAAAGGGCATTGGCAGAAATCCTACGTTTGTCTAGTATGCGTAGGATTTCTGCCAATGCCCTTTGCTATTTTTTCAGATGGATCAATTAAAATTTTAAAAGCTCCATATCTTCCAAACTAGCACAGAGACACAAAGTTCGAACTTACACATGTACGTGTGAAACATCTGTCAATGGACAGTAAACAAAAGTTCTAGCAGTGCGACTAAAAGTGGCAAGATTGGAGCTTTTTGTCATGTTAATTGTCTGAATATATTCTTATGGAAAAGGAAAAAGAGGCATATTGTGTTGAACATAAAGTTGATTGATTGATTGATTGATTGATTGATTGATTGATTGATTGATTGATTGATTGATTGATTTTATCTATTTGGCAATATAAAATACAACATAGGAAGGTAAATCATATAAAAAGCACAAATAAAGATGCAAAAATCATACGTGGAAATAAAATGTTATAATATATTATACAGAAGCACTTAAAATATCAATTATAGACCAGGATAGCCCAATAAAGTCTATACGACTTATTTCCATTTGGGATCTTGTAAAACAGTGACTGCGATCATAATTATGAGAGGATGAGAGATGATATACAATAAATATCATAAAATAATAAATACAATAGTAGATAAGATATATAATAACTCTTAATGTGTTGTAAATTTACACAAATAATATAAAATATGTATAGATATCTAATGTATGTATGTATATATATAAATAATATGAACAGTTTGTATGTTGGTCAGTATAAAAAGATATGAGAACCTAGAGGCGGGTTTATATCTTTACATGATTTTACAAGGTAATGACACATAAAAGAGTTGACCTCCTCCGTTGCTGCTTTTTCCATCAAAAACTTCTTGACTGCTGATTTAAAACTTTGATGACTCTTGCAAATTTTGACACTTGCTGGTAATGAATTCAATTCTCGTATTGCTGTAAAATAAAAAGTGTTCTTTGCAGGGCCTGTAACTTTGGGAACATAAAAATTTGTTAAATTGTTTTAGGGTATTTTACCTATGTTCATGTTGAACTTATTGAAGTATTCAGACAGATATTGTGGGGCTGTGTCGTGGGCAATTTAAACCCATTATTTAATTTCAGTTGATTTACCCTGCCTGATAGTTTCAGCATACTCAAACTGTTTAATTAATCAAAAATCCAACATGATACCCGTTGTGTCCCCCCCCTAAAAAAACGCATTTTTTTTCAAGGTTTGACTAAGCCCAGAGTACCATTATGAACATGAGTAGTCAAGGTGACACTGAATAAGTGCTGAGCATAGTGTTTTTCTTGACTTTTCACCAAAAAAATTGCCTCTCTACACAGCAATCTGAATCTAGAATTTGTCTTTTTTTATTATGTTTTGTGCCATGGAGTCACCAGACAAATTTTCATCCAAAGGAATTTCAAGGTGTTTTACAGTTTTAGCTTGTTGGACCGTTTGGCCATAGCATGTAACATTGGATTCTTTGGCTTTTGTTAATTTCCTCCTTGATCCAAACAATATACTCTCAGTCTCTTTTTGAAATGGAGGGAGATTTTATCATCACATAGCCATTGTTGGCAAGACTGCAGTTTTGTGCTGAAATTGTTTTCTTTGGTAAGATGATCCTTGCCAGATATCGGAAGGGCACTGACATCGGCATATAATGCCAGTTTACACTTGACACTTATGGGAAAATCGTTAATATAGCAAAAAAACAAAAACAAAAAACAAAAAACAAGGGGCCAAGGATACTTCCTTGAAGCACGCCGCATGTTACTCCTGATAGATCAGAAAAATGGTCATTGGCGCAAACAGTCTATCTTCGGCTAGAAAGGTATGACTTGAACAAAGCAGTTGAACCTATGCTCATGGCATCCAGTTAGTTACACACGATGTCATGGTCAACAGTGTCAAATGCCTTTTGAAGGTTCAGCAGTACCATTTCAACGAAGTTGCCATGTGACATTTGCGTTTTGATGAAATCAGTGATATGAATAAGACAAAAAAAGATTTGTTACATTGACACAAAATAATTTAGACTTTAATTATCAATTATATATGCCATCAAGTCAGATTCACGGGGTGGAGGTTTTTAATGGAACCATCATCACTCAATGCTTTTTATGGTAAACAGCTCATAATCACCATGCAAACCCTGTTGAGGGAAATGTATGTTTGGGTACAATGTGGCTACAAAATAATTCTGCTCACTGCTGATAGGCTGATCAGGTTTTAGACAGGGTCCTCTGAATATGCGAGCCTGCCTCACAGTGCTGGACACTATGGGGCAGTGCCTCAATGCTGGACATGCATTATTTGCACAGCTCTGTATGTGTGTTTGTGGGGGGGGGGGGGAGGTAGGGGAGGGAGTGCAGGTTGGTCACAGCAGCAATTTCCTGCTTGGATAACTGCCATGCCATTTTTGTTTGTGCCTGATGGCTCAGGTTCCCTATCCAATTGTCAAGGGGGATGGGTCTGCTAAACAGGCAACGACAGCATCATCTTGAACAGGGACCTACATGTGATGAATTATTCTGCTATAAAAAAGTAGAAAACAGGTGATGACTGCTCTCTCTCTCTCTCTCTCTCTCTCTCTCTCTCTCTCTCTCTCTCTCTCTCTCTCTCTCTCTCTCTCTCTCTCGTTTCTTATGCTGACATGTCCAAAATATGAAGATTTTGACAATTTTAGCCTGTGTAACAATTTATGAACATTCTAGCACATGTCATTATTGATTTTCCTTCAGATAAAGTTCTAGCAAATACTATATCAGTGCATTGGGCCTTTAACCTTAACCTTCAGCGCACAATTAGACATGTTCTGTAAACAAACTTAATTTTGCTGTAATGCTACATACTGTCGGGGCTTTTTTTTTTCTTTTTACAGTTTTTTTTGTTTTTGTTTTTTTGTTTTTTTGTTTTTTTTTTTGCTTTGTCATTTTGTTTTGTTTTTTTTTCTTAGTTTTTGGTGTTTTTTTTGTTTTTTGTTTTTACTTTTTTTTTCTGTTTTTTTGTGTTTTGTTTTGTTTTGTTTTGTTGGGATTTTTGGTGGTAATTTTGCTCTTGAAACAAATCCGTAAAATGAAAACCACTGTGAGAGAAGAACTTTAACTTACGTTTAATGGATCAATTATATATGCCATCAAGTCCAAAGTAATGAATTCAAAATTTTAGTACAATACCTCAAACAAACACAAATCTCCTTTATAAAGGAAATTAACCTCAAGGTGAAGATAAATTTCAAGTTCACGGGACTTCATTTTTTAACCATGAAACCCTTTAACGCAAAAAGGGATGCTCTGTGAACAGAACGGATTTCTGGCATTACGCGCATATGTACTATTGGACATGCTTTACACGCTTGAGGAATGTCATACACTGAAGCTCATCTTGCGAATGCATGCGTACGAATATGGGAAAAATCAGGAACATAAATTCAAATGACCCTGATGTAAAATTCTTATTGAACCCCAAATTTGGGGGAAAATTGACTCTACTGTTGTCAAATAGGATGTTGTGAAAAGGATTTCTGGCAGTATACTTATGTGCAGATGTATTGCCACCCGTGGCCGAACTTCGTTCACCTAATCCAATATTGGCCGCCCGTATCGCCCCAAAATATGTGAACATGTAGAGAACACAGGTGCTGCCTATAGCTGTGACATTACCAGTAAACCCCATGGGGGTGATGGGTTTTGCTGGACAATATATATTTGTCACATGTCCATATGTTAGCAATCCAATACCATGTGGCGCTACATATGCATTGACACCGTTTCCACACAACTTCCACTATAAAGCTGTACATAATTTATTTTTTGGCTCACTATACAAATCCATTGCCCCTCTTTTATTATGCATTGCTCTAAAGCATGTGACACACAGCATCAATGCAGACCCTTGACATTTGATTTGTACTTGTGGTTGCAGTTGTCAGTTTCCATTTTACTCACCATTTAATCTCCCTTTTATTTCTACACTGGAAAAAAACCTTTCATGATATACTTGGAGACACCATTTATTTTTGTCATAAAATTCTTACAAATCCTAATTAGAGGTACACTCTGGAGACAGAGACAGTACAGTTACTCTTAATGAAGAATGATTTGAAAGAACGTGGAGTGGAGGTTTCCTATACTGAACTTGGAATGGAGGCTTTCCATTCTACTTGGAATGTACGTTCACTAATGCACTAGCTTGAAAATGAGGCTTCTCCTTATAGTGTAATGATAAATAGCTGCCAAACATTGCAAATAATAATAATTGGACAGCATGTTTGAAAATCCCTTATTACATCAAAAATGTTCTGTTCAGTTGAACACATAAATCCTATGCACATTGCACATTGAGTACCCCTTTGATTGATAAGTAATATTTTAACAACTCTTTCTGGTAGTATACATTGTGTTGTAGTATACAAACTTGCAGTAATATTTTTAAGTTGAATTAATATAGAGGGAATTCAAACTAGGCCTGCCACAACTGTCAGGATACAACAAAGTGTACAGAACTTGAACATTTACACATTGGCTGTCATTGTTATTAATATGTCATAAATTTTACTTTTGTTTGCGCATGCATATAAAACAAATGTGTAATTCTATTTTATTACTTACACTAGACACAGTATCGTATTGTATTTTTGTCATCGTGTATCAAATGTGTTGTAAATTGCAATTCAATGAACTTCAGTTGATACATGTACTGCGGCCCTTATTGGGAAAAGGCAATTTGTGATATGTGATATGTTATAGTAATGTTGCTATGATTATTGACATTCCTCCAGTGATATGTGACCTTAAATATTAATTACTGTGATAGGTACATATCTAAAATCCTCTTTTTTTTTTTTTTTTTTTTTTTTTTTTTTTTTTTTTTTTTGGTGATATGGAATATTTAAAAAACAGCTCTAATTTGTGAAATGCACAGAACGGGGGAGGGGGATAGTCTTTCCGGAAATAAATATTTGTCATACATTTAGACCAGTACTCTTCTATTTGCACCAGCAGGTAGTAGTCCCCTCAAAATGCTTTTGGTACCTTTCGTGTCATTAAGCTTACACTTAGAGCTTTAAAACTTCAAACATACTACAGATAGGTGTGTTATTTTGCTTCAGAATCACAGCAATAAACGTTTTTTCAAGCAGTTCTATTATTCAAATTTTGCAGGCACCCAGACACAATTTTTTTTTACGCAAAATCTTCTTTTCTAGTAATAACCTGTACTTAAAGTCGACTGAGAACAAATAAAAAAATTATCTCTGAAGCACTATTATTATGGGGAAGAACATTAATTCTTCCCCTAAATAAATCTACCTGCGTGACATGCTTTATTTTTTCATGTCCTGTTCTCAGATTTTACCACGAAGTCTATATGCAAGGAGTATGCAATTGTAGGTGGGGAAATTGTGCCAGTGTGTTAGCTAATTTGCCAGTAGTCTGTCCATTAAAACACACACACACAAACACACACAACCAATTGAAGAACTTTTGCAGCTAAAATGACTGACGACATAGCACACACATGCTTTGTCAATGACACCGTGGTCAGTAAAAAGAGCACCAGTTTATTAACATAGTTGCTGACAGCATGGAGGTAGCCCGTTTCTATCGCCATGCTGACAGCGATAGACCCCGCAAGCTGAGGAGTAGGAGGATGAGGGGGGGGGGGGGGGGGATTGCTTCGAACATGTAGCAAATTTGCAAATGATCGGCGTTAAAAGTTCATTCCGCGAAGTCAAGCTCTATGTGATCACCTTTTCGTATAAGTTCCTTATTTGCAGATTTTGAATCACCCTCAGGCTGGTAGATTGAGCTTGACTTTGCAGAAAGATGTTTTTGTTTAAAACTATAAAAAAAGATACTGTTCTAAATGTGAAATTTTGCCTCAAGAAAATATTGACTTGCTTCATTCGATTGCAGCATGGAAGTAACATGAAATTGATTACTACGCCCCACAGTAATAATTTCATTTTTTGTGTGTACCGCAAGCAAGATTGCAACAGTTTACATTTATATGGACTGGCATTATTAAACATGAACTCTCGCTACATCAGAAACACACAGGCACCAGATTGCTTTAACACCTGACTCGCACCCACAGACGCTTTCGTTCCCGGAATGCAGACTCCTGCCCATGTAGACTTCTTGATTTGAGCAGTGATAGTTCAGTGCAACTATCCCTGATTTTATGCAAGAGATGCAGTGGCACAAATGCAAATATAGCAGTCTGGACTACTGCACCATGTCACCCTGTCACATGTATCAACGACTAGACTCCAGCTAGAAAACTTGATTATTCCGTTCTCACATCGTTAAATGGCTTGCGTCTGAATTTGAAACGCGTCAACTGATTTTCCTGGAAGTACATGTACATGCAACATAGGTACACCTTGGGGTGGGGGCTGAATGCAGGCAGCAAGTCAATTTACGTGAATACACAGTACATTCTTGATGCATTTACGTGTCATAAAAAGTGACTGCTGTGTAAATGCCAAATGGTTACATAGACAAATATGTACAGTACGATTTGTACAATGCTACATGTACATTGGCCGCGTTTATACTTCTATTGGTAAATGGTAACGCATCGATATTTTCATGGACGTATTATCATATATATTTGGTGTCTATGATACCAGCTTTCACAGTTCCCTGCTTCCCACACAAACTTTATTGCCCCCCCCTCTCTCTCTCTCTCTCTCTCTCTCTCTCTCTCTCTCTCTCTCTCTCTCTCTCTCTCTCTCTCTCTCTCTCTCTCTCTCTCTCTCTCTCTCTCTTTCTCCCTCTCTGTTGTCGTACATGTCATTATAATCTTGGTGTTTTCAAAGGGCAAAATTTCATATCTAAAAGAGGAGTTTCTCACAAGTGACCAAGAAAAATGCATCCCCGAAAAAGTCAGAATCTGCAAGCAATGAAGTTTCAGGAAAATTAGCACTTATAGCGCTTAACTTTGCGCATTGTATTTTTCATGTCAATAACAAAATTTGAGGATTTTGTATGCATTTGATACTATTCCCCACCCAAATGTCGCTTCAGATATAATGCTATCAGCAATTAAGCTCATAATCAGCCTTCACATAAACTCGTGTGTCTGTCCAGTCGTTGTTCTGATGGTATCATGTAACTTTAATACGCTATATATCTTCCAACACCACTGCCTCGTACAAGCATAAATAAAAGCTATGCACAAATGGAAAGTGGGCTGGGTTCTAAAATCTACTGCATTTGGTTATAAAAACGTTTGAAATTTACATCAACACAATATAGAATTAAATAACAGGCCAATAACCACAGAATGGCCTTTGCTATCTTGTGGAAATTTGAACACAATCCTTTAATCGGAGAAAAATCACTAGCACCAAACACTTCTAGCATTTTGCTTATATTATAGGCTTCATAAACCGATCTCTCAACCACAAAAGATGGAGAGTTATCATTCCTATGGCACACCTATGTGTTTAGACTTTGGTACTTTGATGTAAAATACAAACCAAAATTTTGCTTTCTTTGTTTGTGCATATGACCTAGGATTGTCCAGGGCAAGGACCCTAAGTAACCCGTTCTGTGAGTAATTGTGTAACTGTTCTCATTTGGCTGTAAGATAGGAAAATGTATGTTTTGACTGCTATTCTAATTACACATTAGGCTAACCTTGTTGGTTTAGAATAAGCTCATATGGTGTCATTAAAAGTGGGACAGCTGACAGAAACTTCCAGGACCAGAGTCCTACAAATTTGTGTGGTAATTCGGAAAACGCTCGCAGTTATGCAATATGTGTCGATTGGCGCAATGCCGATTTATGCGGCTTGCATAACATCTGACCAACGGCCATGTATCTGCCTCATGTCACTGATTACAGCCAGTTGCCCATGCATATTGTTCGTTAACAGAAATGAAAGGGTCAAACATCCCCGAAAACAGGCGTTTCAACCAGTGACAACAAAAAAGTTACAAAAAATAAACTAAAAAAGTCTAAAGCAAAAACAAAAAGGAGAACATTCCCTATGAATTTAATATTTTTCATTATGCTTTCCAGGTCTAAAGCCCTATGCCACAATGGACTTTGTCGTGTGAGGACGTCAGTGCTGCCTTGTTTAAGGAAATAAAGTTCTCCGATAGGCTTAATTAATGACGGATGTTTACCCGTGAATAACCTTCTTCAATCGTGAATATCTGGGATTAATCTACAATAACGTTAACAGATTCTGAAATATGACAAAACAAAGCCTCACCAGCTGTAGCTCCGCCCCATAGTGTTTTCAACAGTAGCGCTATAGATAATAGAGAACTTTCCATTATCAAAAGTGAAGAGCTCCGGAAATCCACAAGATCCGATCCTGTTAGTATCTCTCTTTAAGTATTTGTGAAATACAACCTGAAGTTAATTGATACTCGCTTGCATCCACTCCCTTCTTTGGACTGTTGAGATGCTGCATCAATTATTTTAATGGCTAGGAGCATGGTGGGATCTTTCTGTTTGTGTTTGACATGGTTCATTTCAAGTGACTCGTAAATTTATCAAGATGCATGTCACGACCCAGTGAAAGAATACGATTGTCGTTTGAATAAAATATCAGTAAGTAGAATACAGGTTTTTACCTCCAGTGCATCCACAGCTAAACATGCCGAAAAAAGGAGGCTGTCGCCGGTATCAATGATTGTGACTGATGTCAACATTAACGAAAAGCAGTTTGAATGAATCTTACACATGAGATTTATCAACATATATCAAGTCAACTACCTCCATAGGCATGCACAGCCCACTCCAAGGAAACAGTTGATACAATCTTAGTTCAAGGAGCAAAAGAGTTCAACATGAAGCTCTAAGAATGATGCTTTTTTTCCTCTTATCAATTGTAGCCCATGACTATGCTTCAGCTGCGAATTGCAAAATAATAAACACTTAGGTGTTAAAAATCATATAGAAAAATGGAAAAATTTGATATATGCATATTATACTTCCTTTTATAAGTAATTGGAATACATATTAAAGATCATATGAATATTTCATCCTGTAATTCTTGCTGCCATGTCACCCTGCAAATTCAAAGAATAGTGTTGTATTGGAAAGTGCCTTCTTTACATGGGGATTTTAGGCTTATTCACCATCTGACTGTGGGATTTACATCCAATGTGAAGATTCTTCAGTAGAGAACAGCATTAGGCATCTGTTTCCCAGCATAACAATGCGCAATGCAGCTTCTATGTTGCTTTGGTTTATTCCATCCAGTTACATCTCAACTACATCATTTCAAAATAATTCAAGGAGCTCCAATACATGCTCCTTTTATACATGATACATTAAATCACTTACCAGGAATAAGGCGAAATTTCCAGTGCCAGAGCAAGCTATCTACTTCAACAAATACCTGATTTGGCAATAATAAGTCTTGTTTGTACCAGATGAATCTTGCTTTTGACAATGACGTGAAAAGACATGGTTTATATCACAAAGACTAGACAGCTGTTTGTGCCAAGTTTTTGTTCTTGCTTTTGTTATTCAAATGTTTATTATATACTCTTTTCAATTGCTAATGAAACTCGCACCTACATGTATATTTTGGGAAAAATAAAGAAAACTTAGTCAATATAGGGGTCAGGTTTCAGACTAATGTTATTTCTTCTAAGATAATTATTGTGTGCCACCGCTTCCATCATTGGACAGTTAGGATTTTATTTTTCATGTAAGGGAGAAATAACTGTGTCCAATGCTATGTACTTTGAAGTTTGTTCTAATTTTGGAACACCAAATTCTTCTAAATTTTGAGATGGCAAACCAAAAGCTCTTGCCACATTTCTTTTAATGACCTTCTTTATAATAAATATGATTTGGACTTAATTCTAACATCATTGAGGTATTGTGGTAGGCAGATACAGTTTTTTATCCCATTTTTGATAGAATCATTGGCTTCTGATTGGTTAATAGCTATGGTACACTCTTTGTATTACCCTTATTTGTGCATTAATTATTGCAAAGGTGAGATACAGCGCGATTCCTGAAACTCACTGGGGAATACAGTGGTATTCTCATAACTGGCCGGGGAATACAGTAGTATTCTCGCTGTATCTCCCTATCTGTTTAGTGCATGGATCAGCCACCAGAAGTCTCTGTCATGCGATACTAGCCTTGACGCGCTGCAGACGACAACATGATGGCAGACTGTGAAGTGAACTGAGGCAGCAGCGGGTCGAACATGTGTATTTTTTGGGCATGAAATTACATCATCAAAAATGGGATAAAATCGTCATTCACTGTTTTCGGCTTCGCCTCGGGTAATACAGCTGTCTTTGGGGGAGATACTTCCTGTATTTCACACTAAAACAGTGAATAGCTAATAGTATCCTTTGGTTTTCATGCAGAACATTTTACTATAATCGGCCAAACTAATCAGAGTCAAAAGATGAAGAATTTCCATTTTCCACTTCCGGTGATGCCATCATATTTGAGTGAAAATGCGAAAACGTGTCATCATGGCATTAAGTTTTGTTCAAAAAAATAACTCCTTGAAATTTTGATAGAGAAGAAAAATCTGCAATAATTTTCATCCCAATATATTTGGCACTTGTAGTTTTGCTTCCAATCATGATCCTGATTTCCAGGCAAGGAATGCAGTGTAATCATGATATTTTCACATGACATCTTTGTGACACTCAAAACCATCTATATCTAAAAGAACTGATCTCCTTGTCCTTGTCATAGCCATAATTAATATTTGTTATCTGTAAACCGTTTTCAATAGTCGAAAACTTAAGTGTCTGGTATCGTTTGTGAACTCTCTGTGTGCAGTCAATTCAAATATACAGTGGGATTCCA
This sequence comes from Hermodice carunculata, assembly GCA_964020975.1. NCBI lineage: Eukaryota > Metazoa > Annelida > Polychaeta > Eunicida > Amphinomidae > Hermodice > Hermodice carunculata. The sequence goes on from OZ026621.1 coordinate 61,520,257, forward strand.
GTATAATGCATTCAATTACATATCTGTTATAAAAACCATATACAAGAAAAGTTCATAGATATGCAGAATATCATGCTCCATGTCAATACAATCACTATATAACAATACTATCTATAATGGGATTAAATTACAATAAACCTTGATTCATAAGCTTATTTAATAGCTGAGGTAAGACTGATCTTGGTCAGTGTTAGGAGCTGTTCTAACCATAACCATTAGTAGTCTCCCCCTTTTACATATTTCAGGCTCTTGTGCAGCTGCACCTTCCTGATCAGTTTTACTCAGTTCATCTATTCTATTTCACGCTCCAGTCTCTGAACCAACTTTATGAAGTTGTCTTATGTTACAGGGAAATGAGAAAAGGAGAGTTATGTTGTCCCTTTTATCTTTTACCATCTCTTGTACCCAACGACTAGAATAACACCAATTACACATGCAAGTAGCACCAGTATAATCTACAACCCATAGGATAAGAAGCTGTCAATTTCTGAATCTGGCTCAAACAATGGTGAAAGGTGAACTTGGGATATTGGTTTTAGTATTTTATCTTTGACCTGTTTTTCAATTCCTTCAAGGCATCCACTTCAGGAATTACATTTTGAATGTCATGATGTGGTATATCTGTGACTCTCAGTGCTGTAATCGAAACTCGGCTGACTTGTTTAACTAAACCAGGTAATGTTCACCCTTTCCCACGTATGCTACATTTATCCCCAACTGTTATCAAATATGTACCAGGAGGTACATGTTTTGCTTTTGCTTTTTACACATCATGTATATATTGTTTCACCCCAGATTATTAATATATAATCTCCTAAGGCAATTTCATCTGCTTTAGGTTAGTTGGTGTTATGGCTTATGTCAGCTTGGCATGTGTGTCTATTCTTTGTTTCCTTGCAATATTGCACATACCCATGACCATTTACAAGGTTTTAAAAGGCCCTGTTCTGCAGACCATTGGCTTCCAACTTGTACATGTATTAGGGTGAAATATCTCTCCTGTTTGTGGATTTAACCAAACATCCTAATGCTCTACAAAAACTGGATGGCTAATCCTGACCTGTTATAAGATCATGGCCAGGTGTGTATGTTTTATCGCTGGTAGTCGATGTCTCTTACTAGAGGCAGTTTGACTCGATATATCAGCAAGGCCACAGGATGAAACCAAATGGGTTTTACCACAAAATATTCTAATACTAAGTTATTAGCCCCACTGGTAGACCTCTTGGGGTGGAGGCTTTATTCAAGATGTCTCTCAGCTGGTCAGGAGACAATTATTCCTCACTGAGTCTTCCAAGTTCCAAAGAAGCTTTCTGTATGTTAAATTTGTCCATTGCACTGAGATGATTGTTGACAAGCCCTTCAAAGGTAGTGACAACTCTGTCAAATATTTCACCATGTACAAAATTCTAAGATAAAGCCTTAACATGCCTGTGGTGTTCTTTATGCTGTTATATTGGACATTAACTTCTTAACTTCATCAAGATGAAGTGTTATGTCCTTAATCTGTCCACTTTGATCAACTATTTTATCATTAGTATGGTTTAAAACTGTTACCAGTTCATTTACTCTGTGAACTATGACTTTCTGTTCTCTTCTGGTCATTTCCTTTTATTTCGTCTAGTCCTTGATCAGTTGGTAATCAAAACAAGCTAAGTGTCATATTTCCCACGGAATTGGCCAGACGTCGGGTCACTGGGTTTGACTTTATTGGTTCAGCCCAATCATTGACAGTAATGAGTTTCATTTTAGCTCGTAGGTTTTGGTCCACATTTTCCATACTCTATATGGTATATTGTCATTTTATTTTGTATTTCTGCCATGATGTGTCAACTGTCTAGTAAACTGTGCAGTTGGTTGAGGTATAGGGGTTTTTCTTGGGTTTCTAACTGGTCTGGGTCAGACATCATCCGATACTATATTTGGATCATCTGGTTTCGACTTGTTCCTGTTTAGAGTCTTGGTTTCTCCAGTTTTGTGATGACATATCCAGTATAGTGGTCCACCCATGCACAAAACTTCACGTCGTGGATCCCATTTGGATGTCAAGGTCATCCTTTCTTGTGCTTTGACAGTCACTGTATCGCCTACTTGGATATCTCCTGCATTTGTTTTCTAATTGATGTGTTGTCTGTTAAATTCTCTAGAACTTTCAAGATTTTGTCTTGCTTTGGTTAGTGCTTCGGATTTGATTTGATTTGATTTGTTTATTCGCCAAATAATTCAATACAAATCATAATATATACAATATATAACACAAATATTGTCAGGAGGGAAAGAAGCATATAAACATGCTTATAGAACCTACTTTATGATAAAAAATTATTACATTTACATTACGGAATACTGGTGCAATATCAGGATACATATATTTACATTTCAAATTTGTAAGTTACATAACACTGTACATAGAGTAACTTCCTATTAGTAAAACATACAAACACATTAACAAAAACAGACACAAGAGGATATAGTATGGGTCGAGCTATCATAATGACAGTAAATGTAATTTTAAATGACTTTTAAACATATGATAGCTGTAGCTTTTAATAAGTGGTGGAATGTCATTCCAAATTTTTACACCATGATATTTTATAGAAAACTGTTCAATTTTGTTCTGCATCTTATTACATGTAAATTCTTAGGTTATCTTGTATAAAAATTATGGAAAGAACTGTTCTGTACAAACATATGTGAGCAAGCATCTGGAGATTTTCCCCTTAGTGTGCTAATGCATAAAAAGCCATTTTTGAAAAATATTAATCTGTTGTAGGGTCAAAATTTGCAGGTTATTGAATAATGCTTTCATTGAAGTTATGTAATGTGAGAAAGTTATGATATGAATAACTCGCCTCTGTAATACATTCAGCATTTCAAACGTACTGTCATGATTACTTCCCCAAACAATGTTACAGTACAGATACGAATATGCAAAACCATAATACAAATTAAGAACCTTTTTTAATAAGAAGCGTCCAACTTTTACAATGATGCCTATGGACTTTGCTAATTTACTACTTGCATAAACTACATGCTGTTTCCAATCTGACATGGTATCTAAAATCCCACCTAGAAATTTTACATAAGAAATAAGATTTATCTATGTACCACCAGTTGAGAGATTGTGAGAATCAGTGGCATTTATTTTTGCTTTAAGTATGAAATAACATATACTTGGTTTTTAAATATTCAAAGTTAACTTGTTGAACCACTTGGCTATATGAGACAGTTCACAATTCATATCACTGAATAAATTATGTAAATTCTTATTTCTCAGAAATGAGCTTGTATCATCAGAAAATAGAATGGAAAAAAGTGTAGTCGATACATGGGCTAAATCATTGATATATAGGAGAAATAAAAGTGGGCCCAACACTGATCCTTGGGGAACACCGCTAGTAATACTTTTCTGACTTGTTTTTACAGCTTCACATTTAACAAACTGCGATCTGCAGGTTAGCTAACCTCGGAACCACTCAAGAGCAATACCCCTATTTCCATAGGGATTGAGTTTTTTTTCTAATAATATTTTATGATTTACAGTGTCAAATGCTTTTGTTAAGTCCATGAAAACACCAAGTATATAGTCACCTTCATCCAAGGCACTGGATATATAATCCGTAGGAGTCAACAAAGCAGCAGCTGTAGAACGATTTTCTCTGAATCCAAATTGTTATTTATAGAGGATATTGCGTTTGCTTAAAAACGTGATTACATATGCATACATAACCTTTTCAAGGATTTTAGAAAATGTTGTTAATACAGATATCGGTCTATAATTACTAAAGACTGACATGTCACCAGATTTATAAATGGGTGTACCACTAGCTATTTTCCTTTCATCTGGTACTTCACCATTAAAAAAAACAAGTTAGACACAAACGTAAGAGGGCTAGCAATATCTGGTGCCACCCTTTTAACAACCTTAAAACTTGTTTCATCCCATCCTGGACTTGAGTACTTTAGATTCTCTATGATCTTTACCTTTTCTTCAGTTGAGACTGGAGTTTAGTAAATGGAGCTATCATAATTTCCCATACGAAATGACAATACATCTGTATTGTTATATGTAAACTCAATATTTGTAAACAGAGATGAACCAACATTTTCAAAGTAATCATTGAATCAATCAGCAATCAGCTGGGGGTTAGAAACTAGTTTCTACCCAATCTTAAAATGTTTTGATGTAGCACCCTTTTTCTTCTTGTTTATAATCATGTTAAGTACTCTCCAAGTTTTTTTCAAATTATTTCTAGAAGCATCAAGTAACTCTCTATAATATGTTTTTCTGTAGTTCTCCCTGTTGCTTTCTGCAGAAATAGTTTAACTGGTCTGGTCTGATTTGTTGATCCTTGGTTGCTTTAAGGTTAGCTTTTTTCTTGTAGCAGTCAGGTGCTCTGTGTCTTAGTTTTGCAGAGTAAAAACATTGTAGTTGGTTGGCATGCATTGGGGTGTTTGGTGATTTTCATAGCAGCATCTAATTTGGCTGGTTGATTTTCCACAATCAACCTTTTAGCCAGTTCTAAAATGAAGAGACCTGTAGTGTATGCTCTAATGATTGATTTTTCTACATCTGCACTTTTTGATCTGGGTAGGCTTATATTGCTGCTTCAGGGAATCTCCCATGAAAGGTTCCCAGATTCTACAAAGACGATTGCATAGTCTTTTCCAGTTCACTTTTCAATCTCTCACTTTTATTGGCTGAGAGGAAGGCACTCTTTATGTGGTCTCTTGATGTGGCCCATGGTGTCTGTAACCTATTTGGGTGGGTACTGAGGAATTCAACTTCTTTCTTTAATGATCTGGCAACTGTCCATGCTGCCATTTGTATGGTGGCTCCTTGTAGATTGGGTGAAATTGGAATTGTCAATTCATCATCAATCCACTCTCTGACCTCTGCTGGCCCATTGCCGTCACATACCCTGACTGATTTTATCAGGTTTTTCAATCTGTCTCTATTTTTCTGGTCAGCATATGGACCTCCCATTTCATCACTTAAATTGATGAACATCTGCTCAATGCCATCTGTAAAGGCCTGGAACTGATTTGCATCCATTTTCATGTACTGTCAATCCATTGAGTTGCGTGCTTAGTCTGTTGATTAGTTCTTAAGCAGATCTCTGTTCACTTCTGACCTTGTTTCTTCTACTCCATTCTTTTCTTGTACTTTGGAACACTGTAGTCATTTTTGGCATGCATCCGATTTCTTGAGTTGGTCCTTAGCACTTGACCTTGTTATGCCAAGCTTTGACACTTTGCTCCTCTGTTGTTTGGGAATAAGGAATGACCTGCTTACTTTATTTTCCAGCCAGTTGAGTTTTGCTGTCTCACTTGACTCACCTTTATCAATCCAGATATATACGAATTCTGGTAATCCTCTTTGCTGGCTTTCACTGTCAGAGTCACTGTCATGTATAAAAGTAAATTCAGGGTCCATTTGAGCAAATCTCGAGTCTTGATATTTTCTTGAATCCTGGTTGAATCCTGGCAAGCTTGTGTATCATGTAAAGGGCCCACTACTTTACACAGGGGTTAAGGCTTATTCAGCATTTGATTACAGGATTAACATCTAATGTGAAGATTTATCAGGCTAGGACAGCATTAGATATCTGTCTCCAAGGATAATAATAAGTCAAGCAGCTTCTATTTTGCTATGGTTTATTCTGTTCAGTTACATCTCCAGTACATCATCTCAAAATGATCTGAGAAGCTCACAACACATGCTCCTTTTATACATGATACATTACATCACTTGCCAAGAATAAGGGTGAAACTTCAAGTTCGAAAACAATCTATTTACATCAACAAACTCCTGATTTGTCAATTACAAGTCTCTTAGGTACTAGAATAATCTTGTTTTTGACAGTGACTTGGCAAAAAGACATTGTTTACATCACAATGACTATACAATTGTTTGTGGCAGGTTTTATGGTTGCTTGTGCCAAGTTTTAGTGTTTGCTTTGTTATTCAACAAACAAGTTATTATTTATTTTTTACTGTTATTGCCAATTATAAATTCAAAAACATCAAAACATAACCGTAAGGAAACTTTAACCCTTTAAAGTCTAAAACAAACTAATCCTTATTAAACAAATTCTTTACAGTTTGTAGTAATATATCACACAATCAGACCGTCAATGCTTCCAGGTGTATTCAGCAAAAGAGTTGGTTGAACAAACAACATGACAATTAGTGTCAAACATGTTTTGATTATTGAGGCACCATATGATATGATCCCTATGTATTTGCAAATAAGATGCTGCCAAAGCAAAATTGCACTGCAAGAACACTCACGGTAGTTTCCAATAAAATGTCTACATTACATAGTATGGTATATTATTTTCATTAGATGATTCCAGGGGCCTACTGCGTGGCTCATGTGGAAATGGTGTATTAGTCTCTGTGAGTAGTCTGACTGATTAGAGCGAGTTTTTTTAAGCTATCCGGATGAAGTGAAATCATTCATAGGCACCCAATTATAAATAGTACTGCCATCTGCTCTACCGCTTTTACTTACATTTTTCACCTCTGGAAAAATATCTGTGCTGAGATTTATGACCATCCTTGATGGCATGCCAAGGTTGATAGCTCTTGTGGCACAAGTGGGGCACTATTGAACAACTTGCGCCAAGGAAAGCTATTGACTTAGTCATGCTCTGACCAGGCATTAGTTAAAACAAATTCCAGTTACTTGGACTGGAGTATCAAGTCTAAGGAATGTTGATTGCATATGCCATCAATAATGAAGAAATCAAGTAACAAAACTCCCCAAAGAAATTACCAAATATGTTCCAAGTCTGTAAATCTAGATCTCAAGACCCAAAAACATATAATTATTCATATTATGCTTTAAATGAAATATATTCCAATAGTTTAGTGTAAATTGAACGAGATCTGGCTATCCTGAGCATAAAATGGGCAAAAGAAACAGTAGCAGAATACAAAAAGCAAAAGAAGTCCCCACTAAAAATCTGAGTCCCTTAAATCTGTTGATTACCTTAGGCTGGGCTCGGGAGAGATGTTTCACTTAAGTGTTCATTGAAAGCAAGTGATGTGGTAAATATATCAGTGAAAAGCAAATTTTGTAATGAAAGTATAGGATCTAGGATGTTGTTCCAAGGAAGCGTATATGTCATAATCTGAGACTGAAAAGCAAAAATGGACACGTGGTAGGGTTGGTAGTGTAAAGCCTTAAATGAGGGTTAGAATGAAACAATTAATTAAGGCTTGCCTGGTGCCTGGAACATAAAGAGGTTAGGGATCAGTTTTTTTAATGCTTAAAGCAGAGATATGATGTGTAGCAAGTTAGAATAGGTTTTTTCAGATGACTCATAATGAGAGGTTAGAATGGATGTTTGATTTAAATGGACAGCACAATGGGCCAGTTAGGGAGTAGACTTCATGAAAGGCTTACTGGGGAAGTGCTGGAAGGTAAGTGGTAACCTTGGCTTGAGGCAGACGAATGAGGCAGACAGAGTAGATTAAGAAAGTAGCCTTCACGAGGTCTCTTATGACTCTGCCTTATACTATACTTAGGGGCCCCTTATATCAATAAAAAGATAAGGTTTCATAGTGCCCACTATACACGGATCTATATAAAAAATCATGACCTGACCACCCATCCTTTTTCAATCACCTTTCCTAAAGACCAGACATGTTCTGCAAAACGCTTTGAGGCCATGCCAAAGCCATCAAGAACCTGTACCTGAAAAGAACATGGTAGCAGTCCTAAACGAGGCATGCCAAAGCCATCAAGAGGCTATCATGACATTAAAGTTTAAAGATATTTTATTTCTGTCAATATACAAAGTTTACAATTGCGGAAAGTGCATGGCCTCATATTAATCCCTCTTGTCGAAAAAAAGGACAAGAAGTAAGCAGAACATCTACAGATACACAACTGGTGCAAAGTCAGGCAGGCTCATCCCTTGCTTGACTGACCAAGCAGCAAAATGAGATAAATATGTACCAACATGGGGACAGCGATTTAGGTTTATCTGTGGTCAACCTTGTGAATCAGTACAATCTATTTCAACTTATAGATGAACCCACTAGGATAAGTGAATACTCGAATAATTTATTAGACCTTATCATTACTCATTCCCCAGGTCTTGTTCTGGACTATGGAACCCTTGCTCCAATCTCAAATTCTGACCACTGTGTAATCTTTTGTTCTTTCTCCCTTTCCCAATATAAGGACAAGCCCTTCAAAAGATCAGTATGGGACTTCAATAAAGCTAATTTTTGTGACCTCAATGCTGCCCTTTCTACAGCCCCTTGGAACATTGGGCATGATGTCTTTGATTCTATTGATGCCGTATCCTACTGGTCTAATCTCTTTCTATCTACTGCAAAGGACTTTATTCCCTTTAAGGAAGTTACCATTCGCCCTAAGGACAAACCTTGGATAACTGCAGACATTAAAAAACATATCAGACGTCGAAATCGTGCATGGAAACGCTTCAAGAGAGCATCCAACGAACCCCGCCCCCATAATTACGATCTTCACCTCAAGATTGACAAGTTATACCGATTTTACCAAAAATATCGCAACAAGGTTGTGACCATAATAAGGATATCTCTCTCTTCTTACTTTTCCAATCTCCAGCTTCGACTTGATGAGAAAGACATTAATCCTAAACAATGGTGGAGCTTGTCCAAATCTGTTCTGGGATGCAAAATTCACCAACATATACCCCAATCATTGACAATAACAAGATCGTATAATGTATTACGGAAAAATGTGAAATTTTCAACTCATACTTTGCCAGCCAGTGCAAAACACACCCTGATGCTGATGCCCCACCCCTGCCAGATTTCACGTTCCAAACTGAGGCACATCTACGCAATATTACCATTAATGAAGACAGTGTCAAGAAAGTTCTATCTTCTCTAAGGCTATCCTCTGCCTCAGGCCCAGATAATATAGGGAACATCCTACTTAAGAACACAGCAGATTCGATATGTAAACCTTACAAAAATCTTCCAACTTTCTCTCAGTCCTTCTCTCTTTCCCAATGCTTGGAAGAGATCCAACATATGTCCTGTCTTCAAAAAGGCCAACAGACAGATTCAAGAGAATTATTGTCCTATTTCTTTGCTCTGTAATGTTTCAAAGGTGTTTGAACGACTGGTCTTTAATGCACTCTATGAATACTTGGCACAAAATAACCTACTCACTTCCAAAAATTCTGGCTTTAAGGCCAATGACTCTACTATCAATCAGGTTGTGTACATCCTTCACAATATCTACAATGGCCTAGAACAGTCCAAAGAAGCCAGAATGGTGTTTCTAGATGTATCCAAGGCATTTGATGACGTTTGGCATCCCGGTCTCCTTTTTAAACTGCGACAACTTGGCATCTCTGATAATCTTGTAGCGTGGATTGATAGTTATCTCTCTAACCGATTCCAACGAGTGATTATTCATGGCCAATCTTCATCATGGCTACCAATTGAAGCTGGTGTGCTCCAGGGTTCCATCTTGGGTCCACTTCTCTTTCTTGTCTATGTTAATGACCTAGTTGATAATATTACATGTGATGTCAGACTTTTTGCTAACAACACCAGTCTACTTGAAGTTGTTAATAACCCCATCGAAACTTCTAATCACTTGAATATTAATCTCTCTGTTATACATAACTGGGGAAAGTTGTGGCGTGTTATCTTTAACGCTTTAAAGTCCCTTTCTGTCATATTTTCAACCAAACTTATAAAACCACAGCAACCACCCGTTCATCTTGGAGACTCTGAAATACCTGCGACAGACTCACACACCCATCTTGGTATTACTTTCAGTAGCAATTTATCTTGGCATGCTCACATTACTCGTATTACCACCAAAGCGAGCCAGCGAATTGCCCCTCTGTGTAGATTCAAATATAAACTTTCCCGCAAAGCTCTGATTACACTTTATTTAACTATGGTTCGACCAATTTTTGAATACAGTTGTGTGCTCTTTGACAACCGTGGTCAGGGACTTTCTGATCTTATTGAATCTATACAGTTTGAAGCTGCCAAAATATGCACAGGTGCATTTAGAGACACATTACGCGCCAATCTCATACATGAACTTGGTTGGACAACACTCGCCAGCAGGAGGAAGTATTTTAAGTTATTTCTTTATAAAATGTATCACAACTTTACACCCTCCTATCTCTCTCGATCAATTCATCTTACTTTTAACGCTCGAAACCTCTGCCACACTAGCTCCATATGTCCCATCAATTGCAGAACTAACTGCTTAGACAAATCCTTCCTACCTGACGCTATCAAACTGTGGAACAATCTACCTTCCGATATAAGAGACTCAATTTCCCTCCAAATATTCAAATCAAAGCTGAAAGCAACACTACTAGCAGTGGATCATGCTCCTGTTTACTATACCCAAGGACACAGATTTGCCAACATTTGTCATACCCAGCTTCGTCTTGGATTCTCGAGACTTAACTTTGATCTCTTTAGAGTCAACATCATCCCACAACCTACATGTTCTTGTTCCTACCCCACTGAAGATCTGCAACATCACCTGTTCTTTTGTCCAAAGTATTCAACTTATAGAATTAGACGTCTCAACTCCATTATCCCTATTATTGCTCCCAGCGTCCAGCCGAATCTGATTATACACACAGCGAGTGACAGACTAGCTCATATTCTTCTCTTTGGTAGCGACCAATTGTCCATCCCCTTCATTATACAAATTTGTGATGCTTTCCACAGACACATCGTAGATACAAGACGCTTCATATCTTAGTTCTGTTATGCATAATTGAGTAAGTCGCTGATTAACCTAATTCTTACTTCCCAAATGTCCGTCATGAAATTTTCTACCGCTAGTCCGTATTATTGTGAACAGGGACGTATATGTGTATATTCTACCTGCAGTGAACTATTTTGCTTTGTTTTGCATTTTGATGACTACTACTGCTGTGATTTCTGTATGCAGGGTACAAATCTGAAGCATGTGTACAGCTTCTCTGTTAAATGGGTAGCTTTTTTTTGTTTTGTCCCGTGTTTTTTGTAATATACATTTTGTGTGTTACTCCATGTTCTGGAGAACCCCTCGATTAGTGACATCTCGATGTACTATAGGGCGATCCAGTTGAAATAAATATGTTGAAACTAAAACTCAATGGCCAGGAGCTTGCACATGCAACAGTTCCACTTTGTACCCAGCGCAAGGCTAACTGGGCTGCAAAACTTTATGAAGATTGGCGACGGTGGAAAATACAAAAAATATGCAGAGTGGTGCATTTGATGACATTCCAGACCTTCTCAGCCTCACCATTCCTTCTCAACTGAACGAATTTCCGACACTTTTTGTAAAGGAAGTGCGCAAATCTAATGGTGACAGATATCCTGGCAAGATATTGTGTGACATGATCACAAGTGTGCAAAAGTACTTTGAATTAAATGAAATAAAATTTTTACAGGCACCAGAGTATCAATTATTGCAATTGTCCCTTGACCACGAGATGCAGATTTCAACAAAAGAATGTTTCGGCATGCAACCAAAGTCTGCATACCATATCATTTATGAGCAGGAAGAACTACTGTGGTCCAAAAAAATACTCAGTGCAGGTACACCACTGGGATTATTGCGTGTCGTGTTTTATTTGATTGGTCTCAATTTTGGGCTGCAAAGTGGAGAGGCGCACAGACAGCTTACTCCAAAGAACTTTACGATGACCATGGCCGAAGGTGCCTTCAGTACACAGAAACAGTGAGTAAAACGTACCATGGTGGCTTGAAGGATCGCAAGCTAAAGCCCTGACAAACTCAAGTCTGGGAAAATAAGGAGGACCCATCACGGTGTATTGTAAACTTGTTTACAAAATATGTATCCCTGTGTCCAAATGAAGCACTGGAAAATTCCCTGTATTTGGTTTAAACATATTTTATTCGTCAAGTACAAATCAAGGTACAATGAATCACATCAGCAATTGGGTAAAAGGGCTTAGCCCTATATTAATCCCGTTTGTGGCCACTGTATTTAAAGCTACTTACATGCAAAGATGTGTTACAAAGTGATCAGTGGTATGGTCATCAGCCACTTGGACATAACAAATCAAAGTCCATGGTAAAAGATATGATGACAGAGGCAAGCATAGAGGGCCGTTATACAAATTATTCCCTTAGAGTATCGACGGCAACCCGTTTGTTCCAGGCTGGTGTGCCAGAGCAACTTGTCAAAGGACAGACAGGACACAGAAGTTCGGCAGTAGAGATTTATAAACGCCCCAGTACTCACCAGCTTCAGGATGTGTCGCATATTCTCAGCAAGCTGCCAAAGGTGGAGGACACGCCCTGGACTAAGCCAGCACCACATGGTGATGACAAGCCAAAATATATATTTAATGTTTATGGTGGCAATCTTAATTTTCAAAACCATTGATTGACTGTTCTGTCAGTAATGATCATCTCTAGTCCTCATGGTGCTGCATAAGATTCTGCATTAAACTTTGTTTTATTTTCATGCAGTATTTGTTTTCCATAGAGAAACAAATTAAAAGCTTCAACTTTGACACTGTATTTCGTATTTTCCTTTTACATTGTTTGAGTAAACACTTGAAAATGCTATTTCTGTCATAGGTAGTTCTCCACATATCGACCTCCCAAACCATACTTTCTGTCAGATATCGACCTACTACAGACAAAGGAATTGTCCATTAAATATTGTCAATGCCATGTCTGGGGGCCTGACCTGCATGGGGCTTTCGTACAGCCAGACTCGGCACCTTTGAATAAAATTATAACACTCAAAAATCATCTTTTTTTTATTATGCTTCCAGTCATCACGATAGCTATACAAAATAATAGCTATATACAAGCCTGCAAAATGATAATGGTGAAAGTAATCATATGCGTAGTAATATTACAATGCCCTTCATCTCGTCCGTGCCACTCGACACCCCATCAACTTCACATGTGACAGGTACAAGCATATCGAATAAGGTATTATTTTCACCATGTTACCAGGAGGACGCCATTTTTGGAGGGGTGGGTACGGGAGAGACAGATTTTAAACCCGCCTGATATTCTGACTAAAATTCGTATAAAATTGTAGAATGTTGCACACTTCCCGTAAGTTATTAAACTGATGCAGCTTACTAATCCTTTCATTTGCTGTAAGCCTGGGCGTAGACCAATATTAATATATTATGCATCACTGATAATATTACATAGAGAATTAATGTTACGCTGTATACTGGGTCTATAGTATGTGACCCAAATGAACCCACATTTTCATGAAATATCATAAGATCGTCAAATTCAAACGTGAAGGGGCTTCTATATTTATATGACCCCTTATAAATTATATATAGGTTTTATTGATGATTAATATACTAGAAATTGATTCTTCAAGTGTGATGGGCCTCGTGGGCTACATATTACAGCCCCTGATACAGACCTCAAAACATTCAATCACATTGATGCAATATTCATGAGATAAAATGAAATGGAAAATATTATTGGTAAATAATGAGTGGTCAAGGTTGTAAGTTATGAGTCAAAACTTTTGACGCACGTAATATTGTGTAACTATGCCTTTGGTCAGCACTGAGCAGTTGTAAAAGTATCGAATAAGTAACTGGGAACAAGGAAAAGTTCTCGATTCGCAGTTCCCTATTCTAAATTCCCAGTTCCTGGTACCCGGTTCCATATGCTATATACCAGGAAATAGGAACCGGCAACAGGGAACTGGTTCTCTGTTCTCAAGGCAGTCTTCAATCTTTGTTGAGAGTTGCTTGTTTCCAGTTCCCAGTTCTAATAAAAATTTGCTCTCTAAGATGCCAAATGCAATAATTGAGTTGATACATACATCGGAAAATTTAACCAATGACATTGATGCAATATTCATGAGAAAAATTGATGACGTATACTCTTGGTAAATAATCATTGGTCAAAGTTGTAAGTTATGACTCCCAACTTTTGACGTACGTAAGATTTTGTAACTATGCCTTCGGTCAGTAGTTTCGTTAAAGTATCGAATAAGGAACTGGGAACGGGCCCTGACGCCAGTCAACTCAATGTAATTAAGTATAAGCTATTGTTTGTGCAAAGGCGGAAATTTATCGCAACTTTCGGTCAATCTTCAAAAAATCTTGTACAGTGTTTCCCAGAAACCATACAGAGAGCTACATGATATGTCCCTTTCTCAACGGACGGGGCATTTTTCTCTTCTCATCCTACACAGACTAGAATTAAATACTGTCCTACATCAAGACTTAAGGGCACAAGCGTTCTACAGGTTTGTGTATTTATGCATATTTTCTAAAATTTTAAAGAGGTTGTTAAGTACAGACAAACTTTTAACTGTATATTGTTTTGCGCATGCATAATATTAATCCGTGTTATTAGGTTGTCTGTTTCGGATTTGTTTTATGTATGCATCTGATAAAAAAGCTACAATTGTGCCGAATATGAATTAGAAATGTAACGGGATCGAGTTATCAGACACCGGGATGCAGGCAAAAGGTCCCTTTGCAGGTAAATCAAAATATTAAATGCTGTTCGACCTGGATCTGGAATCAGTCATATATCGATTATATTCTTGATTGTTTATTTTAGAAAAGATAATGATTTACTGAAGTAATGTCCCGAAAACACATCAATCATTGTGTTTTAACGAGAAGTATAAATATAAGGGCGTCCTTCGTGACAAAACTAATCATATGCTGTAAGTTACTCTAATTGTTGTAGCGTCGTTACTGATTAGGTAATTTAGGTGTTAAAAATTTCACTTAGTGTTCCACTTAGAGAACACAACGATTGTAATGCGTTGTGTTCTTCGAACGTTCTAGGCGTTATACAACATCGTTTCACAAACAGTCACATTTTGTATCATGTCCACAGCAGGGTCAGGTACCGACCACATGGCGTATATAGCCCGACAATTGCCATACGCACATCGACACAAGAACTCACAGCTCGTTATTCCAGATACCATTTGAGCGTTGGTCATGTCACATAATTTAAAGTATCCATTGAAAGTGTTTTCTGGATTGTACAGCGCGGATAATTCAACGTATGCCTGGAAGTTGACGTCATCATGACTTGAACATTTGAATCCTATCCCATTCCCAATGAACTTGAGAGCTCCAGTCGATCCCATCGCATTTAGTTTCAACCTTGCCACTTTAAATGCAGAAAGGTTTATGCAAGTGTTCATGTCTTGGTCCACAAGTGATGATAGGGCTGGTGCCTTTGACCGCGATGGCCATATTTGAATTACTGGATCTGACAAGCAAGTGAGACATATACGTGAGACACTATGTTACTGGGAAGTAATAATAGTAAATAATGATAATAATAACAGCAACAATAGAAATATAAACAGAGACACACGTAAGCCCGTTTCATTGGCCGCAAAACAGGCGTAAGATCTGTTGTCAAGGATGTAGCTCTTTGTATTCATCCTACGCTACTGATCCTTAGCTGGTTAGAATAGCACAATCAACAGCATTCCTTGGCACGGGGTCAGGCGCAATGCGTAACCTACGCCAAGCCAACCTACATGTGGCCTGATCGTGTTACTACAATAGAGCTTATCATATAATGTTTTATGTGTGTGCCAACACATATACTGTTTTACTTTCTTTCTTCTTTTCTTTCTTTCTTTCTTTCTTTCCTTCCTTCTTTCTTTTTTCATTCTTTTTCTTTTTTGTTTCCCTCTTTCTTTCTCTCTCTCTTCTTTCTTTCTTTTCAGGCAAGTTTGTCTGACATTTCATTTGAAAACTTTTGTAAGAAACTCCTAACTCCTAACTTCGCATGAATATACCTGAATACATTAAGTCTTGAGTTATTGTAAAAAGGCTTGACGGTTTTGAAAATCATGCAAATTAAGGCTATTTGAAGATTTAAAATATGAAGATCTCCAAAGCTATTATGGGTAAAGGTGTCAATGTAAGTTCAATTTATAGGTTTGTAACACTGCATGCCTTTTATTAATTACATGTGACCTCTGAAAGTCAATGTCATTTTGCCATTTGAATTTCCTTCTAGCCATAACTTGGTTAAAATTTCATCCGGTCTTGACCAAGCTGGGCTCAAATTGTAGATATTGTGACACTGCACATTTTTGCAATATACATATGACCTCTAAAGGTCTAAGGTCAATGTCATTTGGACCGTTTAGACATTCACCCAGCCATAACTTGGACTCAAATAGTGGGTATACTGCGCATTTTTGTAATTTACATGTGACCTCCAAAAGTCAAAGGTCAAGGTTACTTGGCCTTTTGAGATTTTTATCTGGCCATACTTGGTCAATTTTCATCTGATTTAGATGATGTTGGGCATAACTTGTAGATATTGTAACGGTGCACATTTTTTGTAAATTAAATGGGCCCTCTAAAAGTCAAAGGTCAAGGTCAAATGGCCTTTAAAATTTTCATATAGCCATTACCTTAATGCAATATGAAGCACCAGAGGTTTTGAAGAATGTATTGCATGACGGCGTTGCAATACATTTGTATACTCCCGAACTGTGTTTCCTCGGGAACATTCGGGAATATTTATCGATCTATGATTAGACAGTTTACCAGGGCATGGCGGGGGGAGTGGGGTATTGGAGCAGGAGATTGGCAAAGATGAGAGGTTAGCTTAGAATATAACACGATTAATCTCTCCCTCTCTCTCTGTCTCTCTCTCTCTCTCTCTCTCTCTCTCTCTCTCTCTCTCTCTCTCTCTCTCTCTCTCTATATATATATATATATATATATATATATATATATATATATATATATATATATATATATATATATATATATATGCCACGAAGAGCTGTTGTATGTGAAACTGAACTGTTTTTCACGTGTGTATGTTAGATTAATAAATCGTAAATCTTTCTTCAGGACAAAGTGCTATTATTGAATGTCTTCGTTTGTGAGGCATGACACTGAAGCGCCACCTACCAATCATTGCATAGCACATGAGCGGGCCCAATGTGTAATACAAATCTTCAGGAGGATTACCGGTGTCACCAGCACGAATTTCTTTGATAGGGAGAAGATTCTTGTCCGTAAGATAGCCTTGGTCTGTTGTCCACTCATACTTAGTCCTCGACCGACACCTGAAGACAAAAAGTCCTTCAGTTTCTAGTATCAGCCTCCCTATAATGAAGGCAATATGACGTGCCCTTTCTTTTGTTTCTTTATCCAGAAGAGGGTTTGGACAGATAAAATAAATGTAGGACAAACGCGTGCTTGAGGGTTATTTGGAAGTTAAGATTAATAGGTATATTGTTTTATTTGAGCGTAAATATTTTTAGTGAATTGAGGAATTGATCAAATATTTTCTGTTGGAAATTACATGTAAATACACATGTTCCCGAAAATCAGAAAGATGCCAGGGCCAGAAGTTAATCATAAATTGTCTATTTGGTGTCGCAGTTGCTGCCATGTGACGTACAACCCAACATTTATTCCATTCCATAACAAGAATCATAATGGGTGGGTGGGTGGCACCATATCAAGAGTTTGGGGCTTAGTATGTTTATTATTTAAGTATGCTGGGTAAAAATGCACAGACATAGAGGAATAAGCGATGTATAATGTCACCTGGTGATCCTTGTACATGTAGAAATAATGCAACTGCATGTCCAGCACTGCAGCGACACAGCCAGCATGACTATTCAGACGACGTGTTAAGATGGTTACATATACAGCATGCGTTTCACTGTTACATATGTCCAGCCACACAGTGAGATAAACTTACTATATCCGTCTGTCATCAACTGCATTGATCGTGTAAAGGTTTTATATTTGAGTATATGCCACTCTGTATGTAAGTTTCTTCTTCCCATTTGTGTGCGCTGTGCGGCTATTTGTAACGCTCCAGCAATTTGTATTTAACTTTTGTAAGTTGAGGAAATATATAAAATCGTTACAGTATGCAATTTGTATTAACATCTTGCAGCAATAAGTAATAAATTCTACCAAAATTTAACAAATGTACAGAGATATCATCCAATGCCAATTCGTTTAAATTTTATTTTAAGAAAGTTTGCTTGAAAACTTGAACACATATTCGTTGAAAAGCCAGACAAAAAGGCGTTTGTGCTGAAATAAATTTTCGAAAGGTTCATTTATGTTACAGCAAGATCTGTGAAATGGGACTTAATTTTCATATTTATTCGTATTAATTACCCATGGACTACTAAGGGGTAATGTTCTCTCAGGTCATGTCTCTCCAAAGTGTAATACCACCAGAATTAAGTTACTGACTGCTACTCAGACTACGAGGGCCTGTGGCAACACCCATTTTTACCAGGCAGCTGACCCTGTGTCTTGACCTCATACTTCAAAAATTCTTTTGGCGGTCAAAACCCGATAATGCGCTGATGCGGGGAGGTTGGGTGGGCTTCTACGTAGCCTGTAGGTAAGTATAACTAATAAATATGGAAATTAAGTTAATTTTTAAAGATATAGTCATAATACATTACCTATAAACTACTAACGGGTAGTGATACCAACCAGAGTCGGATGACGGCCGATCATTCTGGCCTCTGGACCATAAGCGTAGGTAGCTCATAAGAATGGAGTCAGAAAAGAGATCTGTCTGTACTGAAGGTAACCTTGTTCCATCAGCAAGGCCGGTATTCAATGAACCAAGAAAGGATACATCATCCTCACAAAGATGAAAACAACCCCACTAAGTCAATTTAAGAAGTTCAAGGTGAGATTTATGGTATATCCCCCCTACTGATAGGGTATATCGCCCTAAGTTGTGAGTAGCTGTGTTCACCATCACACATGACCATGCTCTGTTCAGCCTGAACACATGTATGGAGTAAGAATATCTGCCAATGCAAGTAAATGCTCCTAAATACAGGATAATCCCCACAAGGAATGTCAGAAAATGTTGAATGGGAGCTCCAGTAGCAGGCCATAATGTTTGCAAAAGACACCTGTATAACAGCATCCTAGGAAGACGCTATGGCCCGTACTTCATGTGCCCTGACTCTAAGCACTTGCTCCAGTTAAACTTTCATAGCAGCCCCAATGGCCTCTGTAATCCTACTGGATGTTGTTGTCAAGGATATACTCCTGTTTTGCATTTCAGCAGCAAGAGCAAATGGTTCCTACCTTTCCTGGGAGCTTTCACCCTGTCCAAATAGAACTTAAGTGAACGAACAGGGCATAGTAGCCTATCAGGATCATGATTGTCCCAATTAGCAGATAAAGCCTTGATGTAGAAACCTTTGAAAAGCTGTGAGTAGCTTATCAACTGTATGATTCTTTGCAATATGGAAAGAATTAGGTTTTAAGGAGATCTTTTGCCTTTTGACCACCTAAGCTTAGAATAATCGGAGGCATGTATCTCACCCCTCTGAACTCTTGAAGCCATAGGGAAAAGGAAGACTCTGTTGTAAATCAGCATGTTCAGAGGAACATGCGCCATGGCATTTTTTTTAAATGGATGGCATAGTAGTCCAGCTAGAGCTATCAAGAGGTCCCATTGAGGGCAGAGTTCTGCCAAACAGGGTGATCAACAAAAGAACTCTGAATCAGCCTAGTAAGAATCTCGCTGGATCCGATCCTGTGACCAATTAGATCAAGAGAAGAGAAATTACGGATCTATAGGCAGCTATAGTCCATACTTCCACACCTCTGTCCATTAGTTCCTGCAAAAAGTCAGCAATTTGACTGATGGTGGCTTCCCATTGGGTCAACTTGTGGAACCTGCTCTTTACTCCAATGTTCGAAACTACATGTAGCCCACTTCAAATCATAGATTTTCCCTAGCAGTGGCCCTAAGTTTGCCTCCTGTGACTCCAGCTGTCTTTTATGAGAGAGGCTGGTATGTTCAAGGCTCTCCATGATAGTTGCAAAGTGTGCCGATGAAAAACCTGAAGATTTGAGGGGAATATGTTTGAAGCCACTTGCCACGGATATGTGTTTTACCATGACAGAGCTGTGGGATGCTATAAGCTGAGCTCCAATTGGTCTACTGTCCCTGTTCTCGTGGGCCACCATGGAGCAGCTAGTATCAATTCTACTTCTTCCTAGCAGACCTTTGTCAGCACTTTGGGTAAGGTGGAGTTGGGGGTATGTCTAAGCCCACATCCCATTCAAACTGATGGACAAGGCATCCACTGCCCACATGCTTTTGTCCTGAAAGGGAGACACAAATGTTGGGCATTTGTTGTTTTCTCCTGTTGCAAACAGATCTGTATGAGGTCTCCCCCATAATTCCCACATTGCCTGCACCACTTTAGGGTGTAGTGACCTCTCTGTGCCTCTGATCTGATGATTTTGTGACAGCCTATTGACCCTCACATTGAGGGCCCCTGCTTTGTGGGAGCATATCAATGTCACTCGGTGTAGCTGGCACCAAGAAAAGCTCTGGCTGGTCAATAATAGGTGTTCCTGTCATTATCTGTTTGTTAGTATAAGCAATTGCCGTGCCATTATCTGACCTTACTAACACTTGTTTGCCCTGTGATAAACTCTGGAAGTGCAAAAGGGCAACACAAATCACTTCCAGCTCCAGCCAGCTGATTGGTTAGGCTCTGAGATGTGGAGGCAGAAAGCCTGATTCTGTTGATGAGAGTGTATGAATCATTCAATGAATATCATTAGATCTTCATTGAAAGGCTCCGGAGTCTGGCTTTTCATGGCATTGTTGCAATGCCTCTGCCATCGATGTGACTGTTTAACATCTTCTGGGTCTGGATCACTGACTTGAGGATGACTGATCCCAAAGCCAAAGAAACAAAGAAAAGTTTGCTTGAGTACCCTGCAGTGCAACCATCTGTAAGGGACTTGAAAGTTCCTATCCAGCTTCTGCGCCTTTTGGGTAAGGCAATGATTGAGGAACAGAATCAAAATAGCTTGGACCCTGTGCAACCTATCTTCCAATGGGAAGCACTGATACTGGACAGTTTGACAACGAGTTCCTAGAAACTCAAAGTCCTGAGTGGGCTCCCGATTGGACTTGGGTAAATTGACTAACAAGCCCGAGTCCACAGAAATCATCAGGATAAGTGCAGAATCCTAACATAGGATGGATGTACGCCTCTGCAATATGCATATTTGGTGACTACTCCCATCACCCTGGTGAAAATAAGAGGTGCCAGAGCCAACCCAAATGGAAGAGCTCAGAATTGATAAGTTACTCTGTTGACCACAAAACAAAGGTATATACTGCACTTTCTACTGTGGCTATGTGGAAGTATGCTTCCTTCAGATCAATTGATGTGGCCCAATCGTCTCGTCTCAACACGGCCACTATAGAAGCAAGAGGCTCCATTTTGAAATTGTCCACTTTAATGAACTTGTTCAAGGCTTTTAGGTCTATGACTGGAAGCAAGCCACTGCCTTCTTGGGAATCAAGAACAGTCCACTGTAAAACCCTGATGAAGCTGGGTTTTAAACTATCTTTATGGCTTGTTTGGACAAACGTTTGTCCACCAACTCTTGAAGCTTGCAGGCTGAGAGTGGATAGCCCTGAGGCTGAAAAGAAATTGAACAATTTGACGGGGGGGGGGTTAGTTCTATAAAAGTAAGAACAAAGCCTCCACTTACCACATTTAAAATATATGATTAACAAAATCCAAGCATCAACAGAAAAATTAATTCAACAAAGACATCACACTTAGAAGGCTGATATTGTGGCAAGGAATCACATGTTGTGTACAGCTGTACTGCTTTTAGCCTGTTTGCTGCTTCCACAATTAACAGTTATGTTCTGCATCAAGTGCAATATTCATTTTTTATTTTGTACAAAGATTTTGTCCGTTCAAAGTATTTTTGTTCCACCTTAGGAAAGTAGTCTTTATTTTGTTCTAGTTATATCCAGTGAAATTGAGGATATTTTTCTTCGTGAAATCAGAAATGCTGGTTGTGATCAGTGAATCCTGTTTTATTCAAAGAGCCGCTGTGGAGAACATCTTTGGTTTCATTATAATATCCCTTTTCCGCAATACTAGGGTATCTACAATAACATCGGCGCAACATATCAGGGTAGTTAGGGACTTATTTCCCCAGAAAACAGAACCTATACTGAGGTCAGGAGCTCCAACTAGGACCGGTATCTGAAAAAAAGTTCGACAGTCAAAACTTTGTGATTGACGATTTGCCGGCATGTTGCCATCCTTGAAAATGTGCATTTTTTTAGACTGACTGTTGACTGTGAATAAATTCATGCCTTCAACTCTGCCAGCAGTCATCTTGTTGAACGGCCTATTTCATCTTTTCTATTTTTATCATAATCATACCTTCTAAATGAAAAGGATTCTGTCTATCTGTAACAGCTTTATAGTGCACTGTCTCAATAATTATTTTATCCCGTTAAAACTCATTTTTGCATGTTTTATCACATTTATATAATTTCTTAACTACAATGATTTATACTATTTTCCTGCGTCGCCATCCTTGAAAATGTGCAATTTTTAGTCTGACTGTTGACTGTGAATAAATTTATGCCTTTAACTCTGCCAGCAGTCGTCTTGTTGAAGGGCCTATTTTATCTTTTCTATTTTTATCATAATCATACCTTCCAAATGAAAAGGATCCTGTCTATCTGTAATAGCTTTATAGTGCACTGTCTCAATAATTATTTTATCCCATTAAAACTCATTTTCGCATGTTTTATTACATTTATATAATTTCTTAACTACAATGATCTATAATATTTTCCTGCAAGCTTTTATCATACAATGCACATGAAAATTACAAATTGCCATCAAAGTCCAAATTTCTGCCTTTCTATGCCATCTTTCATTACAAAAAAAAATTTTGTTAAAAACTGCCCCACAACAAAGTGCAACGGAGACATTTAGTGAGTCTTTAACTCTCATCAGTAGACATCACATGTGTGCCCGGACTTGTGGATCAGTATCTTTTCCAGACAGGAAAGATGCCAAAAGCATTTTTGGGTAACTGCTTCTTACCATGTATCACAGACCCAAAACTATGAATGCATACACATATAAAGTATACAATCCTGGAAAACAAGTGATAAAAAGATACCAAATGATTCATATTTCAACTTTGCAAGATAATATTTAAGTAAGTATGAAATGTATTGGCAAACAGATCAAATGCCAGACTCTTACGTATATTTCGATATTACTCTTTGCAAGTTTAACAAGTCTTTTCAAATTTCATATATTTATTCAAAAAGAATGATCACCAGTGTGGCTCAAAAATGAGTAAGAGATTTTTGTGTGTTTTGTTTGGTTTCCGAACATGCCCTTTAAATACAGAGGGAGCTCACAATATTGGAACCCCAATTTTGGATTTTCACAACCGCAATCAAACAGTACTGACAAAATCTACAACCGGACTTCACGCCATATGAGGACAAATGAGTGTTCACGAAAAACGTTTTGAAACAATAAAAAAGAAAGAAAGAAAAAGATTATGCATGCAAACAGTTATTTCAACATTTGTATAGGTCAGGTTTTTGACACCTCGGCGACAAACCTCAATGTTAATTTAGCACTTCAAATTTATAATCTTTGGATCCTTTCCATTCCAAAATATATATACTTTTGGTATTTTTATATTAATGTATTTTTCACTGTAAAAATTTTCCTTGGTGGTGGTTAACAAACAAATGGGTGTTAAATCTGTCTTTAACAGACAGTGTGGATATGTAGTGACTCCCTCTTTTTCCACTGTGGATAGATCATTGAAAGCACGGATTGGTGGATCAGCACACATTGTTGGGCAGCCATGAAATGCAGCAGGTAGCCAACAATAGTTGCCCCCTCCCTGCTTCCTCCTTTGCATAGTAAAATCCGAACCATCTTGACACGGGTCCCATACTACCTATTCTGGGCACCAGAGGCTGCCAAGGAGGGTCATTTCCACACTAACTTTGCATGGGATAGGAGACGGTTTAAGTTTCTTGCTACTATTCAGTGCCTTGTGTATTGAAATATCAGATGACTGATATTAATGTAGAGCTATGACTTTGGCTTTCCATTAAAAAAATGTCGTCAGATATTTGTCACGAATTTGTTGTATGATATGAAGGTGCACTTGGTTATGAATAATTTCGACACTTGAAAAAATGTTTCTTAACAAAATAAGAAAAAGAAAAAAAAGCTTTTCAAATTCAAAAGTTGCAAATTCTCCAAATATATTGGAAATGTAGCCATTTTGTATCCACATTAAGCTCGACCAGAAAAAAAGCAGTTTTTGTTGATGCAGAACAAATCAAAACAATACTTTTGGGGTTGTACGAAAGTTCCTATGTTGTAAATTCGAAGTAAGTTTTGCAGTCTATACTTGTATAGAAAAATCGATAAGATTCAGTCTCCCATATAGTCAGAATTAAGTCTGCGATACTTTGAATCAATGAAGTATTCCAGGGTATGTGTCATACTGTGTTATGTTCGTATAGATTGTTGGTGGTTGCTGTCAGTTATGTGTTGTTTGCGTCTCAGACCATCCCTTATGTAGATCTTTGCTGTATGCACGGTTTGTCTTGTCCTATTTCCATGTGCCATTCCTTTCATATTTTATCTGCTGTCTAATTGTACGACAGCCAGACGAAACAACACCTCTCTGGTGGTATTTTGATAATAATTCCGAATAGTTCTACTAAGGGCAATCAAGAGGCGAATATACCACAGGAGATAAGTATTGGCTGTGCCCGGTCGTTTGGGAGTTTTATCACGATTTTCCCCCTCTGGCAGGAGAGCAGAACTGATGGATCGAGTTCCGTTTGTTCATTTAAGCTAAGATGCACGGGTATCCTTAAACATTTTGAGATAGCTTTAGACATAAAGCGTGGCACATAATATCATTTGCCCTGGTTAAGCGAGGTTGATATAATGTGTGATATTGGCCAAAATAAAGAACATGCGTGACAGGCGCTTTGTTTGGAATGTATAATTTTAGCCGGGGAATAGAACTGCAAGGACACGTTCACAACAACCACAAATGTACACCCTGTGGCAAGCCAATCCAGAATATAATAAAAAAAATGCAAGGTTAGGCCCACTAAAATAATAGTGGGTCCATCAAATAGCACCTAAAGAAGCAAAGGTATCATTACCGTTCAGAATAGCTTCCGTTTTTACACACGTCGGTGAGGATGCAGGTGCAATTGGGTCCACCTGAGTTGAACTCCTTTGTACTTCCATCAAACATAACAAGATAGGAGCGGCTTATGTAAGTGAAATAGGATTCCCACTTTAAATGCTGTTCACACTTGCTCGACATTGCCTAAAAATGTGACGTACAAAAGCAATTATGTTACAGAGAAAGATATTACAGATCTTGCGCCAGGAACACGATGCGAGCATCATATGAAATGAACTGCATTGGCTGCACTACCTATGTAAGAGCACAGTAACATGCCAAAGTTCACAAGGAAAAATGGCCTACTGAACACAGCCACAGCATGTGCAAGAAGCACACCACACATCAAAAATAACTCCGTTACTGAGTTTACAACAAGCGCATCCTACTGCAAATATATTTACACATATATAGCAATATTTACAATCTAGCGGTTTGTACTGACTTATAACCACACCTGTGGTAATGCAAGCATAATATTTTGATCCAAACGTACTCTTGGTGGGTAGAGCTCCTTTACTGATGTCCCATCATAATTTTCGAAGATAATACCATAAAGGCTTCCAACTTATTGCTATACGGCTTTCAACATATGTTTCTACTGTTTTTATTTCTTAAATATCTTGTATTTCCATGATAAAATCGAAAACTTAGGTTCTATTATATTGATTTAGAGTGGTAAATATATTGCTTATTTATTTCAGCATAATTTCCATAGAAACGCTAGATTTGCCACTGTCAAATAATACAAATGTCAACCTCAATGCTACTAAATGTAATATTTATTCTTTGGATCTCTGAAGTTCCGATGTGGCGTTTATGTCTGCCTGTTTCAATATGCATAGTATGTGCGCTACTACGAAGTCTACTAATATTTTTACATGCTTAAAAATACTTAATAACAGACAGTACTATGTTATGAAATTTCAATTCTTTTTTTAACCTAAAATATGGTCTTTTTGTGAAACCAGGCAGGTGGCGTGCAGCAAATGTGCCAATTTGTGTTCACTAATAATTAGTGACAGCCCTTCACCGGGCTCATGAGAGACTGAATGCAATGAATACCGTCCATTCTTTATATACCCTACGTAAAAGTCGGTCCTTGTAGCCTTAGTTACGTCGGGTTAAGAAGCTCAATAACAATTTGAGTCAATAACTGCCTACTCCGTATGTAGGACAGTGAACCAAGGTGCACAAGTCCAGCCAGGCGTATGGTCACGTGGCCGGAGAATTAAGGCTTGGAACCATGGGCAGTGAAGCTTTGCCTTGAGTAAGATGGAGTTCTTACTGGATGTCGTCCATTGTACATGTGTTATGGACTGTGTAAATCATTATTTATTGTTTATGTGTATAAGGAGGTCACCTGTATAATGATGCTCTCCACATCCAAAAGAAATAGCGTTATTTTTAGTGAAAAAGGCAAGATCCAATAAAAAGCAGAAAAAACATTTTGTTGTATATGTAACAAACTATGTCATGGGAAATAGGTTCAGGAAGTAAAAAGTTAACTTTTGAATATATGTCAATTAATATTTAAATTGTGTTCTTAATTTGCTTCCGTTGCCCTTTTGTCCTTTTCCCATTGATACTGCAACTGTTCGTAGACAAAAATCTGTTGACTGATTTTGATGGGAATTGACCTGACATTTTACCCTAGTTATGCCAAAGTTCGAACATTAAAATATCCTGAAATACTGTCCTGTTGCAAGGACACATATGGGAAAATAATAAAAGCTCCCCAAATAGCGGAAGTATATAATGGTATGTAAGAGATCACTTTGTAACAAGGGTATAAATACAGTTTTACAGTTGTAGTACCTTAAACTCTAAAAAGAGCGCCTCAGCTGTGTTATAGCTTTGCCAGTTTTATCACATAATAATTAAACCATAACATCGAAAGAACCAGAAGCTGACATATCAATTCCAAGATATAAATATACATGGAGTGACAAGTACTACCCAGACGTTATCTGCCATAAAACTTTTCTTTAATTATGATTCAGTTTTATTTGAATACACCGATTTTAGTTTTTTTTCTTCATTGATCCTTAAATTCCAGTTTTTACAATAACAGTTTAAGGTGTTTGAGCCATGTTGTAATCCTTGTTCACTGTCATATATTAACATTAATCCATCAGCATAGAGCAAGCAATTAGTCTTTTATTCTGTCTCTCAAAATCACAGGAGCACACTCAGCACCACATAGCTTTTGTGAATTATTCAGGAATATGTAAAATAAGGTAGGACTAAGTACAGAACTTTGTCTAACACCTATTAATAGTCATAAAGTATTTGACAGACCATAGTTAAATTTTATTTCAACACCTGATTCATAATACATATCTTTAAAAATACTAAATATTTGTCCGTTAATTTTTTTATTTTATTTTTTTTTATCAGATAGAGCTCATACAGTACACAGTATGTTATAATTGTACATATAGATACAATAAGAGACATGGACATGAGAGATATGTTTCACAAAAGTGATCATTATTCCGATTATATAACGTAATATTTTCATTTATCATCATGTTTTTCAACCTTCAGTTTCTTAGTGGCAATATAACTTTCTATTCTTTTTGTACGTTGAACAATATTCTTGAATCCATATATATTTGGAACAGTGTTTCCATATTTGCATGCATTTGTGTATTTTTTTGCCCAAAATAAATATAAGATTGTATATTGGTTTTATGTGTTTTGTAACCATAAGCACTTCTTTTTTTTTATCAAAACTCCCGATAACAGCACCATTTACTTTACAATGACTGAAATCTTGCTGCCAAAATAATTTCACAAATTCATATTCCCAGAATAAGTGTTGGAGAGATTCTATGTCGTGATTAAAGAAGCTACATAAGTTTTTTTCAACAATATTCCAGTCATACAACCTTTTTCTTATATAGATAATTCTGTGCAAAAACTTAAACTCGAAAGAATGGATTTCTGCATATATAGTTGATATATATATATATATATATATATATACATATACACACACACACACACACACACACACACATATATATATATATATATAAAGTGAAAGCTTGTTTCAAGTTCATCCAAGATAAATTTGGCAATCCAGTTCCTTTTTATTCATTTCTCAACTAGTAATTGAAGGTTTCCTACATGAGGTTGAAGCAGTGTTGGGTATAGAAATCTAGGTACCTTTCCTATGTCTATGATACAATCTATATTTTTTCTTTTTTTTTCAGAATTATATACAGCTGAGGTTTTTGTTGTCTTTCCACTCAGCTGGAATTGCACATGACTCCATAATAAGTTGGATATTGAAGTTTTGTGTAAACTCAGCATATGATATTATTGTCCTGTTTCTGTTCAGCAAATCTTTAATATATCAAACACCTTTATCGTACCATTTTCTGTAAAAAAATTGTTTTCTTACCTATCTTCATAAATGAGTTTAACCAAATTGTTTGACCTGTTACTTCAGTTGCACGTTCTGGATTTTTAAAATTATAGTTACTCCAACTTTTCATCATTTCATACCAAAATTTACTTTTCATATTATGAAGTATGTCCTTAACATCATCAGCATGAAATTTGCATACCCGTAAAATTTTGTCTGGGCATGGGGGTTGCTTGAAGACTTAATATTTTCATTTTGCATTCATATCAGATAGAAGTGTTTTAACCCAGGCACACTTAATTGCTAAAAACTGTGAAACTAAATGTGGTATGCCAAACCACCATCTTTGGTTGATGCACTGATGTAACTTCGCTGAATTTTTTATCTGGCCTGTTATTCCACAAGTATTTATATATCAACCTTTCTATCTGTTTTGTAATTGCCAGTGATTGATTTGGTAAGACTGATACTAAGTACAAAAGTTAAGACAATGCTAATGATTGAAAAATTAAAGTCTTGCCAAACAAGCTTAAGTTTCTTTTATCCCACACATTAAAAAATTTTCTATTTTTCCCAACTTTGGAATATAGTTAAGTCTCTCAAGTTTATCTCTTGCTGGTGTGATTTTCACACCTAACAAAGCTACAAACACATTTGCCCAACACAGGTTAAGGTTTTCTGAAATATATATATCAGTGTTTTTAAGAGAATCGATTCTCAAAATATCTGTTTTCGTTCTGTTTACTGTCAACCCTGAAATATCATTAAATTTTTCTAGTATAAAAAATAGACGGTCTAGGTTATCTTTGTTTGCCAGGAGAGTAAACAATGTGTCATCAGCATACTGAGATGCTTTATATTCATGTACATCTATTTTTATCCCTTTGACATTTTCATCCCTTCCAATAAAGTACCCAAAATTTCCACACATAAAATGAACAGATAGGGTGAGATGGGGCATCCTTGTCGCACTCCGTGCGACAAGGAAAAGGGGTTCTGAAGTCCAGCCGTTATTAATTACCGAACTTTTAACGTTTGTATAAAATAATTTTATCCAAGTTTGAAATGAGGGTTCAAAATTAAAATATTTTAAACCTTTTCCCAAGAAATCCCATTCTAAATAATTAAAGGCTTTTTCAAAGTCTATCAAAACTAATGAAGCTGGAATGTTTTCTTCCTCTGTGTACTCCATAATATTCAAAAATTCCATTTATATTTTCACCAATGTATCTGTCTTTTAAAAAACCTGTTCGATCCTCATGTTTAAGACAGTTCATTCAGTACTTACTTTATTCGAAAAGCTATGTATTTTGCAGCCAACTTATTATCTTGATTTAGGTCCCCAATTTTCAGTTCCAATACATTTTTATCCTTTTTTTTGGAGGAGGGTTATAATACAATGCCTTTGCCAAGTTGATGACAGACGTCTTTGATATGATAAATTAAGTGCCAGTAGCAAAAACGTTTTGCAGTCAGCCCAAAATACTCTATAAAATTCAGCTGGAAAACCGGTAGATTCAAGAGATTTAATATTTCTCAAAGTTTTTAATATTACCAGTGCCTCAGGTTCCGTTATTTATCCTTCACAGTTATCCTTCTGTTCATCTGACCGTTCAGGGATGTCTTCATCTTGTGGGAAAAAAATGATCTCTGTTATAGAGTTTCCTGGATTGGAGACATGCAAAGCAGATGTGTACAGATTACTATAAAATTTGTTTTGCTCCCGTAGTATTTTTTCTGGGGAGGGGGGGAGGGTCTGTTGTGATTTCATTATTTATTCTAGGCTTCTTAACTACCCTGTTATTGATTTTTTTTCGAGATTAAAAAAATATTTAGTAGGTTTTTCCCCCTCATCATATCATCTATCTCTACTTCTAAGTATTGTATGTGTGTCTTTTTGCCCAGAACCACTTCTCCTCTTGTTTCTTCTTCCATTATGATCTCTAAATTCAATCTTGTGTCCTTAATTTCTTTCTCAATTACTTCACTTTCATTATCCATAGCTACATCTTCCAATTTTTATAACTGTGTTTCTAAATGTAGTATTGTTCTTAACTTCTCTTTTTTTCCGTTGTGAGGAATATTGCATTGATTTGGCACGAACTTCCATCTTAACCATTTCACATTCAATTATAGCGTCTTCATCCCGGAATATTTCTACTGTTTGTATTATTGTTTGTTTTATCAAGTTGACATATTCTATTTCTTTTAGAATGAACATTTCAGTTTCCAGTAACCTGGACCTCTCTGTTCCTGACTTAACTTCAATTCTAGCATGACTGCAGAGTGATCGGATTTATTTTCAGGAGTAATTTCACTTTTTTCAATACAATCAACTAAACCAAAAGATACCAAAAAAGTCTAATCTACTGTATATATGATAAGGGTTCTTCCTTTGCCAAGTATATCTGCACACATCTGGGTTTGCCTGTCTCCACACATCAACCAGGTCAGTTTCTTCCAAGCAAGACAAGATTACACTTTGGTTTTGTAAATGAGTGGGTGCTTGACCGCCTCTTTCATCTGGATCAACATCTAATGTCACATTGAAGTCTCCCCCAAATGATCCTATTGTCATTTGGCAAAGATTTTACATTTTGTATCTAATCTTCAAAAAATTCAGGTTTGTCTTCATTATAGTCATACACATTTACCAAAGTTAATCTTTCTTGATATATTGTTATATCTAAAATAAGATGCCGACCTTGGTTGTCTGTAATAACTTTATGGATATCATATTTAAAATCATTCTTAAATAGAATACACACTCCCCTGGCATCAGACTGTCCATGACCGAAATAAATATTATAACCCCATTCAGCATACCACTGCTTCTCAATCTCTGGCATACAGTGGGCTTCTTGTAACATAAATATGGATGCTTTCTTCTTCCTGAGCCATCCAAATAACTGTCTTCTCTTTTCAAAATCTCTGATTCCTCTCACATTAAATGATATTTTCCCAAAATTATGTTGCCTTTGCATTTGAAGCACTAACCATCATTTGCCTTTATGATAAAGTGCTCTACCTGAAAAAAAATTATGAAATATACCTTTTTAGAAGATTCCTAACTTCCAGAAGCATTAGTCATTTGTGGGCAGGTGTGGAGTTGGGGCTCTGACCTGAGCCCCCTAAAAAGAGAAGAGAAGTGCAATAAAAGAAAGATTTAGATCAAAGGAGAATTTCAGCCAGCACATGGCTAAGTGGACAGGACAAGAATAGTTTACCCATGTTCCAGTTACCTCAAGAGCAGTGGTTCTGTTACAAGACAAGTAACTAGTTTACCCAAAATTTAATCTCCACCAAATTGTGGCATTTAAGGAGTAGGTATAAAAATGTGATCATACAAAGCACAATCATATACCTGAACTTGAATATTTAGTAACCATCCCATGGGATATTATTTATTTTCATATTTGCCAATTAATTCAATATTTTATTAATTTACAGAACAGTACATTATGCTAAACAGTATGGAATGCTTTTGAATGTCCAGATAGCTAACAAACAAATACTGTTTACCTATAACTTTTGAATATTTATCAATAAATATTTCTTATACAAATCATATGATCGGGTGTTCTCCGATTCGTCGATGTTCCAACTGAAATTCACCAGTAATTTTGAATTAAAGTAGACATTTTATTAAACGGACATTAAGAATGGTACAAAAAGTGTAACTATACAGGTCTTCAACCAAATACCTCTATATATGTGTGGATCGCATGTGAAGCCACCTTTATGTAATAAAACTAGCAGGCCTTGCTTCTATAAGGTTGGGAGAAAACCTGAAGTGAAAATAGCATTAAAGATTCTGAGTAAGGGTTTCACTGATATATTTTCATTCTTTAAACACTTCGTTCAAAATGCAACCATAGCAAAATAACAAATTTTCCCAACAGTATGTTTATTTCTGATTTAGCACATCTTCAAGTCCATTTGTGAAAAAAGATACGTTAGTTTGCTTAATATTCTTAAGCAAGGTTTTCAGTTCACTTTTCTTAAGACAGTTTTCAATAACAGCTTGGGACATTACCAATGAGACATGATAAAACCACTGGCTAGGAAAATGTTTTCACTCAAGCTTAATTTGTTGCTGCAGTTTCTAATTCTGAAATGACTTTCCTTATATATATATATATATATATATATA
This sequence comes from Hermodice carunculata, assembly GCA_964020975.1. NCBI lineage: Eukaryota > Metazoa > Annelida > Polychaeta > Eunicida > Amphinomidae > Hermodice > Hermodice carunculata. The sequence goes on from OZ026621.1 coordinate 61,552,826, forward strand.
TATATATATATATATATATATATATATATATATATATATATATATATATATATATATATTCTGTATGTTAACTAAAGATTGCATATCTATATTTGAATGTATTTTCTACTTACTTGCACAGTATTTAAAATCAGTCTCTGTTTTAGTTATATATTTGATGCATGTGGGTCACCAGACAACTGTTTTGCAATGTGTTTAGTATGGGAATGCAACTTGCTGTAGTCTTTTGTTGATACTTAGGAGGAGAAATGACCTTTAATCTTTTGGGTTTACTAACGTACAAAGTAGCGGGGTCCGCCATATATATTTTGTTGAAATTCTAAATTATTATGCCAGAATTATGTCAGTTTTAATGGGATAAAGTCGAATTTAAAAACTAACAATGTTCTGTTTACATAATGAACCCAATACTTCTGTAAATTTACCGGGTTCATTTAATTCCATTCCTTATGTGTATACGGATATTTGTCTGTGTTCGGTTGTTTTGAAATTCATCTCATTTTTATTGAATAAGAAAATTTTGAGTTTCTACTTGCACCGTTTCAGTGTTTACCATTATTTCTTCGAATTTTCGATTAGAAACTTTGTATCATCTACCGTTTTCTTAAAGGTATGTGTTCCTCATCTTCGACACTCTGCTTCACCGAATTTCTCAGGATGACTGTTAGAAAGGCAAATATTTAATCATGGCCATAATAAAAGGACAACCCTGCACCTCCCCCACCCCCTTCAATACACATGTGAAAAGGTTTGTTCCCTGATGCCATTAAATAATTAATATAAATGTTTGACAATGATTTGAAGAGGAGACTGTTCAAACGTGAAGGTTGCGTAATATCCGGGTTGTGACCGAGTAGATAAAGTCCAGTACCAAACTATTATTTCTTTTGAACAGTATCAGATCCCTGAACTTTTGCCCTTTTTTACAGCATATGACCGACGTCGATCTTCTTCATATGGCAAAGGACATTGACATTTTAAATGACTTTGACCAGAATTATTTTATTCCGAAATTACTCTCTGCAAGCGTATTATCGAGCATTGCTGTATGAGCAATGAACACCTTCCCCAAAGCCAGCCAATCACACACTTTCTCACCTCCACTTGACTGAAGAGGGCATCCTAGGCAGGAAACATTTCAACATAGGAGAATGCATGTTAATTTGTATCACAATATCATGTTTATCGCAGCAACTTACACATACAGCTTGAAATAATTTAAAGGCATGCAAATCATAATCATCGTTCCTGGCAAACTTTGAATTTTTATGGTGGGGAAGTAAAATATGTATAGTAAGTGCAAACACAACAACCGAGTGAGGACAACACACAGCAAGAAAAAACATTAAAAAATCTACAAGAGATGTCAAATGAAAGGCAAACTAATGCAAAGCTAAATATATCAAAACTCAAAGGTTCAGAATTAGTGCAAAAGTAATATAATTCATCTCAAAACAGCCAGAATGATATAGAGAGGTTCCCAAAGTGTTGTCTGAAAGCTAAAAGCAAATGAAGATATAGTTGTATCTCTCAAAGCCAGTGAAGAAGAAATACTGAAGGTGAAGAAGTTATACTCTAGGGATAGAGAATTTATCTGAAGGGTGCCACACAAGATAGATCACTTGAAATCTGCGATCATAAGTCAGGGATCATAAGTGCAAAGATCTATTTACCAAGCGTAAGAAGTTTCAAGGTGACCTTTTCAAAGCACAGGATGAAATCAAAGGACTTTACTATGTACTACATACATGCTCGGAAGAAGGCACAGATGGTTTCATGAACAAGCATACAAAGAAGGTGACCAATGAAGGCCTATCATATGCCAAAGTATGCACAATCGGAAAAGACCACCAAAGACCCGCTGTGCCCCTAGCAGCTGGTCATGAGTCACTGATTAGTCATACTGACAGTAGAAAAGATTCTGCAGATATAAAAGTCCAATTACTGCCAACAAGGAGCTAAGAAACCCTCTGCGTGTAAGTACCTAATACCATTGCAAAAGAAAGGATGGTTAATCCCTGCTCAGAATCGCCAGGTACCACTGAAGCAGCTGGACACTTCTTCATATGTGACTCACTTAGCAAAAATTTGGTTCCATCCAAGTTGATGGAAGGTGAAATGGTGATTACTAAAACCATGTCCAGGTGCACATAAAGACGGGCAAGGGCTCTTTGCCAATACTAAGTAGCAGAGTAAATCAGTATCTATACTTCTGGGCACAAACGACATTTGTAATGGTGCCACCATCGAGGAAACACAGAGCAGCATACAAAGTGGTCACTGGAATTTTACACTCAAAACCAATCACTAGCATTCATCTTAAATACTCTTTAAAATCAACTCAAAGCCAAAACATTTGGACCATGCGAAAATTAATAAGAACATCCAAGCACTAGAAAGTACCAATGGACGTTTTGCATGTGTGACAACAATTTTTCCCAGATTTGACTTGTCAGATTGTGGGCATCTGTCTCAAACGGACTACATACTTTACAACAGCCTTTCTGATAGATGTAGAGGGGAAAAGACACAAAGATCCAGCCATGGTAACACAAACCTGTCAACTGAAAACAGATATCAATGCTGATGTTCCGCACATAGAGGCACATAATGACTAGTCGCTAAAATCAATTGGTCAATCACCCTTCCAGATGAAATATGGGTCATTCCATGAGAATACACAGTATAAACAAGAACTACAGAGATCATATGGGCAATATCAAGAGCATGGGACAGAAAATAAATCAGCTTGTCACAAGGCAGTTTTTGTGAACTTGATAGAACAGTTAACTCTAAAGTGAAGAATCAAGATTCCTTTTTTCGACCCAGGTCATGATGATTGTTCAAAGCCGTTTAACTAACATACCGTATGTACAATGACCGAGAAAATCTCATTAAGGCCATTACAGCTGCTGCCATGAGAGCCACCTAAAATTTGTCAAATTATATACTAAAAAAATAAAATGTATTATGGCTAAATGTTGTCCATAATGCACGTGTTATGGACTGTGTAAATCATCATTTACTGTAAATGTGAATAAGGGAAGTATGTATAATTGTGCTCAGTCCACTGTATAATTCTGCCCTCCACATCCAAGAGAAATAACGTTTTTTCCAATGGAAAAGGTACGATCCATTAAAAGTCCTTTTATTCGACCCATTAAGGCCATCACAGCTGCTGCCATGAGACCCACCAAAAATTTGTCAAATTATATACTAAAAGGAAAAAAAATAAAATGTGATTATGACTGTTGACTTTATAATTAGTGATATAACAATGATGCAACATTTTGCCTTGGAAGACTATGAATTGGCTCAATTGTCCATTGATCCACAAATATATTGTATTATTTTATTTTGGAGGCCGTCTGCAAAAAGAATTCAGGATTGGCGAGCGTTCTAAATGTAAGAGTTATCAATAGTACAAGTATCAGTTTATTTATGTATGTAATACTTTTAAGCCTATAAAGCAAAACAATTTCGCTGATGGTATAGACCTTTATAAGTATGCAACTTCATTAAGACTTCTTATAATCACATGTCTTAGACAGTTTTGCAGTACCAACGAAACTTATTCTTTCATTAAATGTATAAATTCGGTCACTCATATTTTAATTATGGCATTTGTGAAGCTGGTTTTATATGAGAAGTTTTGAAGTTATCTTGCAATTGATCCTTAATATATGTTTCAAGTAATGCTTTGATTCTTGATGAAGCAAATCGTATTACGTAGTGAAAAGTTCTGAACATTAGTTCTCTGTGAGCATTAAACGTACTATAATTTATAATTCTCACACCCTGTTTTGCCAGTACCCTAATCCTAAAAGATTTATGACGCCAAAATGGCATACCAAACTTTAAATTGGGGAGCACTAGCGAGTAAGATATCATTCTTAGAATATCTTGAGGAACAATGTTTTTCAGTTTATTCATGATTCCATTTGGCTTCAATATTTTGGAGAAATTTTGTCAATATAACTGTTTTAGTTTAAAGTTTTGTCAATCTGTATGCCAAAGAAATTAAAATTATTCCAACATTCAATTCTTGTGTTGTTTACTTGCATATCAGGGATTCTTACTTTCCTTCGTCAATTGTTAAAGTTCATGAATTTTGTTTCCGTTTGGGCATAAGCTGTAGCATTTCATCCATTAACGTGTTTTCTGTAATTCGATATTTATGTGTAAAGTTAAAGTTCTAGTAATATCAGACTTAATTGGAGCTTACAGAGATTTGATTAGAATAGTATCATCTGCATACATCAAAAGCTAAAAAAGAATGGGAACTGTGCGTAAATCGTTGATATAAATTATGGACTGTAGCAGACATATAATTGACCCCTGCGCAACTCCTGTAGTCATGTGTAATGAGTTTGATTTTGTCTCACCTACTTCCAGATACTGCTTGTAATCAGTTAAATGATTTAAAGAGATCTACTATTGTGCCATTAACACAATAATAATTCTGTTTATGGATTAACAGCCAATGATTTATTGTGTCAAATACTTTAAACCAGTCCATCAATACACTGATTGGTATCCTTTTTTTATGTGTACTATTAAGCATTCTGTGAATTAATGCATTTATAGCAAGCTCTGCAGAGTGTAACTCTCTGAAACGGTATCGGTTGTAATAAACAGATGATTCTTATTTAACATCCATTAAACTGATTAAACACTATCTTCTCAAACAGTTTGGGGAAACTTTACAGTAAAGAAATTAGATTGTAGTCGTCAAAGAGGTTCTCATCTCTGTTTTCGAAAAAGGGGAAACACTTTAGCTAATTTCATAACATCACAAAAAAACATGGCAATTGCTTGATTGAATATGAGTGTTAGAACATCACTTATTTCATTTTTCATTTATGTTAATAGATTGACAGTAATCTCATCATGACCACAGACTGTTTTTAAATTTAATGTTACAGGTTTAAAGAAAATATCATACTCACGGGTCATGAACAATTATTAATGAGGCTCAATATTATCTAAGGGACTAACTTGTGCCAGAAGTTCACTTGGGACCTTTTTCAACTAAATAGTTACTGTTATCTTTAAAGTTATAGTTTCACCATTTATTTTGAACGAAATTAAAAGTTTGATAATTGCTTGCTGAGCACTTCTTTTATTGTTTGCAAAGCATATTTTATGCTGGCTATCTATCCAGCAAAGCACGAAGTGTAGTACGTTTTCGCATCTCATTTGATATTATTTTAAAGGATATTATACTCTGGAGGAAAAAGTAGAGTAGTCCTGCTTGTTTTACTAGTGGAGGATGTGTGTGCAAATTAGTATACCAACATACCAACCATCTTCCTTTCTCAAAATCAGAAGTCTGTCGCCAGTAATACCCACGGCAAGACATGTTGACTGTTATTGGTGTCTCATCTGATTGTAGCAGGCTATCTAAATCCCATGTGCACCTCAATGCAGTCTAAGACCATTTCTATGTCCCAATTCAACGCCAACCTGTTCTTACTCTGCACTGGACTGTAAACTTGCTTTCAAAGACATGTTATTCAACTCCATATATCACAATATACATATACTGATTTGGGAGACTTGTGTTAAGGTCATATATTGACCGGTATCACACAAGCCACCCACATTTTAATTTCTCTTAATGCAGATAATTTTCATTGAAAGTCTATACCAGCTGATGGAATATATATCATCATTTGAATTTTTTAAAGAACATGTTATATGGGTCTCTAGTGTGTGTTTAAATCACTCCGCTTTAAAAAAATCACCTTACAGAATTATAAATGTAACAATTTGGTAAATGACATTTATTTTCATATTTTTCAAGACAATAATTTTTTACATAGTTTGAAAACCCTTGGATACTGTGTGTACTAACCTTATCTTTAATCATATCTGGTGTGTCATTTAGCTTATGAATCAATTGATGCCTTATACACTGATCCACATAGAGACGAGAAGTTCTAGTTATAAATATCTTGCACCTTCCTCTTGTGTAATAATCATGTATACTTGAGTTTTGAAAAAGTGGAAAGTTTCTAAAATACACTCGCAATATCTCATTTTTTAAGTTGTAATGAAATTTTAGGAGCTTTAGTTTATATATGTCTTCAAGTTTTAGTAACTTCAAGCCTTTAAATATTGGTTCTGAATGGGCATTAAAATCAGCCCTAGTTATGATACGCAATGCTCGTTTTTTGAATATAGAAAAGTCTATCTACTTTGTATCCCCGTGCAAGAAGACAACAATTAAAGTGATCAAGGATCTGTTTTGACTTTGCTTGCATTATTGGGTTGGAATTTATGACAGTGGATTTTTGCTAACTACTTACGGTTCATGCTTCCATATGCACACTATCTGACCTCAGTATGATGTTTTAATGTAGCATGCAGTGATGCACGTGTGATTGAAAATATTCCTTTGTTTAACTTTATTTGGAAGTTCAAATGGCACCAAGTACATCAGCAAGTTTTATTTTTTCAGAAACATTGCTTAGCTGAAATGGTCCCATGAGAGTTGAAATGTATGGTTTCATCATGTAAAGGAGGAAGCAGCGCTGATGGTGCTGAGGCCATGAACAATTTTATTATCCAATTCTTACCAAAAATGCTCACGAGGAATAAGCAATATGAGAATAGGGTTACTTCACGCAGAAAAAAGAAAACAAATATATTTTGTAACGTGAGATTTTAGTCCTAAATTATAAGGTTCCTAATACCCACTGAAACATGGTAAACGAATTAAGATCTATGCAAAGCGATATGACTAACAAAACAAACAATACAGGTTCGACTAGTTGGCTCCAGTACTATCAAAAGTGATCAAATAAAATAGAAGTATCTGCATAGGACCAAGAAATAATAATTAAACTTCATGAACTTTAATAAGAGTTATTTTCTGTGAGCTGGACTTTCAGGCTAGGGATGACGAAATTCTGCAAGCAATGAAAATAGTAAAGAATGAGAGAGACCCAGGCCCTGCTGGAATTAGGAAGGAGGTTGTGAAAGGGATAGCCCAGAGCCTTATCCATATTTGTAAAAAACTATATAATGCAACCTTGTTGTCTGGTAAATACCCAGGAACCTGAAATAAAGGATATATTATCTCAATTCTCAATTAAAAAAAGCCCGTGTCAAGTACCATCAAACTTCAGAGGCATAACGATCAATAATGCTGTTTTGGGAATATCATTAATAAAAAGAATCAAACGAAAAAAAATAATGAAAAAATGCCAAATAGCCAGTAAATAACAAATCGCTAAACAAACAGGGTTAAGGCAAGCTGCCCAAATTGTGGGATCAAAAGACTTTTTGATAAATACGTCAAAAGAAGTAAGCTTCAGCTCTTTGTCAGTATTGTTGATTTTCGAAAGGACTATGACTGCGATTGGCGCACTGTCCTGCTACATAAGTTACAAATCATAAAATTTTACAATAAAATTCAACAAAATGTACAGAAATATAGACGTTTGTATTAAAATGGGGGGGAAAAGAACGTAATACTTCTCGCCAGCACTGGAATGAAATAGGGTGATGTCATGAGCCCTGCCCTTTTCACCTTTTACATAAATGACATTCCCGACACAGTGGGGATAGACTATGACAGACATTTGTAAGTAGATCCGCCAGTCAACTACTAATTATATGTTGATGATGTAGTCCAACTTTCTACATTATCAAATGGTCGGCAACAGCAGTTTGAATGATTATATGAATGCTGGAAGCAGTAGCATCCCCATATCACTATTGAAAAAAAAACAAAGGTGATTGAATTCAACAGCTCAAGCAAACTAAGGTCTCAAATTGTCCAAATTAACAACCTGACTGCTGAAAACTTTACAGAATGCTCTTATCTTGGCGTCATTATTGCAGCTAGTGGCAGCTTTACCCCTGCTATAGACAGCCTGTGCAGGAAAGTACAAAACGTGTTGTTTCTCTCACCTGAAAGGATTATCTCAATAGCACCACACTAAACCCTTGGTTATTTGAACATCTTATCAAGTCTATCCTACTGTGCAGATCAGAAGTACTGCGCCTACTGATAGCACTTGGAAAATAATGGCAATGTGTATTATGTTCTTTACTTCGTTCCTCACTTTCATTTTCTTTGTCTCAAGTGTCAATCTTTATTGATTATAATCTAGAGGAAACTCCTCGCTGTTTCACCTTTCAGTTTTATCTTATATTGTACATGTAGTTTAAATTATTTCTTACCTGGTTCGATGTTTGTACAAAATTTGACCTTTGTCTTTTGGCCCACAGAGGACACAACTTGTTTTTTAAACTTGAGCTTGTAAATATTTGTTCAGCTGACTTTCCACCTGCCTTCCCCACCAGAGCTCGTCCAAACATTCGTTCATGTCGATTTCACCACATTAGACTTGCACCAATATAGGTGCCTATACAAAATGTATACCACCAAGCAAGCTTGCTGCGCAAAGTGGTTTCTGCAGCGACGGAGGTAAAAAAGTAATGTTGTACAGTTGGGGATGGGTGGGGCTCGGGTTGAAAATGTGTGACTGGAATCGCCTTACTGTCAATACAGCCTCATAGATAAGAGTTGCAAGTCCCGTTTCTGCGATACAGTGCTCCCTTTTTTGTCGTCATAATATATCGCAGAATGTATATGCTCATCTAATCTGTGAATCTGTATTTAGATACTGAACCTCTCTCTGTCTGCCTGTCTGTCTGTCTGCTTCTCTCTCTCTCTCTCTCTCTCTCTCTCTCTCTCTCTCTGTCTCTCTCTCTCTGCACTTCTTTGCATTTATTGCATACACAATCTATCTGAGAAGTACGGTGATGACCACTGACTATAGACATCATTGCTGTCTCTATGTTCTCTGTTTCCGCCAAAAATATGAATATGTGGCACACAGAGTCGCAAGGAACTCATCGTAATTTCATACCACAACATGTAGGATCCAGATATTATTTGTATTGACCACGCAATTCCTAGCATCTTGATATATGCCAATTCCTAACTAGTATTTTCCAGTCTCATTCAAAACTGTAGCAATTGAAGAAAAATACATTGAGACGAGTTACCTGTACCATGCAATATTAGTATACGGAGGCCATATGTGTTTACCTAATTAATGTTCATTAATTTAGCAAAATTGTTTCCACCAACCTTAGTTGCACTTATGGCTGATACTGACAAACCATAAACTGGTATCTTCCTGTATGAATCTCTTTCCTCGTAATTTATCACCCGTATCCTTCGTGTGGTGTCGTGATTAATGACAGTCACAACCTCTAAAGGCTTTTTTGAAGAAATGTGGCACACAACCATCCTTCCACCTAATGAAGTATAGAGGTCACATGAATAGAAATTTGATACACATAAGGTTTGAACATGTATTCTTTTTTCAGCAAAAATTCGTCTGACTATTTTTAATAATTATTTTGAATCTAATGCCCTTGAGATCTTTTTGTTGACACAGACAATTCCACTGTATCAGGTTTGTTATCGCAGCGCTATCTACTTAACAAATTGTGATACAGACCCACCCAAAGTACATTCTATAGATACAAGTTCCTTCGATCTACCAGATTCCCTATCCTTCTACTCGTGAAACGTTGAAATTTTAATGAGTACATACAAGTCAACGTATCTATTATATAACAACTGCAACTATAATATACATGTACTGATTAAAAATATCTTAATTTTCTTAACATATCTAATTTTCAATGGATATTAACTTACCCAGGCCGTCGGCATTTATTTCAGCATTTCCTGTTTCAATATTTCCTGCCCGGACCCAGTCTGCGCAACTCTTTACATCTGAAAGCAAAAGCTAAGTGCCACGTTCTGGGAAAGATAACAAAGAGGACCGCTGCCATATGTAACGGATTCCTTATGTGTGTTCATGCACCATTACTAGGTGCGAATTAGATCCTAACATTATTTGCTATGACGACCAGTTGAATTTGAGTAGGCGTGGTAAATCAGTATATCTGTTAACAACGCTACTTTCAATCGGATCAATTTTGGTAGCCAAGCTTTGACTTGGGTCCAATTGCTTTTCATAATGTTTTATTTTACAATGTAAACATATTACATACAACCTCATTCTGCACCATTTTCAATGAGAGGGGAATTTTTTGTTTAAAAATTTCAGTTCGCAAGCATTAAAATTAAATAATTTAAATTAGTGAAGAAACTTTTTGTTGTGAAACGAAAACCATTAATTAAAAAACGTAAAATGAGAATCTGCTTTTCAATTTAGCTTAAAGGTCAAAATCTGTTCCGTGAATCTTAAAATTATACTTTCATCATCCCCTCCTTTTACCCCCCCCCCCCAAACCCCATAGCCTCTTTAAAAATGACGCATCGAACTTGTACTACAGAATGTTCTAAACTTTACGGAAGGAGGGGCAAATTTTGAACAAAATAACAGATGAGTATAAAGGAATTTTTCATTAATAATAATAATAATAATAATAATAATAATAATAATAATAATAATAATAATAATAATAATAATAATAATTATTATTATTATTGTTATTATTATTATTATTATTATTATTATTATTATTATTATTATTATTATTATTATTATTATTGCATTGAACCGCCAAGAATGGGGAAATTGGTGGCCTACACCGAAATGTGTGGCCATATTTACAAAAATTTACGGCCAACATAATTGCCTCCATGCATCTTAAAAATTCTTTCATAGAAAACCTTGGGGAAAACTAGATAAAAAAAGAGAAAAAAGAAGAAAAAAAAGTCAAATGTTAAAAAGTATTCCAGAGGGAGACCATAAAGTATTACCGACACTGAATTCATTGCCTGCAGAGAGCATGTGCTCTCTGCTCCAGCGACCAGCCCCCCTGTCCACATGATCTGGGCAGTGGGGCAAACATTAGAAAGCCCGGGTCAACAGAACAGCAAGTACATGCTCATCTGACCAGGGCTTCAAAAAAGTTTCATGGGCAGTACAGTGGGGCGAATCCACAACTAGGTCTGGATCATAATTACGATTGGGGTACCCGCCCAGCCAGTGCTTCCCTCTATCGAGGGCAGCCTGAACCGACAAAGTCCCCATTTGCACCACTTTATCAATCAGGGTCCCTTTTACATGATACCACTAAGACTATATAAGGAAAGAATATGACTAAATAATGGCCAAAGGGGTGAGGAAACACAGAATTATCTTTTATAAATAGATAGAATATCCCTGTCAATTATGCATTTCACAGTATGTGTATTTGAAGAACTTGATAGTTGACTATGATATGACGTTTTTCAATACCGAGAAACTGTATTACATTTGTGCCTAGACACGATTCCAATTTTCGATTGGATTCTTCAGAAATATCAAGTGCCCAAAGCAATATGTTAATACTGGAACACAGTTTGTTTTCTGTAAGTAAGATTTGACATCGTACATGCCATTATAAACTTGGTGTTTTCAAAGAGCAAATGTTCATATTTAAAACTGGAGTATCTCAAAAGTGACCAAGAACAATACATTCCCGAAAAAGTCAGAATCTGCAAGTAATAAAGTTTCAGAAAAAATGCGCATTGTATTTTTCATATCAATAATAAGATTTGCAGATTTTCTATGCATTTGATACTACTCCCCACCCAAATGTCGGTTCAGAGGTATAACGCTATCAGCAATTATGCTTATAATCGGCCTTTGCATAAACTCATGAGTCTGTCCTGCCATTGTTTACATGGCATCATGTAACTTTAATATGCTATATATCCCAACACTGCCTCATACAAGCATAAATAAAAGCTACGTAGAAACGGAAAGTGGGCTGGGTTCTAAAATCTACTGCATTTGGTTATAAAAATGTTTGAATTTTACACCAACACAATACAGAATCAAATAACAGGCCACTAACCATAGAATGGCCCTTCCTAGCTTGTCAAAATTTGAAGACAAAATCCTGTAACTAGAGTCCTACAAATTTGTGTGGTTATTAGGAAAATGCAGGGTATGTCAATGGGAGCCCTGCCGATTTTTGCGGCTTGCATAACATCTGACTAACGGCCATGTATCTGCCTTCTATCACCGATTACAGGTTGCCCATGCATATTGTTCGTTAACAGAAATGAAAGGGTCAAACATCCCCGAAAACAGGCTTTTCACCCAGTGACAACAAAAAAGTTACAAAAACTAAACTGAAAAAAGGTCTAATACAAAAACAAAAAGAGGAACATTCCCAGTGAATTTAAAATGTTTCATTATGCTTTCCAGGTGTTAAGCCCTATGCCGCAATGGACTTTGCCATGTGAGGACGTCAGTGCTGCCTTCTGAAAGGAAATGTGTTTCTCCAGTAGGCCTAATTAATGACGAATGTTTACTCGTGAAATACCTTCTTCAATCGTGAATGTCTGCAATAAATCTACAATAACATTAACACATTCTGAAATATGACAAAACAATATCTCACCAGCTGCAGCTCCGCCCCATAATGTTCTCAACAGTAGTGCTGTAAATAAAAGAACAGTTTCCATTATCAAAAGTGTAGAGCTAAGGAAATCCACAAGATTCGATCCTGTAGGTATGTCTCTTTAAGTATCTGTGAACTACAAACTGAAGTTAGTTAATACTCGCTCGCATTCACTCCCTTCTTTGAACAGTTGAGTTGCTCCATAAATTATTTTGATGACTAGAAGCAGGGTTGGTTCTTCGTGCTTGTGTTTGGTTCATTTCACATGACTCATAAATTTATCAAGATGCATGTCACAACCCACCGAAAGAATACGTTTGTCGTTTGAATAAAATGTCAGTGCCTAGAGTAGAGGTATTTACCTCCACTGCACCCCCAACTAAACAGGCCAAAAAAGGAGGCAGACATTTGAATGTCATTGGTATCAATGATTGTGACTGATGACAGCATTAACGAAAGCCATTTTGAATGAATTTTACGGATGTGATTTATCAACACATATCAAGTCAACTACTTCCATAGGCATGTGCAGCTCACTCAACCGAAAAAGTTGATTCAGGTTTAGCGCAAGGAGCAAAAGAGTTAGACCTGAAGCTGTGAGAAGGATGCTTTTTTTCCCCTATCAATTGTGGCCCATTATTGTGTTTTAGCTGCGATTTGCAACAAAATAAACACTTAGTTGTCAAAGATCATATAGAAAAATAGAAAAATTTGATAAGTGCATTTTATACTTCCTTGTATAAGTAGTTGAAATACATATTAAAGATCACATGAATATTTCATCCCGTAATTCTTGTTGCCATGTTGCCCCACAAATTGAAAGAACACTGTTGTATTGTAAAGTGCCTACTACTTTACATAGGGATTTTATGCTTATTCAGCATCTAACTGTGGGATAAACATCCAATGAGAAGATTCATTAGGCTACGACAGCACTAGGTATCTGTCTCCCAGCAGAACAATGAGCAAGGCAGCTTCTATGTTGCTATGGTTTATTCTAACCAGTTACATCTCCAGTACATCATCTCAAAATAATTTAAGGAGCTTCTAATACATGTTCCTTTTATACATGACACATTAAATCACTTACCAGAATAAAGGCAAAATTTCCAGTACCAGAACAAGCTATTTACGTCAAAAAAACAGATTTGGCAATAATAAGTCTTGTTTGTACCAGATGAATCATGCTTTTGGCAATGAATGGGCAAAAACACATTTTTTACATCACAATGACTAGACAGTTGTTTGTGCCAAGTTTTTGTTCTTGCTATTGTCATTCAAATGTTTATTATTTACTATTTTTAATTGTTTATGAAACTCACCCATTTATTTTGGAAAAAATAAAGAAAACTTAGTCAATATAATGATCAGATTTCAGAATGATGTTATTTCTTCTAAGACAATTATTGTGTGCCACCGCTTCCACCATTGGGCAATGAGGATTTTATTTTTAATGTAAGGGAGAAATAGCGGTGTCCAATTCTATGTAATTTGAGGTTTGTTTTAAACTTGGAACACCATATTCTTCTAAAATTGGAGATGGCAAACCTAAAGCTCTTGCCACACTTCTCTTATAATGACCTTCTTTATAATAAACATGATTTGAACTTAATTCTAGCATCATTGAGGTATTGTTGTAGGCAGATACAGTTTTGTATCCCTTGGATTTCATGCAGAATATTTTACCATAATTGAGCAAAGTATCCAGAGTCAAAAGATGAAAAGTTTCCATTTTCCACTTTCAGTGAGGCCATTATATTTGAATTGAAATGTGTAAACGTGTCTGAATGGCATTAAGTTTTGTTCCAAAAAATAATTCTATGAAGTTTTGATGGGAAAGAAAAACCTACAATAATTTTCATCCCACAATGGCACTTCTTGTTGGCTTGCCACCATGATTCTGATTTTCAGGCAAGGAATGCAGTGTAATCATAATATTCTGATATGACATCTTCTGTGACACTCAAAACCATCTATATCTAAAATAACTTATCTCTTTGTCCTTGTCATAGCCATAATTAATATTCGTAATCTGTAAACTGTTTTCAATAGTCAAAAACTTAAGTATCTTGTATCATTTGTGAACTCTCTGTGTTTAGTCAATTTAAATATGCAGCGTGATTCCAGTATAATGCATTCAATAACATACCTGTTATAATAATCATATACAAGACAAGTTCATAGATATGCACAATATCATGCTCCATGTTAATACAATTACTATATGACAATACTATCTATACTGTGATCAAATTACAATATACCTTGACCCATAAGCTTATTTAATAGCTGAGATAAGACTGATCTTTGTCAGTGTTTGGAACTGTTCTGACCATAACCATTAGTAGTCCCCCCCCCCCCCTCTATATATTGTGTTTCACCCCAGGTTATTAATATATACTCTCCTAAGGCAATTTCATCTGCTTTAGGTAAGTTGGTGCTATGGCTTATGTCATCTTGACATGTGTGCCTATTCTTTGTTTCCTTACAAAATTGCACGTACCCATGACCATGCACCAGGTTTAAAAGGCCCTGTTCTGCAGACCATTGGCTTCCAACCTTTACATGTCATAGGGTGAAATATCTCTCCTGTTTGTGGATTCAGCCCAACATCCTGATGCTCTACAAAAAAACTGGATGGCTAATCATGACCTGTTTTAAGATCGTGGCCAGGTGAGTATGTTATATTGCCAGTAGTCCATCTCTCTCACCAGAGGCAGTTTGACTTGATATATCAGCAAACCACAGAATGTAACCAAATAGGTCTTACAGCAAAATTTTCTAATACCATGATATTAGCTCCACTGGTAGACTTCTTGGGGTGGAGGCCTTATTCAAGATGTCCCTAAGCTGGTCAGGAGACAATAATTCCTCAGTAGGTCTTCCAAGTTCCAAGGAAGCTTTCTGTATGTTAAATTTGTCCATAGCACTGAGATGATTGTTGACAAGCTCTTCCAAGGCAGTGACAGCTCTTTCTAATGTTTCACTATGTACAAAATTCTAAGATAAAGCCTTAACATGCGTGTAGCGTTCTTTATGCTGTTATGTTGGACATTAACTTCATTAAGATGAAGTGTTATGTCCTTAATCTGTCTACTTTGATCAAAAATTTTATCATTAGTAAGGTTTAAAACTGTTACCAGTTCATCTACTCTGTGAACTATGACTTTTTGTTCTCTTCTGATCATTTCCTTTCATTTTGTCCCATCCTTGATCAGTTGCTAATCCAAACAGGCCAAGTGTCATATTTCCCATGAAGTTGGCCAGACCTCGTGTCACTGGGTTTTACTTTCTTGGTTCAGCCCAATCATTGACAGTAATAATGAGTTTCATTTTGGCTTGTAGTTTTTGGACCACATTTTCCATTCTCTGTGTGGTATATTGTTGTTGTATCTTGGATTTTGTATTTCTGCCATGATGTGTCAACTGTCTAGTAAACTGTGCAGTTGGTTGAAGTATAGTGCTTTTTCTTGGGTTTCTAAATGGTCTGGGTCAGACTTCATCGCATACTATATTTGGATCATCTGGTTTCAACTTGTTCCTGTTTACTGTCTTGGTTTGTCCTGTTTGTTGATGACATGTCCAGCATAGTGGTCCACCTATGCACACAACTTCATGTTGTGGATACCATTTGGATGTCAAGATCTTCCTTTCTTGTGTGTTGACCGTCACTGTATCTCCTACTTGGATATCTCCTGCATTTGCGTTCTAATTTTTTTAGAACTTCTAGAACTTTCAAGATTTTGTTTTGCTTTGCTTAATGCTTCAGATACAATGAAATAAGTCAGCTAGTTTAACTTGTAAGATAGGAGGTTCATTTGCTGCTCTCATAACTTTTGTTAAAGGTAGTCTATCACACCTTCTGCTTAACAAATGAAATGGTGTGTAGCCCGTAACATTACTGAAACTATGTCAGTAAGCCATTAATGCATTTGAAACTTGATCTTCCCACTTTCTTGCATCATTGTTGACTACCCTAGCTATGATTTCTTTCAAAGTTCTGTTTTCACAATTTCACTTCAGATTTACTAGAACTACACTTGGTTGGCATCAATTTCAGTCCAGCACTTCTGAATCTTTCAAATACCTCTTTCAAATGTCTTGGTCTTGCATGGAAATTTATGTCATTGATGTAAATAATTTGGTCATTAATATACACAAGTACATTAATTCCTATCATTCCAGAAAATACTTTGTCCGTGATTCTTTGATATTGAGATGGGGCATTTGTCAAACCAAAAGGGAGATGTTGAAATTCAAATAAACCTTTGTGACCTATAAACGCAGTCTTTGAAATATCTTTTTCTAATACAGGAATTTGCTGGTAGCCGCTCTTAAGATCCGGGGTTGTATAAACACCAGTGTTGCCTACCTGATCAATTATGTCCTGAGTCAAAGGCAAGGGATAACTACCCTTCCTTGTTAATCATTCAATTGCCTATAGTCCACACAAAATCTTCTTGATCCATAAGGTTTGGACACCAATGTCACCAGCAAAGCCCATGGACTGAAACTGGGTCAAATGACTCCATCTTCTAACATTTTGTCCACTTCCTCCTCAATGACCTTTCGTTTGGCTAGTAGAGTCCTGTGGGCTCTCTGCTTGATTGGTGGATGCCCTTGAGTCTTAATGGTGATTGGCTCCATGTCACAGGATCCATGTGGTTCATCCTTTTCATTGAAGATGTCAGCATAGTCTCGTAGTACTGTGTCAATGGCCTTGTATCTCATTTTTTGTGGTTTCCCTATCACTGTTCTAATTTATGTGGCTGCAATAAACTCTTGTTTGTTCAGATGCAGTGGCCATCTTTTATCACACCATGTGAGAATTCTCTGTGGGTAGTTGATGATAATAATACCATTCTTCAAAGCATCATGTCCAAGTATCATTTCACTGGGGATTCCATTTACAATTACAACATCTATTAGAGCTATGTTATGCACCTTAATTGTGTTCTTCCCAGCACATCTAGTTTTTGTCGAGCAATCCTCTACACAAAAGGTGAAGGCTTCAATAGCTTTGATCTGCCAGTACTTTTATTCAGTTTGCTAAACTTGTCTTTATGCAGAAGAGTTACACAGGATCCTGTATTAACAAGCACAATACAATGCACTCCATTAAATGTAAATGTCATCAGCAAATGTTGATCAGTGTTGCTCACTGCAGAAATAGTTTAACTGGTCTGGTCTGATTTGCTGATCCTTGGTTGCTTTGATGTCAGCTTTTTTCTTGTAGCAGTCAGGTGCTCTGTGTCCTAGTTTTGCAGAGTAAAAACATCGTAGTTGGTTGGCATGCATTGGAGTGTTCAGTGATTCTCTTGGCTGTACAAAACATGGCATGGCTTTCTGGTTTGTTTCTCGCTTTTCAAGTCTGTTTGACAATTTTTTCCTTGCATTTTACAGCAAGCTTCTAGGACTTTAATAACTTGATCCAAGTCTTGAGTTTTGACTTGATTCACCAGCATTCGTTTTTCATCTCTCCTTTGTCTCTCCATTCCACAGACATCTCTATTACTGCTTCTTGTGCCTCTGCATATTGCATAACAGCATCTAATCTGGCTGTCGATTTTCCACAATCAACTTTTTAGCCAGTTCTAAACTGCAGAGACCTCTAGTGTATGCTGTAATGATTGATCTTTCTACATCTGCACTTTTTTATCTGGGTAGGCTTTGATTGCTGCTTCATGGAATCTCCTATGAAAGGTTCCCAGATTCTACTTTGAGGATTGCATAATCTTTTCTAGTTCACTTTTCAATCTCTCAGTTTGATTGGCTGAGAGGAAAGCAGTCTTTATGTGGTCTCTTTATGTGGGCCATGGTGTCTGTAACTTATTTGGCTGGGTACTAAGAAATTCAACTTCTTTCTTTAATGGTTTGGCAACTGTCCGTGCTGCCATTTGCATGGTGGCTCCTTGTAGATTTGGTGAAATTGGAATTGTCATTTCAATTTCATCAATCGACTCTCTGACCTCTGCTGGCCCATTGCCATCACATACGCAGACCTATTTTATCAGCTTTTTTAATCTGTCTCTATTTTGCTGGTCAGCATGTCGAACTCCCATTTCATCACTTAAATTTATGAACATCTGCTCAATGCCATCTGTAAAGGCCTGGAACTGATTTGCATCCATTTTCATGTTCTGTCAATCCATTGAGTTGAGTGCTTAGTCTGTTGATCAGTTCTTAAGCAGATCTCGGTTCACTTCTGACCTTGTTTCTTCAACTCCATTCTTTTTCTTGTACTTTGGAACACTGTAGTCTTTTTGGCATGCTTCCCATTTCTTGAGTTGGTCCTCAGCACTTGACCTTGTTATGCCAAACTTTGCCACTCTGCTCTTCTGTTGTTTGAGAGTAAGTAATGACTTACTTACTTTATTTTCCAGCCAGTTGCGTTTTGGTGTGTCACTTGATTCACTTTCTTCATCAATGGAGATATATATATGTATACATACATATATATATATATACATATATATATATATATATATATATATATACATATATATATATATATATATACATATATATATATATATACATATACATATATATATATACATATATATATATATATATATATATATATATATACATATATATATATAAATATATATATATATACATATATATATATATATATATATATATATATATATATATATATTCTGGCAATTCTCTGCTGGCTTTCACTGTCAGAATCACTGTCATCTATAAAGTGCATTCAGGGTCCGTTTGAGCAAATCTTGAGTCTTGATATTTTTTCGAATCCTGGTTAAAACCTAGCAAGCTTGCCAATCATGTAAAGTGCCCACTACTTTACATAGGGGTTAAGGCTTATTCAGCATCTGACTGTGGGATTAACAGCTAATTGGATGATTTATCAGGCTAGGAAAAGCGTTAGGTATGTGCCTCCCAGGATAACAATGAGTTAGGCAGCTTTTATGTTGCTATGGTTTATTCCATCCAGTTACATTATATATGATGTATTCAGCAAAAGAGTTGGTTAAACAAACAACATGACAATTAGAGTCATCCATGTTTTGATTATTGATGCACCATTTGATATGTTCCTTATGTATTTGCAAATAAGATGCTGCAAAAGCAAAATTACACTCAAGAAAATTCATGGTAATTTCCAAGAAAATGTCTGTAGTATATAGTATAATATCATTTTTATTAGAAGATTTCAGGGGCCTGGTGCTTGGCACATGTTAAATGGTGTATTAGTCTCTGTGAGCAGTTTGACCAATTAGGTCAAGTTTTTGTTTAAGCTGTCTGGATGAAATGAGATCACCCAAACACACCCAATTATAAATAGTATTGTCATCTGCTTTAACTTTTTTGCCAACATTTTTCATTTCTAGAAAAATATCTCTCCTGAGATTTACGACCATCCTTGATGGCATGCCAAGGTTGATAGCTCTTGTGGCACAAGTGAGCTGCAATTGAACAACTTGCACCAAGGAAAGCTATTGACTCTGTCATGCTCTGACCAGGAATTGGTTAAAACAAATTCCAGTTATTCAGACTGGAGTATCAAGTATAAGGTATGTTGATTGCATATTATATCAACAAGGAAGAAATCGGGTACCAAAACTCCCCAAAGAAATTACCAATAATGTTCCAAGTCTGCAAATCTTGATGTCGAGACCCAAAAACCTATATATTTATTTATATTATGTTTTTAATGAAAAATGTGTTTCAATAGTTTAATGTAAATTGAGCAAGATCTGGCTATCGGGAGCATATAATGGGCAAAAGAAGCAGTAGTAGGGTACAAAAAGCAAAGTAAGTTCCCACTTAAAATCCGAGTCCCTTAAATCTGCTGATTACCTTAGGGTGGGTTTGGGAGGGAAGTTTATCTAAAGTGTTCATTGAAAGTAAGTGACGTGATAATAAGATTGGTGAAAAGTAAATTTTGTAATGGTAGTATAAGGGCTAGGATTGTTTTCCAACGGAGCGCATATGTCCTAATCTGAGACTGGAAAGCAAAACTGGACAGGTGGAAGGGTTGGGAAGTGTAAAGCCTGAAATGAGGGTTAGGAAGAGACAATTAATTATTGCTTACCTCGTGCCCGAAATATAAAGAGGTTAAGGTTCAGTTTTTAATGCTGGAAGCAGAGGCATGACATGTGTGGCAAGTTAGAACAGGTTTGTAAGATGACTGAGAGTAAGAGGTTAGAATGAATGTTTGAATTAAATGGAGAACACGATGGGCCAGTTAGGGAGTGGACTTCATGAATGGCTTACTGGAGAAGTGCTCTAAGATAAGTAGTAACCTAGGCTTGAGGCAGACAGATGACAGAGTAGATTAAGAAAGCAGTCTTTACAAGGTCTCGTATGACTCTGCCTTATAGTATTCTTACAGGTGCCTTAGATCAATTAAAATGATATGGTTTCATGGTGCCCTCTATACATGGATCTATATAAAAAATCCTATGTGCTTGACCACCCATCTTTTTCAGTCACCTTTCCTAAAGACCGGAAATGTTCTTCAAATCTCTTTCAAGCCATGCAAAGGCCATCAAGAACCTGTAACTTTAAAGAACATGGAAGCAGTCCTAAACGAGGTGTGCCAAAGCAATGGAGAGGCTATCATGATATTAAAAGTGGCAAGACCAGTTCACATATTTTGGTTTGAAAGATATTTTATTTCTGTCAATATAAAAGAAGAGGCAATCAACCATTTCACACTTGGGAAAGGGCATGGCCTCATATTAATCCCTCTTGTCAAAGAAAGGACAAGAAGTATGCAGAACACCAACAGACACACAACGGCTGCAAGGTCAGGCAGGCTCATCCCTTGCTTGACTGACCAGGCAGCAAAACAAGATTGATATATAGCTGGCATGTACAAAAGCATTTTGTATGCGGGAGAAAGATGCATAATGACCAGTAACCTGATCCCTGTCTGTGATTCTTTCTTCATGGGCACATGGCACCCCAGCCATACAATAGACTGTTTATAATAACAATGATGATGATGATGATGATGATGATGATGATGATGATGATGATGATGATGATGATGACGACGATGATGATGATGATGATAGTAATAATAATTGAAGGTAGGATATAACTTTTCATTATACCACTACCATAAAACTATATGTGCACATTCATATTAATTGTGGAGCTACTCTGTACTCTATCCTATAAAACTGAACAATCAAGTATTATATATATATGATACATGAAAGTAACAGTCATATTTCTCAATATCTGTTGTGCTTGAAAATGTCATTATGTTTAAAATAAGTATTATTTCCATTAACATTAGAGCCAGCTCTTGTGTATCCATCGGTATATGCCCACATCATGATAGATGCTAATGACCTTTTGTCTGATGACCGAAAAATCAATTAAGGCAGATTTGGTGTTTTTTACGAGGTTAACAATATCATGGGAATAGAGTATATTACACATAATCAAAAACAGTTTGGTAAAATGGTGTCTTTGTCATTTACCGTCTCTGTTCAGGAAGTAATGGTTTTCTCTATGCCCAAAATTACATTATTTGAATTAAGAAACACATTTTGTATATTTTCAGTTTCTTCATAGTTCCCTTACCACCATGAACTTTGATTTTTTTTTTCCACGTTAAGGGTATATATCAGGTTACGCGTGAGTCTTACAAATGACTTAATAAAAGTCTGAAAATACGCTAAAAGTACCATAAACTATATATTTCCTGAAAGTTAACAAATCTGGGAATAAGTTGATAGCATTTTCATTTGTACCAGTTCTTCTGTGTTGACACAACAATCAGGTAAAGTGATCATAAAAAAATCACACAATTGTTAAATCTACTTTTTTATTTTGAGCTTGAGCAGGTGCATTTCTGTTGCAAAAGCTAGCAGACATGATTTTCTACACAGACGTGTCTCACTTTTTTCATTGTTTGCGCTATTGTGGAAATACTCACGTTTAAAGTTGAAGTGATGACATTCCATTCTTAGATGAAAGGTTTTGACTTTTTGCATGCAGTAGAGAGAAAACAACTCAACATAGAAAAAATCTTAGACATGCTTTTAAAGATTATATTCTTGTGAACAGTTTGCCACAAACCCCAGGTCTTTATGAGCAAAAACTGACGAAGTTGATTTCACAAGAAGTTGAGAAGCAAAGGCCAGGAATGATGCCGAGAAAATTGCTTTCAAAGCAAATGCCGACTTCAATAGGACTTATGCTATTCTTGGGCCTTTGATCACAATGACACCTTAGTATTCCGTTCCGCACTCCTACCTGTTAAGTAAATGGACAAGTTTGGGGCATCAAACTTCAAAGAATGCTTTATTTTAGAGGTTTTACATCCAAAAATGTTATAATCGTGCTCATCTGTCACTTTGGATTCCATGTTGGGGTTTCTCAAGTTTACCCTGATTGGCCGACAAATGACTGACAGGTGGTTACAGGGCAACCAGGTTCTATGATGTTTGCCGTCTTGCGTGGGGCCCAATATAGGTGTCTTCAGTCTCAGTTCAGAAAGTTTCTATCAAGTTCAGAGGATCGTTGCTTACATTTGTGTGATTAGAAAGTGCTATTGCAAAGATGCCGGGAAAGAAAAAACCTAGGGCAGACCGATTGCAAGTGAACTCAAAGCGTCTGATCTAGGATCATATACAATCAGTACCCTCCAGTGGAAACGACCCTGCAACCCAACCTGAGCCTCATGGAGACCCCAGGTGGAGACCCCGGGCAGAGACCCGGCAGCACTCCATCAGGTCCACAAGCACTTTTCTTGATGGCAAGACTACCTCTGCACGAATTTCCTTTACTGACTTTTTTGTGTTTTTCACCTTTGGCATGTTTCAACTTTCACACTGCTAGTATACCCCAAAATTCACTGATCTTCACCAACTACCTGGCATTGTGATAATGGGATTTGCCTGCCCAGCTGATCTTAGTCTGCTTGTGCCGAGCATGCGCAGAGGCGCTCACACCTGCTGTATGTAAATGAGGCTCCTGTTGGATTCATGCAAGGCGGAGCTTAGAAGCTTAGCTAGTCCCCAGCCGAAGCCACACCAAACAGTGAGAACCAGCCCTGATACTTTTACCAAAATTCACAATTTTTCCTTTACACAACCTGAAATCTGATTCTGGCATACAAAACTTAAAGGAAAAGTGCCTAACATGTGTGAAAATAGCAAAAATGATGGTTTAAACCCATTGTAACCTGATATATATCCTCAAATGTCTTCCCCATTTTGGCACAAAAAAACATGTAATATGGATCAACCAATTTTTTGTCCTCACTGTCAGAGGTAATTGCCACACTGTCAGCATATAACAGGCACATGATGTGATCGTTGTGTTAAGGCATACCAAAAATCTACTTCGTATGGTAACATATATCGACTGACTATAAAATTACACCAGAGCACAGTGGGGAAAGTATGTCTCTGTTTCACTCCATTAAATACCTCAAACAATGAGCTTCCAAAAGAACAATAATTTTTCCTTAAATTCTGGCTTTCTATAGCACCAGAGTGTCATTCTGTAAAAACTATGTCAGATGCTCTTAATATGCATTGGAAGGATAACCATGATTTTACTTTGCTGAATTTCACTAAACTATATATATATATATATATATATATATATATATCCTCTCCCTCCTCCTGAGTTGTTACAAGGGATTATTGAAAACATGGAAGTTAAATTACATACCTTTGTTATCTGTGAATGATAGAAACCCCATTTGTGTGTGTGAGAGAGAGAGAGAGAGAGAGAGAGATAGAGAGACAGACAGACAGACAGACAGACAGACAGAGCAAGAATATGACCATATCATATTAAAAAACAACCAAATATCATATATTTTGTTGACGCATCATACAATGCATCATTTAGTTCACTTTTTTTTGTTACATATAACATTCTTTGGTAGGACAATTATCCTTTAGAAAAAAGTTTGTCTCTCCATTGACAATTTTATTTCCAATATTAGTTACTTGGGATCCCAACAAGTTCTTTCTTTTTGATCTTGCTCAGTCTTTTTGCCAGTCTTGTATTCTTTCTCTTTCTGTTGTTGACCCAGTGGCTTTTGCACCTCTCTGTTCGTGTCTTTCTTCCTTCCGTGTGGCTTTGGCTTGTTCTAACGTCTGAGCCACTGGTGTCACGAGGTTGATCACTGGTTTGACTGCTTCATGTTGTGTCTGCTTGGGTTCTGCATTAGGTGTCATAATGTAGTATTTACTTCAGGTGTAAGGAACTTTTTCTTTGGCCATGTTGTCGGTGAAGGTGACCCAGTTGGACCAATCGGTCTTGCGTGCCATTATGTAATGCATTTCAAAAGTTTCGAGTGCAACACATAGGTCATATCGTCACTTATAGGATATGCCTACTTATAATATTTGGCAGTCTTTGAAGCAGCATGAACTAATCAACAGCATAAACTTTCAGTAGCATATCCAGGTCAGAATTTAGTCTTTCTCTTTGTCTGAAATGTCCTCAGATTTTTGTGACCCATACTCTTCGATAATTTGTTTTAACAAAATTTTCTTTTCTTTAGTGCTACATGCATAGCCTTCTGCCAGCCGATGTCTTCATCATCCATTAGTTGATCGATGGCTTTTTTTGATGGTGTTGTGAAATTTGTTCTTCTTGATATCAAAGAGGAATTCCCACCAATTAGCATACTTGGGTCTCATGGCTTTAGCAGACGTGTATGAATCTACCTTAGCATCATAATCATTTTTCATGTCATCAAAGACCTCCATGACCAGTGGATTGAAGACTGAGTTGTCTTTTTCATCATCGGTTTTATTTTTCACTGTCTTCATCTTCTTGATCACTCCAGTTCAACCAGTCTATTTTGGCTCATTTAGATTTGGGCTCCTCATTGTCACTGGGTTGGTTGTTTCCAAAAACCTCTGCACACCAGTTGGCCAAGTGATGTTGCAATTTGTGCAAATTGACAAACATAATATTCCAATAATTGCAGGATGTCATATCTTGTGTGATTAGGGCTGTATCTTCTATTGGATGTATTTCGGGTAGACCAAATCTTTCAATAGCACCTGCTTCCATTGGTTGGTGACCTGGTATATTGGGCTCCCACTTATAAGTGTTGGTCTGTGGTCTGACCTGCTTAACTATCCTTTCTTGGTCTGCTGTTTCTCTGTTGAAAGGCAAGATGTCTGACTGTAAGGGGTGGTGTTCTAAGAGATTTTGGTTTAAGATCTACCAATAAATACCAATATGGCTTGGCTATGGCTTTCTTGAACTCATCCATCATGTAATTGGGTCTGTGAGGAAACATGCGGTGACTCATGGTTTTTACTTGTTGTTGGTCAGCCGGCATATTGAACAAAACAAGAAAATCGGCATTTCTCTGTATAGTCACAGTGCAAGGCTCGTAGAAATTTTCCATGAGAACAACAATCACACTCAAATTGTGATGGTGGCTTCCTTTGGTGAATAAATCTGTGATTCTTGCATCTTTACTTCACTCATCAGGTCATCAAACACAATGACATGTCTCATTTTTGTATTGATAAAACTGTCATCTTCCAAATTGGTTGTATACCTTTGATAAATTCAATTGTAGGTATGTTTCCCTGCATTTCATCATACAATGGTTGCCATTCTCCATAACACCAGATGATTCTGTGTGGTAATGGTTCAATGAGGTTCGCCTCCAAAACCCTTTTGGCCAAAACTGATTTACCAAAGCCTGTGGGTGCAGTAATGACCATGGTGAAAGGATGTTCAAGTTTGAAGGGTGCCTTTGTACAACCCTCCTGTTCTGTCATAGTGCCTGATACCTCTATATCAGTAGCCCTATGGTCCCCAATGAGTGGCCCTTGGCTCCAAGGATGGCCTTTGGCTCCCGAAGAGGGGACGCACTGGCACATAAGATTTTTTATGTATTTTTTC